>CM044965.1:18826532-19238569 GCA_024516035.1 Bactericera cockerelli
CTGTGAAATCACAAAATTCGACCAGGTTACCTACTGTGGACTTGTGATTTACAAACCCGTGTTGCTGAGGTGATATACTATTAAAGATAAATGATGATATTTTGTTGTACAAAACACCTTCAAATATTTTGGCAGCAACATTGAGGTTGCTGATTGGGCGATGTCCTGACACGTCTTGTTCCCCATTCTTCTTGGGTACAGGTGTGACAATGGACTCTTTTAGCAGGGACGGGAACTGTTGGGTTTTAAGGGCAAGGTTGATTATAATTGTGATCGGAATTTTAATATGGTCTACACACTGGGAATAGATCAGTGGTGGTATACCATCAGGCCCTGGTGGTTTGTTGGTGGGCATTTTGGATATTTCTGAAGCTACATCTTCCTGAGTAACATGTTCAATATTAAATACTTCAGAGTGGTTGGATGTGTCAGGTGAGTAAAGGGAGGGGTTTTGGTTGTATGCATTGACAAAATGGTCTGCAAAACTATTCACTATGGCTTCTGGATCTGTCAGGAGTTGATTTTTGTATGTTAATGTACGTTTAGATCCATCAGTTGTTTTTTCTTTTTTCAGATTCCAGAAGGATTGGCTCTTACCCTTCTTTAAATCCTCTGTGATGTGAATAATATGATCTTGGTAGTCATGTTTAATTGAGATTTTAATATTTTTACGAAGTAATTTGTATTCAGCTTCTTGATTCCTGGATTTGTGTTTGATTTTTCTGAGCCTCTCTTTCTTATTGTAAGTGATTTGGGTTTTCCTTGTCCACCATCTAGGAAATTTGAATGTTTTAGGTTTTGAGGGAAAAGAAGGTATGCTGAGACAGAAAATGGTGTTTAATATTTCATAAAATTTTGATGTAGCCTCATTGACATTCTCAGTATTCAATAGTTGTTCCCAATTGATTTTAGAGAGTTCTTCATTCAGTTTAGGAAAGTCAGCTTTTTTATAATTTAAACAGCTAAAATTAAATAGGACTGGGAAGAAGGGTTGATACTGAAAGAACTATGTGACTTACCTAAATAGGACTGGGAAGAAGGGTTGATACTGAAAGAACTATGTGACTTACCTAAATAAGACTGGGAAGAAGGGTTGATACTGAAAGAACTATGTGACTTACCTAAATAGGACTGGGAAGAAAGGGGTTGATACTAAAAGAACTATGTGACTTACCTAAATAGGACTGGGAAGAAGGGTTGATACTGAAAGAACTATGTGACTTACCTAAATAGGACTGGGAAGAAGGGTTGATACTGAAAGAACTATGTGACTTACCTAAATAAGACTGGGAAGAAGGGTTGATACTGAAAGAACTATGTGACTTACCTAAATAGGACTGGGAAGAAAGGGGTTGATACTAAAAGAACTATGTGACTTACCTAAATAGGACTGGGAAGAAGGGTTGATACTGAAAGAACTATGTGACTTACCTAAATAGGACTGGGAAGAAGGGTTGATACTGAAAGAACTGTGTGACTTACCTAAATAGGACTGGGAAGAAGGCTTGATACTGAAAGAACTATATGACTTACCTAAATAGGACTGGGAAGAAGGGTTGATACTGAAAGAAACTATATGACTTACCTAAATAGGACTGGGAAGAAGGGTTGATACTGAAAGAACTATGTGACTTACCTAAATAAGACTGGGAAGAAGGGTTGATACTGAAAGAACTATGTGACTTACCTAAATAGGACTGGGAAGAAAGGGGTTGATACTAAAAGAACTATGTGACTTACCTAAATAGGACTGGGAAGAAGGGTTGATACTGAAAGAACTATGTGACTTACCTAAATAGGACTGGGAAGAAGGGTTGATACTGAAAGAACTGTGTGACTTACCTAAATAGGACTGGGAAGAAGGGTTGATACTGAAAGAACTATGTGACTTACCTAAATAGGACTGGGAAGAAGGGTTGATACTGAAAGAACTATGTGACTTACCTAAATAGGACTGGGAAGAAGGGTTGATACTGAAAGAACTATGTGACTTACCTCAATAGGAGTGGGAAGAAGGGTTGGTACTGAAAGAACTATGTGACTTACATAAATAGGACTGGGAAGAAGGGTTGATACTGAAAGAACTATGTGACTTACCTCAATAGGAGTGGGAAGAAGGGTTGGTACTGAAAGAACTATATGACTTACCTAAATAGGACTGGGAAGAAGGCTTGATACTGAAAGAACTATGTGACTTACCTAAATAGGACTGGGAAGAAGGGTTGATACTGAAAGAACTATGTGACTTACCTAAATAGGACTGGGAAGAAAGGGGTTGATACTAAAAGAACTATGTGACTTATCTAAATAGGACTGGGAAGAAGGGTTGATACTGAAAGAACTATGTGACTTACCTAAATAGGACTGGGAAGAAGGGTTGATACTGAAAGAACTATGTGACTTACCTAAATAGGACTGGGAAGAAGGGTTGATACTGAAAGAACTATGTGACTTACCTCAATAGGAGTGGGAAGAAGGGTTGGTACTGAAAGAACTATGTGACTTACATAAATAGGACTGGGAAGAAGGGTTGATACTGAAAGAACTATGTGACTTACCTCAATAGGAGTGGGAAGAAGGGTTGGTACTGAAAGAACTATATGACTTACCTAAATAGGACTGGGAAGAAGGCTTGATACTGAAAGAACTATGTGACTTACCTAAATAGGACTGGGAAGAAGGGTTGATACTGAAAGAACTATGTGACTTACCTAAATAGGACTGGGAAGAAGGGTTGATACTGAAAGAACTATGGCTCGAGGTAACGACAGCACCGACAAAGTTATCATTGCCTGAGGGAGAGAGGAAAGAGTGCATTAGTGTGAATAATAATATAATATATTCTGCCTATTTTTTTTTTTTTTTTTCAAGGCTTTAATGGCAGGATTCTTATATTGTTTGAGCTCTTCCACTTTATTCCCGCATCTTATTAAATCCACAAGCCCAAGTCAGCCTCCGTGGCCTAATGATTCAGACTACTGCCCGTAGTCTAGAGATCCCGAGTTCGATCCCCGGTTGGGGCAGTTTTTACGAAGAAAATTCTGTTCCCTCCAAATACGTGAGGCTGGCATTTCCGGCCCTACCCAGGCTCGGTGAGGTTAATGTGGATAGCTGGTACGATTCCCAGCTAATGGAGGGTAACACCACCATCCTGATCAGGACATTAAAACCAAATAGAATCAACTGGTCACAATAGATCTAATTAGGTCGCAGTGTTAATTGTAAGTATTTCACTGAAAACCCTGCAACCAGGTCAGATAATAACCAGTATATGTGGTCAAAATCCCTAATGGGAGGGACTATAACTTGTCATGTCCCGGCTGAGTTTCAAACCTACGACCTATGGATTACCAGACTGACACCTTGACCACTGAGTTACCGGGACAGACAAGTAGACTGTGTGTTTAAAGGAATGATTATCTGCTGTAGGGGCACAAATGATCTACTGATTTTTTGATGTTGAGCATAGGGACAAAGTGTATGTATTGATATTGGAGTTCATTTTTTTTTTTTTTATTAGAGAAGAGGAAAAATTGCATCAAACACTGTGAGCCTGCGAGAAGGTTTATTACAGTCTAAAAACCCCTTCATTTATCTGTTATTCTCTTATTGATGCCCTGGAACCACCTTGTGGCATTACTTCAGGGCTCAATTTTATAATTTTAAAATTTTAAGTACCTTTTTCATTCTATTGTTGTTTTTTTTTTCTCGAAATAAATGAGGTTTGTACTTTTTGTATGTTTGTTTATTTCATTATTGTTATTTGGGGGGTTTTTTTTTATTTTAATACACATCCTTCATTGTAGGAATGTAGGTATCTGCAGAAACAAACCCAAGGTTCATTGAACTCAAAATTTGATGGAACTTACCAAAGGTAGGAGGTAAGTTGGTTGAGGGACTGTCCAGCAGTAAAATTCCCTTCTGCACCAACTCATCTCGGTTTGCCCGCACTGAAAACTTTCTTTCAAGAGCTGAAAAGGAGGAAAAACACATACATTATTAGTGAAGTTGCTTTAGCACAATACGCTATGCCAAAATACTTTAATGGTCCCTGACCAGTTTAAAGTATTAGTTTCAGTGTTATATAGTTATCTTGTCTATTTACTAATTTATAATAAAATTTATGAATAGGCCAAAATATTTTCTCACTCAAAATATTAATTGTGAGATAGTGAGTTTTTGTCTATAAGGTGGTCAATTTACAAATAAAAAATACCAAGAAATTTATTTAAGGGTTTGGTTTACTCTGGTTTATCAGAACCAACAAACTGGTTATTCAATACAAGTCCTATTATTTCACTAAAAATTGTGAAACAATATTGGTCCAATAAGCCATGGGAACTTGCAAGCTATGAGGTGGGAACCAGAATTTCACAATTTTGGTGTCTTGAACTACTGGAATTATTTTACAGATGAGGACCAGTTAATTAAGAAATATATGTAGGTACCTACATTAATCTATTTTTGGAGTTTTTTTTTAATTTTCCTCTATACAAAAATGGACAAGATCATCCATAGCTGAACATTACAAATAAAACCTGTCTATTCAGAGAAAAAAAATATTCCATTGGAAATTTATTCTGCCATGCCATGATATGGTACCCAGAAACTAGGATTAAGGGTTGGATGGGAGAGATTAATCCAGAAAATCCCACCTTTTAGCTGAGATGTATATTTTTTTGAGTTATTTGTCATTATCACTGTCATTTTTGAGTATTATCACAAAAATACTCAAAACTTGCCTCACTATAATTATTGCTATAGGTACTTGAGATTCAAACCACTGACCCCCAGGTTATGAGTCTGACACCTCTTTGATCAAGATGATATCTGATCAAAATATTACTTATTTTTTATCAAAATATTACTTATTTTTACAAAATATTACTAAACAATTTCTTGCCCAAAGAATTGGTCTGAACTGTCGATACCAGAAAGTCATGGAATGGAGGAAGTTTTTTTATTTTTTTTTTTAATAATTACTTTGATTCTCAGCATAATTAATAATGAAAATTTCACTATAAACTTACATCTGGCATTTTCTTCAAACTTGTCTGACTTTTTCTTCCGTTTCCACTTCCATGGTTTGAACAGTCTTCCTAGTGCAGAGAGCTTCCCGCTGGTTTTTCTTTCTAAAGGTGGTATGTGGGTGGACTGAGGCCTTGGGGTGCCCGACCCCAGACTGTTTGTCCGAATTGCTATCCCATTTTGTTTTTTGGCTGAAATCAGAGAAAAAGATTTATTTTTATTGATTTGAAAAATACTTAAAATTCAGATACAAGCAAATACTGTACCTGTGAACTTGGGACTCTTGTGGGTTTTTTTCTTGCTGTAAAAACTATATAAATTTAATAACAATAGGTTCACGGAACATTTCATTTTAAGATTCTACACTTCTCATTTTTCATGGATTTAAAGGTCACATTATTTTATAGTTATCTATGTATTTATCTAATACAACTTCTCACTTTTCTGTTTATACTGATTTCTGTTTATACTGATTTAGTAAAGCACAATATTAGTATAATATTTATTATAGTTAATTAATATTTTGAGCTTTGTCACACATAACAATTTGGTTTTCCTGAGTAACTTTTAAACTAGTTAATTAACAATGCATCTTGTCAGACATGAAGTTTTTCATTACATCTTTTTTCATCAAACTGAAACTCTAATGGATAAAATGATATTATAAGAATCAGTTCAATATTAAAAAGCTAATTAAATAATTTATCAACGAGGGTCACCACAGTAATATTTTGTCTCATAAAAGAAATATATTCATGCATTTCCAAGACGACCAAACTACCTTGCGTAGGTGAAGCAGGAGTTGTGGAACTCCCAGATGTGGTGTTGTTATGATGCAGAAAATCTGTCAGTGACAAACTGGATGCAATAATTTGCCGTTTCTCTTCAAAGTTCAAGTAGTCCAAACTGGAACTCTTCTGGGGCTGTGTTGGGGGTGGCACAATTTTCTGAGGTGCAACAATTGCAACTTGTGGCTGATTTGGCACTGGAGGTCCTCCGCTCATGTGACCGGTAGGTGTCATGTTTCCGCCTGGGGTATTACTGCCACCCTGAGGCCCCGTTGGTAGGACATAGACACTACCCGTCCTCAGGGACATGTTGGCACAGTAGGGTTTAGTCTACAATAGTTCCTTTTACATAGTTGGGATCTTTCGATAAAATTAATAACTAAAATACTATTATATGAAATTAGGTAGAAAAAATTAATATATAATATTTACATGTTATTTATATCATTGTAAGTTCTGAAAAAGAGATTTGGACGTTGTAATATTTTGATTAGTCAAAAACAAATTTAGTAACAAATGGTTGAGGGTAAAAGTTGAGCCTTTCAAAATATTTAAGACAATAAATGGCCGTAAAATGTTATTAAAATTATAATTTAAATGGAATCATTTTTTCCTGTCAAAACACAGACATATCAATTCAAAAAACAAGAGAGGACAACAGATAGTAACAAAATGCAAAACACACACAAGCCCGGTAGACTGGCCAGTGGTCACATCAGACTATTAATATCACAGGATGCTCAACAGCAATCTCTGAAATTGTTTATCAGACATTTATTTTAATCAGAAAAGCAATATATCCAAGGTCCATAGGTCAACAAATTGAACTGCTTCATTCAAACAGAAAAGGAATATTCAGAATGCTTTTTGTTGCTGTTGCCACATATGTATCTTGAAAGCAGATGGTTCAGATGGTCATATTAAAAAGGTACTTCAGATGGTCATATTATAAAGAACTAGCAATCCCATTGCACCAATAGTTCACTGTAATTTATGTCAGTTAAAATTAATTTAATTAGGTACCTATTCAAATTAGCTATTCAGGCCTTTGTTTTTTTTGGTTTTTTTTTTTTTTTTTTTGGACCCATGTGTTCCAAAATATATTCCTGAGACAATTATACTATTCCTAACTTGTTTTTTTGTTTTTCAGTTTCAACAAAACTTAAGTTGTTTTTTTCTTAAATATTATACCTAATGATCATTTTGAAGAGATCCTAATATTGTTTCATTGGAATCTGAAAATTCTGATGGCCCACCCAACATTGATAAATCTGATGACTCAAACATTGATGATTGAGATGCAGACAATCGTAATGTACCCTTTAATGATTTATTCATTAATTTTAATATGTGTGTACCAATGTACTTACAGCTAATTTAGTATAAAGTAATTTTCAAACATTCAATCAAAATTAAGGTGGTAAGAGAAAAAAAGATCCATTTTTTGATATAAAAAGAATTTTCCAAGACAAAAAAATATCCTCTGGGATGAGTGATTACATTTTTTGGTTTTTTATTTAAAGTGCCCACTAATTGTTCACAGAGCTTCTTGTTAGAAAAGTTGGCATGTTGTCCAATGCATAACACAAAAAATGAGCACCTGTGTGTCACCTGATAATATACCAACAGATTAAATATTTTTTGGTTTAATTGGTTTGGATCAAGAACTAAATAACAACCAACAAGTGATATTAGGAGAAGTAGATAATTTTAAAAATAGTACCAAATTGTGAAAATTAATTAAGTCCTTCATTTAAGATGAAGACACCAATACAAGCCTTCATCTTGGTATTACTGTTGCGGGCAACTCTCATATGTTCTACCCACATTAACCTCATCCAGCCTGGGTTGGGCCAGGGTACCAACATCAAGAAGTATTCATTTTGCAGGTTGTTGCTAACTTCAGTGATACTAAAAGAACACTCAACAACAAATCTTTGACACTGGCTTGGATTATTCTAATTTAATGTTTTTAGGATACCATTAGGATATTACTATCTGAAACACAGCACTATGTTGCTGTAAAGGTATTTGCCTGTGGCTGCCATTCTATTTGGAATATTTAAAATTCAGTTACTATGGTAAAGCCCCCATCCTGAATACTTCAAATCAGGATGTACACCAGATTTATAATCAACTGGTCACAAAAGTTCTAAATAGAGGTTGGTGTTTCTCTTGTGGAACTTCAAACAGTCAATACTAATAATACTATACCCGCACCTACATACACAAGAGACCTAATGGTGTAGAAAGATTTTAATATTAAGATGAAAGGATGGGATTGTGAAATTAGTGGTGAATTGATAACTACACAGGGAAAACACACAAATTTAAGACATTCAATTACTTCAATTCAAAAGGTGGAAAAATTCAAAGCTTATAACACCAAAAGTAGAACAGAGGAATTTTGTACCAATACCTATTCATACAAAAAAAACACCTATTGTAACACTTTACATAGTAATGACTTCATTCCTACGTTAATGAGACCAAGAAAAACACTCAGAAAATAATATCTTCAGGGTTCTGTCTGTAAATTCTGTAATACAAGGAAGTGGATTGTGTAGACAAATGAACAGAAATTCACTTCTGAGAATACATAATTTTAATTGTTTTTGAAGGTGTCTCTGGTGAATGAATTGCTCAACAGACAGATAATGGGGACAGGTCCAATCCTAAAGATGAGACAGAGAAAAAATCAATGAAATTCCAGAATTATCTTTCTTTACAAATAAACAGAATTTTTTTTATAGCTCAGAGATGGAAAGATGTAATTTTCTGCTACTTCTCGGGGGGAAAAAACAACTGTTCAAGCTACAGATTGAAAATTTATAAGACGATTCAAAATTAAAACTAAAAAAAAAAACTGATCGATAGGAAACTTAAACACAAAACTGGTATTATATTTAAAAAAAAATGATAGTAAGAATTATTACAAGTTATTTAAATTTACAGTATCAGACACTCCCTAAATTAAATTGTCTATCAAACTCAACACAACATTCTCCTTTCGTTACGATCGCCATTGTTGAAAAAAATACGATAAAATTTTCTGATGTTTTTGTTGTTGAAGAACTCTTTGAAAAAATCTTCTGTGCGCCTGCGCAAAGCATTGGCTATGCATTCCGATAGGTAGGACATCGCAACAGCATCACTAGAAAATTACCCGAGTATCCTATCTCTCTCTCTTCAATGGATGGATAGATTGGATAGGACACTTACCTATTTCTTTCTATTTTTCAGGTATAAAAGAAACTGTTTGCGTAAACATATTATAACAACGAAAAACACATTCTTTGGTGTTGATTTTTATTTTATTAGAACTGGACAGTGTGTATGTACAATATGTACATGATCCTATTTTGTAGGAAAGAACGGTCAAAAATTTCTGTAGATGGACAAAGCGGTTCTTGTTCAAAGAGTAAAGATTATGTTCAGGTGGATAACTATAATCTCAGTCAAGTACCATTCAAAGTAATTACAGTCAAACCTGGTTAAAAGGGACAAATTTACCTCTATGTAAGCGCAAATAGCCAACCTCCGTGGCGTAATGGTTGTGACTACTACCCGTAGTCCAGAGATCCCGGGTTCGATCCCCGGTTGGATCAGACTTTTCGAAGAAAATTCTGTTCCCTCCAAACACGTGAGGCTGGCATTTCCGGCCCTACCCAGGCTGGGTGAGGTTAAGGTGGGTAGCTGGTACGATTCCCAGCGAATGGAGGGTATAAAACCCCCGTCCTGACTATCTATCTCAATCAGGACGTTAAAATCGGAATAGCATCAACTGGTCACAATAGATCTAATTAGGTCGCAGTGTTAATTGTTAGGGTTTCACTGAAAACCCTGCAACCAGATCAGATAATAAAAGCGCAAATAACCTCTTTAGGTATAAGAGAAATTTGGATATAGCGTAAAAAATTCCAGTTCCTTAATATTGAGTTTTCTTATATCCAGGTTCGGACTGTATCACTTAATAAGTTAGGTCTACGTTAAAGATGTAGGTACTGCATTCAACACGATGCATAGATAGTACAAGGTCGATTATTATCAATATTACTATCACCAGAATCATTTCTACAATAATATTTTCAATGCAATCTGAAGAATTTCCATTCAACTCATGACTTGTAAACATTTCAGAAACCATTCCGACTCAGAAAATAGTGAAAATATTTTCTAGAAGGTAAAACCAATACGCAATTCTAATCACTGAAACATAAGAGCGGAATCTTCACGAGGCAGGCATTGTCGCATAAGCGTGAGGACATGTCTCTAACGGAGGTTGATTTTTTCCAATTTCATATGTAAGTTAAAGTTAATATTTGTGTTAATCACTTTCGTGATATCACAACTTAACAAACTTGCTTTTTACTAAATCTACGCTGAAACCGGGACTTGAACCACCGACCTCCAGGTTACAAGTCTGCCGCCTTACTATCGATCAAGCTACTGAGGTCGCCATTTTTCATAGGTACCGTTATGAGTCCCATTATTCGAGCTGTAAGCCCAAGACGTGTCATTTTGTGTTCAAAAGGACGCTAACGAGTTCCTTCCGAACCTTTTTTTTACTCAGGTAGTGATACCGAGTTACTTCCCGTACACGAAAGGTAAATACACGTGTTGCTTCCCGATGCAAACAGCGAGTACCTGAGACCATTGTATTTTACCCAATGAATTTTACCTAACCCTACTATAAAACCGAGGCATGGCCTTCAATATATTGTACCTGAGGCATGGCCATCAATGTATTTTACCTAACCCTACTATAAAACCGAGGCATGGCCTTCAATGTATTTTACCTAACCCTACTATAAAACCGAGGCGTGGCCTCCATTGTATTTTACCTAACCCTACTATAACCCAAGGCATGGCCTTCAATATATTGTACCTAACCCTACTATATAACCGAGGCATGGCTTTCAATGTATTTTACCTAACCCTACTATATTATAAGGACTAAATCTTCGGACTAAATCTTCTTGTTTAGACCTTCTTTTAGACCAGGTAAACGGGAAGCAAGTCGTTATCGGGGAGGAACTCAACGGGAAGCAAGTCGGTAAGGTCAAAACCATGACCAGGAAGGAAGTCGGTAAAAAAAAGGTCGATGGGAAGGAACTCGGTTCCTCCCGTTCAAAATCCCAAATGTGTGGATAATTTGTTATGCCTCGGCTGGGTTTCAAACCCGCGATCTCTGGATTTTAAGACCGTCACGCGTTGTCTTGACCACTCAGCTGTACCTAGACACAAACTTCTTTTTTTTCTGTAGTGATGTATGTTTGTATGTAGGTAGTCCATCACTATCCAGGTTTCTCTTATAAAGAGGTTATTTTACCTTATAAAGCGGTAAATTGGATCTGGAAATTGTTCTCCTATATTCAGTTCTCTTTTGTGCAGGTTTCTCCTATATCCTGTTTTTTTTTATGAATATCCAAGTTTCTCTTGTATCCAGGTTTCTCCTATATCCATAGTTCTCTTATATCCAGGTTTCTCCCATATCCAGTTCTCTAATATCCAGGTTTCTCCTATATCCAGTTCTCTTGTATCCAGGTTTCTCCTATAACCACAGTTCTCTTATATCCAAGTTTCTCCTATATCCAGTTCTCTAATATCCAGGTTTCTCCTATATCCAGTTCTCTTATATCGAAGTTCGACTGTACATTAGGGTGGCCCTTAGCTATAGAGGAGGATTTTTTTCCCCGGATTTTTTCCGCTCCATCGGCAAAATATGGTTCCAATTAATATTAAAAAAATCTGGAAAAAGTTTCAGCTCGATCAAAGGTCGTTAACACGTGCCGCCGGGACCTTTAAGTTTAGATCTGCAATCGGAAGGGGCAATATACGTTTTTAAGCATAATGTTGATCCTAACTTGAAGAAACTTCATCTCACAGAAAAAAATATAGAATGTAAAATGTATATAAAGGTTTTCTTTTTATTATTTGGTACATAATAATTTTAGTGGGTAGCACAGCATTATCGAGACACCTGATAATAGCATTTGTCTAAGTAACTCACTACTGTTTTTTCGTAATATTAAATAGAAAATTAGAAAACTATCGTATGTTAGATTTTTTCTATTTAAGTTGAAGAAAAGAACATTGAACATAATTATTGTAATAATATTCATACATCCATACTATTAAAATAAATGCGAGATAGAAGTTCACAAATAAGTAAATCCTGCTGTCCTACTTGCTATGAGTTTTCAAGAGATACTCTTTTGTTGTTTTAAGATACTGACTTTTGTGGTCTTTGACAACTTGAATGACGAATTGTTTTCGGTTTCACTCTTTGTTAGCTTAATATTGTATTCGCCCATCAATTTAACTCCTCTTTCTGCTGTATCATTTGCTACTTTTAAAACTTTAATCTACATTTAAAAAACATGTACTGTTAAGTGGTTAACGCGCTAGTCTGGTAATCCAGGGAGCGTCGGGATCCGTTGGTTCGAATCCCACCCAGTGCATGAATTTTTCCTCATTAACAGTTTGTGACCACATAATAATAAGAGTCTCAGGGTTAGGTGGTAGAAAATGCTTTGAGCATTAACTTCGCCTAGTTGTTGCCTTCCACTAAAGAGTGTTATTATTATTATTATTTGTTACATGTCCTTGGCGATCTTGAGTGACTATTTTCTTAGGTAATTTCTAGTTTTTCCTAGGCTCGACATTCATCATCACACTCATGTCATCTCCACTTGCGTCACCCATTATTATTATTATTATACAATGCTTTATTAGGTATAAATGGACATTATGTACATAGAAATAATTAATTTAACAATGAAAAAAATGGAAACAATATATACAATGAAAATGAAAAAGAATTGAAAATATATAAAAACATAAGTCCTAACTAAAGGGCGGGGTTATTGCCTATGGCAATCTCTTCCACCCAACCACCCATCAATCCCGTCGTCTCCTGGTCTACGCCTCAGGCCCGAGAGCCCCCCACACGTACCCTCTCTGTACTGCTCTGGGATCTCCTGGTCTACACCTCAGGGCCTCAGGGCCCCCACACGTACCCTCTCTGGTACTGCTGGGATCGCGATCCGCGCAAATTGGCATTTATTACTTGTAAATAGATGAGTTATGCATGTCGAATATACGTGTACATACATTACTATTATTATTATTATAGTAGTCATCGTGGCCGAGTGAGTTAGCGCGCTAGGCATTGCACGCACGGTGACTTGGGTTCGATCCCCAGCGGGGCAGGATTTTTTTTGCTCTGTACTTGGATGTTCGGGGTCCACTCATACCTCGTGAGGAAAAATGAGTAGTTTTGTATGAGTAACGACCAGTGGTGGCATTACCATCCTGGTCTATGCCTCAGGCCCGAGAGCCCCCACACGTACCCTCTCTGTACTGCTGAGATCGCGATCCGCGCAAATTGGCATTTATTACTTGTGAATAGATGAGTTATGCGTGTCGTATACGAGTATAGGGTGGGTGGAAGAGATTTCCATAGGCAATAACCCCGCCCTTTAGTAAGGAAATATGTTTTTATATATTTTCTATTCTTTTTCATTTTTATTGTATAAATTGTTTCCATTTTTTTCATTGTTAAAATAATTATTTGTATGTACATAATGTCCATTTATATCTAATAAAGCGTTGTATAATAATAATAATAATAATACGTGTACGTACATTGCTGTACCGACCTCAGTAGCTTGATCGAACAGGCGGCGCACTCGTAACTCGGAGGTCGGCGGTTCAAGTCTCAAGTTCGACTGAGATTTTAGTAAAGCGAGTTTGAGTAGTTGTGACAACACGAAAGTGATTAACACATAAAAAAAAAAAAATGTGAAAAACTGGGTAGGTCAAAATTTCGACGAATACAATACTTTCCTTATTATAGGATAAGGAAAGTAAAAAAAATGTTCAGACCGGCGTGAAAGACAGGCTTATCGCCTTGTTAAAGCGCCGTTAAATCGGGGGGAAGAAATGTTCACCAACAACGAACACAGATAACTAAAAGATACGCCATTGGTTCTTTGTAAGTGATCATCCTGCTAATCTTCCTCAATTACTACTCGTAACCGACCATACTCAATTTAGGGGTTGTGTTAAACACATATAGCCTCGGGATGTTTTGAGGGTCTAAGGAAATCATTAATCTTTGATCTGCTTGAACACCACAGGGATTTTTAAGTGCACTACAAAATAAACAAGGTACAATGGTACATACAAGTATTATGTACCTAAATTATATAGATATTATGTACTATATGGTCTATATGAATACGTAGTAATTCTAGGATACCTACCACCTTATGAAGCCAATAAAAAAAGCCTATACCTAATAAAGAAAGGTAAACCAACCAATTCTTAGGCATTGAAAATGTATCTTTTCTAAAACTATAATTATCTATTTCTACCCCATTATTACTGAAAGTTATTAATGTTTTGTTTTTATTATTTTTACTTTCTGTTACGTAAAAAGTGTAGAAAGTATTGTTTTCGGTCTAACTTTTTATACATTCTTATGGTTTACCTCGCCTAGCGGTTACCTTCCACTAAAGAGTGTTATTATTATTACTCTTCGTACTCTCGAAGGAAAAAATAAACGAAGACCCTCACACCCTCATAAAAACTTGATTGAGATGTTCAGATAGATAGGGCGGTGGTCATTCATTACAACAATTACATCCGGTCGGAACCCACATTATAGGAGCATAGGACTTATACAATTACACACTATTACCAAGCAATAATCATTCTAATACTGATGACTATTGTAACACGGTGAATGCCAGGTACTGTAAACATTACTATTATTATTACTATAATTACAATTATTATATTTACAAATATGCCTTTTTTGTACGGTACCTATAGGGTCCAATACATGCTAACGCACTCAGGACCCTACTGAAACTTTGTGATTAGAAGAGAAGAAGATGATTAAATGTAAGTATAAATTAATATATTTCAAGTATTTGTTGAAAAAAAAATTATCATCATTATTATTATTATTCTTGATCAAGACCTTGCTCAACAGGCGCGATTGGTGCTACGACTAAGGAGCTGCGGAACTGCAGCACCCTCAGACGAAAGGGGGAAAAAAGGGTTTTTCTTCATGTCCTAGCTCGTACAAAGTGAATATCACTACACAATTAATTTTCGGATAATTAATTTCTAATTATTATGATTAGCATGGTAAAGAAACTAAAACTAAATAATTGGAATCGTTCCGGGAACACCATTCCCTATAGCAGATTTCAGTCATGTGATAAATAAATAAAAAAACATAGTAACAGTCTCTGCTATAGAGGCTTTCTTTCTTTTCGGTTCAACGTCGCTTTCATCTGCATGGTCATATCACGACAGGGGGTGTTACCCTCCATTCGCAGGAAACTCACAAAGCCTGGGTTGGGCCGGAATGCCAGCATCACAAAGTCTTCAAATCGCTGGACGTTGCTTAACTTCGGTGATCCTACAAGAACCGGTGACTCTTAATAGCTTTACTTATAAAGCTTTGCCTGATGGTTACCTTCTAAGATTTTCTATTATAATTATTATTATTAAAATACCATTTAGCCTGGTTTATGTGGAAGCAGCCCCTAAATATTTTCCCACCGGCCGCGTCTGCTTCTCAGTACTGCTCATATATGCCTAAGAAATCCCTATCGTTCTCTTAAGAATAAGTGCAGGCCGGTAATGAGCGAGTGATGATAAGGGTTCAGAGTCAGCGTGGCAGAACAATAGGATGGGGGTAACGAATTCTTGGCCTTATTTGACCGTGAATCATCGAAGAAAAACTTTTTCATTAACACATGAGAGGATTGTTAAGTCATTAAAAAAAATATAACGTACGAACGTACCCAATATATTTTGTAGACGAGAGTCGTTCCATGATGTGTCTACGTGCTTTATTACTTTCTTTTTTTACTTCCGATAAATTTCTAATATTAGAAATAGGAAGTATTGTGTTCGTTTTTGTAAAAAAAAACTCAGAAACTACTAAACGGATTTCTAAAATCTAGAATGTAGGAAAAACGGTATTCTAAAATAGAAAAAACAAATTTGAAAAAAATCGGTTAACATTTATTTGGATATAGGTACAAGTGATTTTATATAAAATCTCAAAATTGCTAAGTGTGAACCAATCACGAGGAAGTATTTTGTAGAAGCGGGGGTCTTAACCTTCTTTCGTAGGACACTCACAAACTAGGGCTTTGTTCCAGAAAGCACTATTAACCTACCAAGAATTTACTATACCTAACATAACGTCGTAAACTGCCGCAATGTAAAATGGCTTTTTTAATGAATATTTACGAGTATTTAAAGAGAGGTCTGTAACATTCAGAGTCCTTGCCCCAAAATGGCTTAAAAAAAAAAAAAAAAAAATACCACATCTTTTATGATAAGTAAGTTTTTATTAAATAAATAAAATACCAGTGCCCAAGTGCATAGTCGCTAATGAACAGATTAAATCAATCAACTTTATCTACAATCAAATGGCTAATGGTCGTGCTCAATCACAGGCCGACCACAAAAGTGCACTGGTAGTCAAGTGGTTAAACCGCTCGTCTGATAATCCAAGTAGCGTAGGGATCCGTTGGTTCGAATCCCACCCAGTGCATGAATTTTTCCT
Source organism: Bactericera cockerelli (assembly GCA_024516035.1). NCBI lineage: Eukaryota > Metazoa > Arthropoda > Insecta > Hemiptera > Triozidae > Bactericera > Bactericera cockerelli. The sequence continues at coordinate 18,842,949 of CM044965.1, forward strand.
CATTAATTTGAGTTTGTGACCACATAATAACGCTTCGGTGGTAGAAAACGCTTTAAGCATTAACCTCGCCTGGTGGTTTTACCTTCCAATAAAGAGTGTTATTATTAGTATTTCATTTTATTTCTCATATTACAATGGTATGTTACATTTTGAATCTATGGGCTATTTTCACAGCAAACATAGAAAAAAATATTTGATTTGAGTTAGGAGTCAGGATAATAATAATTATTATTATTATTCAGACTGTTAGTAACCACGGTATATATTTATTTATTTGAACCGACCTCAGTAGCTTGATCGATAAGGCGGCGGACTTGCAACCTGGAGGTCGGTGGTTCAAGTCCCGGTTTCAGCGTAGATTTAGTAGAGCGAGTTTGAGTAGTTGTGATATCACGAATGTGATCAACACGAATATGATAACTTAACTTATATTTATTTATTTGAAAAGGTATGCACATGGGCCCAGTTCTATTTAAATAACCTAAAACGAGAGTGGACGAGTACAAAAGGTTATCACAGAATTCCAATCTTGGTCCTCTATTCGCAAATAACTTGGCGATAAGGAACAGAGCAATCGCTCAGATTGGATATCATCTCAGGTGTTGTTCCTAGCTGAAATTCCTGAGCTATTGTGAGGAGCGACACTTATAGTATACAGGGTGGTTCATAAGTATTGTGTTTACCTTTATCTTACGGTTAACTAATAATCAAATCTCCTATTGAATACTGCCTAGTTGTATTTTTTTTTTTTTTTTTTTGATAAATTTTTTTTCCAGGTTCAGTATTTCCAAATATTTCCACTTTATTCCAAATATTTCCAGTTTAGCTTCCCCACTATTCGTGAAAGAAAAATGCGTTTCGGTACTTTTAAAGATAAACAATGGACTTAACCTATAAAAGAAATTTAAGCAAGAATTTAATAAATCCATTTTGGTAAACCAAACTGTAAGAATATTTTTCCTCTTCCAAAAGAAAAATGACTTTCTTCCAGTTGAATCCACTTTGGTCAGAAAAAAAAATACGGCTCCTGATTAGGACTAAGTGAGTTCCATTATTTGAGTAGAAAGCCCAAGACGCATTATTATGTGGTCAAAATCCCGAATGTGAGGATAACTTGTCAAGTAAATTCTTGGCAGATAAATAGTTAACTTGACCTACCGAGCTAACCTAAATAAGGACTTTAGGTAAAAGGTTGGGTTAACATACTTATGATATTCTATGTAGGTGTGCATACACATAAATGTATGCACATGCTTTCTATTGAGTAGAGCAATAGAAATAAAAATGTATGACATTTATGTTCCACCCTGTATCCAGGAACCGTACGCGGTGTAATGTTAGACTCCGCGGCTATCACGTGTAGTGTTCATTATGATACACGGTGTTTCAAAAGTTGATATTCGCGATATTCAAAAATTGATATTCATCATAGGGTAGCGTCATTGTGAACGATGGTAGCCAGACAGTGGATGGTAGCCAGACAGCAATTCTACCACTGTCTTTACAAGGAGGCTAATAATGGACAAGGGCCCCCAGAACCAAGCCAATGCTGGTCTACTCCCTATAATCTAGTTTCCCAGACAGATATTAGCGATATTCAAAAATTGATATTCGAATTGGCCTGAAAACTCGTCATACAATGGGTCATGTGTACTGGATTTTCTAGTGGGCTCTATTGAAAGAGTTCATTTTTTTTCTTTTTTTTCACCCCCTAGTATTTTTACTTTCCTTATCCTATAATAAGGAAAGTATTGTATTCGTCGAAAATTTGACCTACCCAGTTTTTCACATTTCTGGACGAATCATAGCCTCAGGATACCAAAAAAGTTGTTTTCAGCCATTGGTCCGTGCGTCTGTCTGTCTGTCTGTCTGTCTGTCTGTCTGTGTGTAAACAGGATATCTCGAGAACGATAAAAGCTAGAGACTTGAAATTCGGTATGGTAATTCATTTTATACACCAGACGAACCATGAAACTTTTGGTTGAAATCGGCCGCATTCTGCGGCCGCAGGGCCGCAAATATTAGCCGCAAGCGCCGCTTCTTTAAATTGGTTAAAGATACAAAAAAAGTTAGAGAACAACATTTTCTCGGATTAAAAAAATAATAGGGGTCTATTCTCATCATTTTTTTGATATCTTGAACTTTTTGGAACCCGGCCTCAATTTACCGGTATTTTGGGGGGACCCGCTTGGACTAACTTTTTTATTATTTACCCTAGATGGGGGTTGCGACATATCAAATCCAATGTTTTTAAGGTGCTGATTACGAATTTGGCACTGATTTTTAACTATCCGTTACCGTTGAGTCACCAGTGGCGGAATTCGACTTCATTTTGGGGGATAAGGAAAGTCGTGTGATGTTTACACCAGATTTTTTTTTCTCGTGCCCAGCCAGGCCCTAAGAAAGAACACTCCCTCTCACAAAAGTCCCTTTCAACCATCAAAGCACTCTGATTGGATATTTCGTACAAAATTAATTCCAAATTCAAATCCCTTTCAACCGTCACAAAACGCACTCTGATTGGTTAATTTGAACGCAATAACCAATCAGAAGGCGTTGTGTGACGGTTGAAAGGGAGATTCGGGGATTTAAAGAGTGAGAGTGCTTTCTGGAATAGATTAAGAGAAACCTACTTAATCTACTCCGGATAGCATACAGGGCCGATCACAGGGTAGGGCTACCAAAACAAAATGTCCTAGGCCCCCCGAGAAGTTCATAAGTCGAGGGCCCGAAATAGTAGCCATTCTGAGGGACCAGTAAGCATTGATCGACCCTGGAACCAAGTCATGTACTCTCCGGATAATCTGGATGTCGCCGTCGCGTCAGTCAACTTCAGGTAGCAAAATTAAAATTGGTAATTAGGTGGTTAAATAATAATAATATCGCCCTATTTATACTGCCCGATCAGGACTATTAAACCCCATTATTCCAGCAGTAAGCCCAAGACGTATTTTATTCCATAAAATATACAAGACCTGTTTGACTGCTGGAGTAAAGGGACTTCTCAGTCTTATTAGCTCGGCAGTATAAACAAGGTATATTCTGTTAATCTATTCTATTCTATGTGGTACAATTCCCTAATGGGAGGATAACTTGTCATGTCCCGGCTGGGTTTCGAACCCGCGATCTCTGGAATCTCTGGTTTCACAGAGTACCGCCTTTACCACTGAGCTACGGGGACAAAAAAACCCACTTCTCAACTGTCTCCTTAATTAAAGACGCATTCTTAGAACAGGTCAAAAAAAAAAAAAAAAAAAAAAAAAAAAAACAACTTACCCTCTAGTTCTAAATTTTCTCTATCGAAGGCAGGACTCGAGGACTGTAAATGGGCGATGCAGATTTTGCACTGAGATTTCTTCGGTTTGCTTTGGGTCAGCACGGAAAACATCGCGACCGTTCCGCTTGAGATTTTTTTTTTTTTTTTTTTTTTCAACAATTTTTATAGATCCGCTTGAGATTTAAATTTGGTGTTTCAGATAGTTCCTTCACATGTTAAAACTGTTTCAAAACTTACGAGAAATTTCTATCACATTTTTTTTTTTACTTGCGAGAAATTTCTAAAATTAGAATTTGTATTTTCATGCTTTTATTAAATTTAATTACCTTGAGACCTTGAAATTAAAGGTATCAAGATAATCAAAGGCTTGGGTGGAAGAGATTGCTATTGGCAATAACCCCGCCTTTAGTTAGGACATCTGTATGTATATTGTATATATTATTATATAATTTATCCATATAGTTTATCTTTCTCTTGTTAATATTGTTCTCAATTTTTTCATTTTAATCATTACTAGCTAAATCCCGGCACTTTGTCGCCGTTGGGGTTACTGCCCGTGGCTGGCGTAATATTTGAATCATTATTGAACCAGAAAATCCCGATATCTTGAGAATGGTAATAGATATTTTAATTTTGATAATTTTCTAGTTAGTTTGACGGTGGTTCAGGGGGGGGGGGGGTCAACTCTCATGAAATTTTCAATATCTAGCTGTTAGTGCTGTTACCGTTTGGGCTGTGGTATTGTAAAAAGACAACCCCTAAGAGGCCATAGTCAGCCAGTTATAGACACGGACAGATTCGAGTTTTTATAATATGTAATAATAATCCTTGATAATAATTCAACTATTCAATGCATCACAAAAGATGAAAAAATACGCTATTTTGGCTTAAGTTTTTCTCATGGCATTGTATTTGATAAAAAAGATTTTTTTATCAACACCGAGAAAAACGGAAGAATTAATTAACCAATTAGTGTTTTTTTCTTTAGTCGAAACACCTCACATAAGAAAAACCTTTGCCAAACAATGCGCACTAATTCAACAGTTAGGTATCGCGTGCCTCAAAGCCATTAATATTGCGAAGATAGAGTTACGGGGTAGTTTTACAGGGAAGTGCACTTAATGCGATGGCTTTTTTTGCGGTGCACATCTGCTATTAGATTAGAATTATTATATTTATTATTTTGCTAAGGAGTTCAAAGTCACGTTGCTTTTAACTACCGATAATATGACCACAGTGGTCATACAACGACGGATATTTTGACTTCTTAAGTCATAATACTAGAATAAATTTAAGGGTCAAATAATAGATCACTGCACTATAATTCAATCACTCTCACTATATTTCACCGACCTCAGTAGCTTGATCGACTTGTAACCTGGAGGTCGGTGGTTCAAGTTGCGGTTTCAGCGTGGATTTAGTAAAGCGAGTTAGCGTAGTTGTGCTGACATCACGAAAGTAATTAACACATAAATGATAACTTTCACTATATTTCAATCACTCTCACAAATATATTTTAACAGAACACTAGAAAGTCACGAGAAGAATAAGGCGTATTTTTTATATAAATAAATATAAAAAAAAGTTCAAATTTGTGTTAATCACTTTCGTGATATCACAACTACTCAAACTCGCTTTACTAAATCTACGCTGAAACCGGGACTTGAACCACCGACCTCCAGGTTACAATTCCGCCGCCTTATCGATCAAGCTACTGAGGTCGGTATATAAATAAATATACTTTATATGTTAAACTGTTAGATCAAGGCGTCCGACCGGGGATGAAAAGACCGTTCTAATCCTTCCACTGAACATTATTACCATTTATGGACTTAGAAAATAGAGTAAGAAACTCAGAAACAAATACAAACCAAACCAATACTTCAGTTTGAGTTTAACAGAAAACTCAACTTCAACAATCAAATTACAAAACAGAATTTCAGTACTTTTATCACGGGAAAATCATGTTTTCACTTATGCTTGCTAAAGTAGTAAAGTATTCGAAGGTATATTTCAAAGGTAAAACATTTCTTCGAGCTCACTACCGAGAGGATGTTATACGTGAGTGACTAGGACCGTGGTTCCATTCCACCATGTACGAAATATTACTTCCGAGAAATTTCTAATATTAGAAATCGTAAGTATTTTTTTTTTTTTTTTTTTTTTTTTCACTAAAGGTCGATTTCACGCGAATTTTTAATACTTTTTTTTATCCGATAAGAGAAAATCACAGACAGACACAGATGTTATGAACTCCTCTCTATTCTAAGGAAAAAGAATAATAACATTGCCAGGAAAAGTTTCCGTTACATGATAAGTTTCAGGCGACACACGGACTCATTTGTGGCTGTTCCCAAAGTTCGACATACCCGATATTTTCTACTTTCTATGCCTGTAACTTTTTTTCAAGGTAGTTGTGTCCCGGAACCACTTTCGCATTACTTCAGGGCACTTTACCTTTATGCCATTCCGGTAACGAAATATTCGGTCAGAATTTTCCCGCTTCGCTGACCTCCGGGTCAGCAACCAATGCTCTGAACCACTAAGCTTCAGCTACCGAAGTTGGCTATATATCGGCTATACATCTAACGTGTAAGGTACCAATTGAAAGTTGATAGTCACTCTTTTTATACTCTACTTTCCTCGTCACTAAGAACGTAAAGAAATTTGACTAAAAAGAGAAGGAAAAAAGTCGATTCTGTCCAATAAAACACAGGCGCTTTATTTACCAGCTAGTGGCTTACTAATCTGTTACTTTAGAACTTTATACGCTTGTGGTGTTACAGTGGTCATCCCCCGTAGACCAGTAGTATGCTTCCCTTCTGATGGCGAGAAGTGACACAATACTTCCCTTTTAGATGCTGGGTCAACAATGTACTATGAGCGCACGATTAGCTCGGTGGTGAGGCACTCGTTTGTTAAGCGAGAGGTCCTGGATTCGATCCCCACAGAGCCAAAAAAAATTGTAATCCAAATTTGAATCTTACAGTTGTTTGTAAGGGATACCTTCCGGTGAGTTCGTGTTGACCCAGCACCTAAAAGAGAAGTATTGTGTCACTTCTCGCCCACTAGAAAGCAGGCATACTACGGGATGTAAGCAACATCACAGACCACAAGCCTCTACAGTAACTTCTGTTTCATGAATGTCTGTGAAACACTGATCTTTTTTTTTAATAATGTACTTAATCTTTTTCTCTTCTTCTTCTTTCATAATTTGAACATATTTTGCTGCTTTTTCTTCTTCATATTTTACATTTTTTATATTTAAATTTTCAACCGATTTAAATAATTGTTCACCATTGTTCTTTTAGAATTCAATGTTTTTATGACTTATAATTTGTATAAAGGTATTGTACCGTTAATAAATGTACCCGTATAGGTACCGGGCATTATTATTATTATAAATATGTAGGTACATGGCGCCCCATTAGGCTGAATTTTCCAGCGGCCTCGCGGTCCGCACATTGGGAACGTCCGACCATACATTAGCTCTTCGCTGGAGAGACATAAAGTAGAAACTTGTGCGGATTCCTCTGTTTGCACAACATCGGAGAGATTTGGCCAGCCGCGGGGAAGAGAGGGAAGGATAGAACAGAAAGCAAGTAAGTAGGTAAACTTATCAAACAGTGTTGAGCAGGGCCGTCTGGCTACGAGGCGGAAAAGCGACGGGCAGTTGTAATACTGGGGCATGAGAGATATGACAAAATACAAGCCGAGGAAATGCAGCTTCACTTTTGGGAGCAATTCCAAAATATGGAGTTTTTCGATGAAAAGTTTTGTTTCGTAAAAAAATTTAATTAAAAAAAAAATTAAAACTTGTTAAATCTATGGATATAAATTCCTACTCTCAAGTCAAAAATTTGTTGGAAGTGACACATAATAATTATGATAGGTGTAAAGCTTTAAACGCCATTAAACTAGACATACACTCAAACAACTCAATATTAAATTTGGCAAATTTGAGAACTGATAGAGACTTATGGATAATATTCGTTTTTAAATTTCAATGATTTTTTTATATTATTCATATTATTTTATTCAATATTTATCAAATATTTTTGATCGACATGGTTCAAGTAAAAACCCATAGACTCTAGTGTTGATATCATTGGGAGCAATATTATAAACTCTCGTTCGAGTAGGTAACGTATAAAGAGAGGGTAGGGCTCTAATAGTCCCAGTCACATCATATTCAATAATTTCTCTGTAATACTAAGGGTGTGTATAACTCCTAGGACAATTTCTATGAAATACATTTCTCAAATTTCATGTCATCCTTAAAGTTCAAGGTCACAATAGACCATATCACTGCCAGAATAGTCAGGTGAAGAATAACACTCCTACATCCTACACATTATAATATCTGAAGCAATGGGTTGTGAGTATGACTCAACCTGGGAAAAGTAGCTGTATTCATTTCTGTATATTTTTTGTCTCAGTGCGAACGGGGACATTTTCCTAAACTTTTTTTATTTACTGCGTCCAGTAAGTAAATAATACAAGGCTATGTATCAAACTGTTGAGGTTTCACAAGGCAGCACATGGCCCAAGTGTAGTGTGAAGAGGGGTATGAAAGGGGAATATTAAAATAGAATTGACATTAGGTGAGAATATCTATGAACTGGTATGACTTATAGTGTTTTGTAGAGGGGAGGTTGGTAGTGTAGGTACCTAATCTACCTACCTACAATTTTTTATGATACTCAGTAAAAAATATCTGAAGTCACAATAGGTGACTGATGAAATATGAAAGGTAGTAGGTACATTAATATAAAAATAATTAGGCACTTTAGATAACTTCAGATACTCAGAAGTACTTAACTGATTAGAATAAAACTGTCTACTTTAGGAAATGATATACTGACATACATAGTGGACACATACTATGTGAGTAAGAATCTAGATAGTTTTTTGTCAAGGTTGGATGTTGAGTGTGTTTAAAATAAAAGCTAATACATAAAACTACCCCACAAAACAAGAGGACTGTATCCCCTTAGTGTGGGGTAGTAGCATAGAATATGGGTTACCTATTATGTACAATTATTCATGCAAATAAATTACAAATAATATCAATGGGGAATGACCATCAATACATGAGTGATAATATTAAACTAAAATTACTTGAAGTTATAGTTTAATATTTATTATTTTTAATATAATATTAAATACTTTAAACTAAAAATATTTGAATTTTTAGTTGAAAGCAGAAATGCAGAATTATTCATTTATTAAATAAAAAACCCTGGTTGGATTTAGAATATGAATTATTTGAAAACGTATAAGATCCAGTATTAAGAAGAGGGGGAAAAAAATGATACCAACCCTGAAAAAAAATGTACCTGCATTTTCTATCTATGTTCCTGCCTACCTATTTATTTACTTTACTCATTACATTTCAGAGATGCTGGGACAGGAAACACCTACTTAATCTATCATCAGGACACAGACACATGTTGTCCAGAGCTGCATTGTTGTGAGAGATGTGACAATGTAAAAATAGCTCGAGCATACAATTACTGCTTGTTGTATGTACATCCTACATCTCCATAGCTATGAGATGTACATAGGTACATAATATATTATGTCCAGCTCAAAGAAGTTGCATTTCTGTGATAATAGCCCAACTAAGATATTTTAGGATATTGTACATTGAGTATAACTAATAATTTCCAAGTTATACCTACTTACCTATTGATTATATTACTCATGTGAATGTTGATACTTATTTACATCCAATTTTATTTTTTACTAATTTCACCTCAGATGAAGCTTGGAAAAAATCCACTGCTTTTACATTGGTATGAGATCAAAATGAACCCTCTAATGTCAATAGTACACATTCATCAACACATTAAAATTGGCATCAACGTACACAACCTTTGGCCAAATAGGGAATAAAACTTGGAATGGCTGTGTGCTATGTCACAAGAGCAATAGGTATTCACTGAGTCAAGGAGGTTTTACCAAACCAATCTCTTCTGGTAATTATTATGGTATCCTTGACAAAAAAGTTCTACATGGTAAAGAATATGGAAAGACCTATGCTATTCCAAGAGATTTAGTAAATTGATAGTAGAGATTTACTTAGAAATAACAGAAAAAATATTGTAATTCCCCAGATTGACAACTATTGACAGCAATGTTTATACAAGATAATACCTTATCATAAGGTCCACAGTCACAGCATAGACCCATCACCAAAGATTACAATTGACATGGTTATTATTAGCACTGGGTAGTGATAGCAGTCCTCCATGCATGAAAGTAGGTACCTAGTTGAAAATAGTTAACTAGATAAATGAAAGTTTGTACCCACCTGTTGCAGAATCCATGTCATTTTCATCTTCTGGAGAGTCCTGGTCATTCTCTGGGACAACTCCATTTTCAGCCATATTTATATACAGGAAGAACAGGAAATCTTTCAAATAACACAGCTATTAGAAGGCAAATACACTTTCCTGAACATTTTTTCAAAGATAAAGTAAAAGTTGGTAAAGAGAATCTGAGAAACTATGATCTTTACAAGTCACTAGTCAATGGATTGTTCAAAATGTAGCACCTAAGAGAGAGTTGTAGTAACGAAAAACCAGAAAATGTTGACAAAAAACATAAAAATTCTAAACTCAAGAACAAATTCATTAATTATAATAAAATGTATAATTTAATTGCACAATTTAAAATTTCTCGGAAAATTCGAAAATTTGAAAGTTGCAAGTTGGAAACAAATCACAAAATTCAAATTGTTTATCAAAAATGGCGGAACGTGACCGCAACTGCGGCAGGATCCGTTTACAATATTCAGAATTTGTGCCACAATACTTTTACGTTCACTTTAGTTTATTAATATCATTTAATAATTATGAGCTTTTTTAAGTAGAAAGAAAGTCCGAATTAAGCTTATCATTCTTTCTAAAGTTTTTTTTTATATGGAACTACAAAATATTCTATCTAAATAATGATTTTTTTAAACTAAACTAATCACTGATGCAATGCAACAACTTGCAATCTGTGCAATGAGTACTGTTCATTAGTTCCGTGAAAAAACTGAAGAGCGCGCCAGCTCATGGGTTTGCAACCTGTGCATAATTTTTCTCGAAAATTATGCACATCACCCATATTTGAAAATCCGTTACTGTCTTGAATGACGTTTTTCTCATCTTTCAATTTGATTATTAAATTTCTTATATTAGGATTGGCTGATTGGGACTTTGGGTGTTTCTTGCTCATATTAGCCGTGTAAACTCGTGAGAAAGTGTAATAAATTATCTATTTAAGTCGAATAAAAAGAATAATTAAGTCAATATCTTTGGTAGATCTATAGAATATTTGGTAGTGTAGTGATGAGCTCGTGGTCAGTTCTGATAGATTCCCACTGTGTCAAAACACACAAAGTGATTTGAATTTATCAAGTCTACAGGTAATAAATAAAATAAATGTGTTTCTTTGTCTTATTATATCACAATTTAGTGGGTACCGGACACAATTTTAGTGGGTACCGGACCTATAGGACTTTTCCATATCTCTAATATCCCAATATCTTATTTTTGCCTATAATTTCGCCACTGGTCGCTGCTAACATTAAAGCAGCTACTCATTTTTCCTCACGACGTATGAGTTGACCCCGAACACCTAAGTACAAAGCAGAAAAAATCCTGCTCAGCTGGGGATCGAACCCAGGTCACCGTGCGTGCAATGCCTAGCGCGCTAACTCTCTCGGCCACGGTGTCTACAAGTCTACAGGTAAGATCCATATCGGTCCCGTGAATATCGAAAAATAACTTGAAAAAATTAGCTCCAGAAATCCAAAACTCGCATTTAACAAAATGTTTGATCTTAGAGTTGTACCTATGTATTTTTAGTACAATGTAGCTTGTAGTTGTATGTACGAGTATTTCTTTAGTAGGTACAAGGTAGCTTTGTCTTTTATGTATTTAGTTAGTAGGTAGGTATTTAGTTAGTAGGTACAAGGTAACTGTATGTAATATAAAAAAATCGACGAAAAACAGAGGTAATTTTTACCATACACTTGCTGCATTGTCTCTCTGCTCAGCCTTCAAGATCCTCTGATAAAAATTGCTTTTGACACTGCTATCTCCCGATGTCTCATTAAATTAATTTATATATATTATCCAGAACCTGTTTGACAAATTATTTCACTTCTTTGCAGAATGTAAGTAGGTACCTAAGTTTTTTTTGAACCATATAGGTAAGTTTTTTGTTTATGTTAACGTCTCTTTAACAACCAAGATCTAAATCATTGGAGAAGGGGGTTTTACCCTTCATTCAATTAAAACTCACTAAAGATTACCCAAATTAATCTCATAATATATTATACTCATATAGTCTGGGTGGTGTCAGGAATGGCGAATTTTTTGTTTTTTTTTTTTTTTTTTTTTTTTTTTGGCCAAACGGTTAGTCGGATGGGGGCTAGGTGGTGCATTTATTTGCAAGGAGGAGGCTGGTGCGCGGTGGAGAATCTTGGGCGGTGGAGGAGAAATTGAAAAATCCTCACTTCCGTTAGCACCAACGACCTGAAAGAGTAAGGGTAGAACCCGCGCATGCAGTGCCGGTGGAAACACCAGCTCCGGAAGGGTTTGTTATGCCCTGTTACCTACTTAATTTTTAGAAAATCGTCGCAATCAATCACCCACTCCCTCCCCAAATTGATTCATCATAATAGGGTGGCGTCATCGTGAACGATGGTAGCTAGACAGTGGAGGAATGACTCAGTAGTTCTACCACAGTTTTTTTTTTTTTTTCTTCTTCTTCTTCTTATTTTCATAATTATTTTTCAAAGAGACAAAATGCGAATATATCGGGTTTAGATTGAGGTATTTTATTATTTGAAAAAATCATAGTTCATTTCGAATATTATCCACAAGTTTACGGTAGTGTCAGGTGATTAGGATGATAGTACTAACCGACCTCAGTGGCTTGATCGATAAGGCGGCGGACTTGTAACCTGGAGGTCGGTGGTTCAAGTCCCGGTTTCAGCGTAGATTTAGTAGTAGAGCAAGTTTGAGTAGTTGTGATATCACAAATATGTATAACACAAATATGGTAATTTTTATTTCTAAAAAGGATGATAGTACTGTTCTGGGACTTTCAGTGTTAAAGGTCTGTCAAACGTGACCGCTTTTTGATTTTTAATCAGGCACGATCCACTAAAAAAACAAACCGCGATTGACTAGTGATCGGTATCATTCTGGCTATACTTTGGCTCGATATACTTTGGCAATCTTTTCCACCCAACCCTTACTTACCTAGCTGTACCGTAGATTTCTTCGTTTTTATGTACAAATTTTGTCAAAGGAATCCAAATCTACTGAAAAGATACATGTTTAATATGTATACAATGTATAGTAGATGGTAAAGTTACTATATCTACACTCAGAAGGTTTTTGCCATAAAGTTCAGCGCATGCCAAAATCTGTTTGACCTAGAGATAGAAACAAGAAAGAGAGAGAGAGAGAAAGAGAAAAGGAGATAAGAAGAGAGAGAGAGAGAAAAGTCTGCTGATCTGTTTTCTCAGTCTGCATCCTGCTTTGCAGGTGAAAAGATATTGCCATTTATATATTTCTCGCGAAAAATTCATCGATCATAAAAAAGTTCGATAATTTTTTGCTGACGACGACAGCGGAGCAGTTTTAAATCGAAGAACTAAAAGTTAAACTTAAATTTAATTTCTTCAGTTCAATGTGACAATAAAGTGTTTGTTTTTTTAAGTTGAAGAATATTTTGTATAAACAAAAAATAGGTTTATTTTTATGAAACTAAAATAACATCTATGTACCATTGTACTTTAAATAGTTTAAAATAAAACATTTCTTTTGTTGTTTCTTAACGTCTCTTAAAATTGAGGTTATTGCATGAGAGGTTTTAAGTTCCACTCGCAGAAAACTGAACTACCTGTTGGTTGACCATAATACCCAGTCTGGGTTGGGGCGGTATACCCGCATCATAGATACTTTCTAGGATTCGAACCTGGGGGTCAGTCACCACCAGGCTGGGCGTTCAGCCGACGTTAGTTCACATCGCTGGACGTTGCTTAACATCACCGATCTCTCAAATCACCTATTACCTATGCCACATTTTTCGGCAATATTTTCAGTACATTATTTTGGCTCTAGTAGGTAATGCCTCCAATTTTCTTATATTATTGTCTCCATTAAAGGATGATTTGCTTTCTCACATAAAATTATAGTACCTACCTACCTTAATTTACAACACTCAATGAGATTTTGGTGAGTAAAAGGACTCACTATAAATCTTATTCTTGCAGGAAATGTACGATAAACACAGCATTGTATTGTAATGCATTGAAGATGAAGAGTCGCTATCTAAATAAAATATAGCATTGTTGGAGCGCTCTGTTTTGACTGCAGAAGTTAGTAGGTATACTGGTATATAAAAGCATTTAAGTAGCTATTTTGAATCATCATCATAGGGTGGCATCATCGTAAACGATGGTAGCCAGACAGTGTACGAATGACTCAGCACTTCTACCACTGTCTTAAAAAGGAGGCTATTAATTGACCAGGGCCCCCAGAACCAAGCCAAGGCTGGTCTACTCCCTGTTTATAGTCCCCCAGCCAGACTGTTTATAGTCCCCCAGATTGAATTAACTTTTCAAAAAGACATCTGGTCTACTTTACCAGAAAAAAATGTGAAAATCTGAACTTACTCATGTAGACCGGTATAACTTATTTTGAGTTTTTCAAAAACCAACACAGTGCTGAAGTCATGATGGGAACAATACTCTTTATCTAGTGCAGTTTGTAGCCGCGCCTAGTCGCGCTCGCACAGCCATGTCCTGGGACTCGGACTCCTTCGAGGATTATTTAGGGTAAGAAATCTACCTTGTATCTTATTTATTTATTATTAGGATATTGTCTAGAAAGAAGAAGAATAATATTTATTTTTTTATAGCATGCTTAAATATAAGATTCCTTAAAATGAATGGTTTTCTTTTATCTAAGTGTACTTACTACTTACAATACAGTTGGACAACCTTACAATATGACGACTAACAATAATAGCTAAAGAATAATAATAACACTCTTTAGTGGAAGGTAACCAACCACCAGGCGAGGTTAATGTTCATAGCATTTTCTATCACCTATAAACCCTCCGAGTATTATTATTATGTGGTCACATACTCAAATAAATGAGAAAAATTCCATGCATTGGTTGGGATTCGAACCAATAGATCCCTACGCTGCCTGGATTACCAGACTAGCGCCTTAACCACTTGTGTGTGACTAACAATGCAAGGATAGCACGGTCTTCATTCCTCATTAATTTGAGTTTGTGACCACATAGTCATAAGACTCTGAGGGTTAGGTGGTAGAAAATGCTTTGAGCATTAACCTCGCCTGGTGGTTACCTTCCACTAAAGAGTGTTATTATTAATCTTTCACTCTATCGGTCTCCCATCTTTTGCCAAACCTTACCCAAGTAGGTCGTCGGGGTCGTCGACCTAGTTTTGATGAAGACTTGATCTCCACTTCTTTCTGTCTAGGACAACCTCCCTCTAGCAACCTTTCCCTCTCAATTCTTCCTCTACTTTATCTCTCTATAAATAAATAATAAATAAATAAATGTGTTTCTTTCTGTTATTATATCACAATTTTTAGTGAGTAGTGCAGAAATATAGGACTTTTTCGTATCTTTAAAATCTTATTTTTGCCTATAATTCTGCCATTGGTCGCTGCTCACAAAAAAGCAGCTACTCATTTTTCCTCACGAGGTATGAGTGGACCCCGAACACCTAAGTACCTACAGAGCAGAAAAAAGCCTGCCCTACGAACCCAGGTCTACGTGCGTGCAATGTCTAGCGCGCTAACTCACTCGGCCACGGTGACTTCTTATCTCTCCATCTAAGTTTGGGACTCTTTCTATCCTTCCCCCCACCTGAATTTTCCTGTTCACATAGTTTTCTTGATGTATATAACTATAAAGTTGAAAAACACCACTTTAATATAATAGAATATAGATAGAATAGAAAAATATAGTTTTCTTCGAACCCCCAATGAGTCGAAACCATCTCAGTCTACTTTCTCGAATTTTTCTTCCATCAGAAGACCCTACCTTCAAACTTCCACGCGTAGGTACACTAAGTTCTTACTCCATGTCTTACCAACCATCCATCTTAAACATTTCTATGAATAAAAAAATACTTCAAAAGTTGCATATACAAAACTATGTTTCACAGCACGAACGACAAGTAATAAGACCTAGTTAAAGTGCTTCAAGAGAGAAAAAAAACTATGTTTGGGTAAGAAAAATTTGCCCCATGCCCAAAAATGTGTTTCGCTTCATCGATAAGGCGGCGGACTTGTAACCTGGAGGTCGGTGGTTCAAGTCCCGGTTTCAGCGTAGATTTAGTAAAGCGAGTTGGAGTAGTTGTGATAGCACGAAAGTGATTAACACAAATATCATAACTTATAACACACATCCATCCGAAACATTTTCACTATACATACATATATATTTATGTATAAATAAAAAAAATACTTCAAAAGTTGCACATACAAAACTATGTTTGGGTAACAAAATTTTGCCCAATGCCCAAAACTATGTTTCGGAATATTTGAAAAAGAGAGAATGAAACCTAATGGATGCAACGCATTGCATTCAAATGACACATTATTTGCAATCAAATATTCAACAGTGAAAATAATATGTCCCGGCCAATTTTAATGTGGTTTTTATGTGTTTATAATATCTATACAAAAATGTAGGTAAGGTATGTATACAAAAAATAATAAATATGTTTCAACTGCAGTAGTAGAACAGCATTAGCGGACTTTTCTATTATTATTATTATGAAATACTTTATTCGATATAAAAAGACAGATGTACACAGTACAATTAATTATTATGAAAAATAAAAATAGGAACAGTATAATCAATAAAATGGAAAGAAATAGATAAATACCTATATGTGTATAAACATATTATGTCCTAACTAAAAGGCGGGGTTATTGTCTATGGTTAAAATTTCGACCTCACCAGAATTCAAACCTGGGTCACCTGGTCGGCTATGGTGACTTAAAAGACACAATAATAATAATACACTTGTAAAAATTCATAAGAACTAAATTGTTGACCTTGATTTAACCTTGAGAGGGAGGGGACCTTAACAAAAGTCCCAATGCCATCATGTCAATAAAGCTCCGCCATTATCATAAAAAATTGTTCAGAATATCTTTTTATCCCCAATAAAATTCATCCCGAGATACTTGTGTGAATTGTACCCAATAAAATTATTCCCAAAAATTTGCGTAAAACATGAAAAACACTCATAAATGAAGTGAAATTGTCCTCAGTATAGCTCGATCGTTAAGGCAGTGAACTCTTATAAGCAGTGAACTCTTGGCGGATTTGAGAAATAAGGCCATTTTTGAGTTAACAGAAAAAATGACCTTATGTTCTTTAGAAATCAATAGCTGATCTCAATGGAAAAAAAATCCGTTACAGACAATAGAAGAGAGGAAAGAAGAGAAGAGAAGAGAAAGAAAGAAGAGAAGAGAAGAGAAGAGAAGAGAAGAGAAGAGAAGAGAAGAGAAGAAAGAAGAGAAGAGAAGAGAAGAGAAAGAGAAGAGAAGAGAAGAGAAGAGAAGAGAAGAGAAGAGAAGAGAAGAGAAGAGAAGAGAAGAGAAGAGAAGAGAAGAGAAGAGAAGAGAAGAGAAGAGAAAGAGAAAGAGAAGAGAAGAGAAGAGAAGAGAAGAGAAGAGAAGAGAAGAGAAAGAGAAGAGAAGAGAAGAGAAGAGAAGAGAAGAGAAGAGAAGAGAAGAGAAGAGAAGAGAAGAGAAGAGAAGAGAAGAGAAGAGAAGAGAAGAGAAGAGAAGAGAAGAGAAGAGAAGAGAAGAGAAGAGAAGAGAAGAGAAGAGAAGAGAAGAGAAGAGAAGAGAAGAGAAGAGAAGAGAAGAGAAGAGAAGAGAAGAGAAGAGAAGAGAAGAGAAGAGAAGAGAAGAGAAGAGAAGAGAAGAGAAGAGAAAAAGAGAAGAGAGAGAAGAGAAGAGAAGAGAAGAATTTTGAATTTTGAATTTGAAACTTTTTACGTATATTTTTACAATTTAATTGACATAGTAAACATCACCTAAGCTAATACATAACTTCTTTGGTGATGGTTCTTCTTCCTTTTATTATTCTACTTCTTGTGTTCTTTTTTCTTGTGTTTTATTCTTGCTCCTGGAGTAAACGTGTTTTCATTTTCTCTTTTACAATGTAGATTTTCTCTTCGTCAATGTAGTCCTGACAGTACTTATTTAAAAAGAGAAGAGAAGAGAAGAGAAGAGAAGAGAAGAGAAGAGAAGAGAAGAGAAGAGAAGAGAAGAGAAGAGAAGAGAAGAGAAGAAAGAGAAGAGAAGAGAAGAGAAGAGAAGAGAAAGAAGAGAAGAGAAGAGAAGAGAAGAGAAGAGAAGAGAAGAGAAGAGAAGAGAAGAGAAGAGAAGAGAATCTACAGAAAGAAAATATATTTCATTACTCCTGATTTGTACCTTCTCCATTAATTCACATTCCAATCTAATTTCTCTTCCTGTTATCATCTCCCTATGTAATCCTCTCCCTCTCTTATCCTCTTCTCTCTACTAAATAATAAATATTCTAATCAACCTGTTCAATGCCCCCCTCCCTGCTCTCTTCAGTTCTATTTTCCTACAGGAATCATTCCATTTTTCATTGTTGAACAAGGTCGGAAATGATGTCTTTCGCTCCTTCTATTTTCCTAATTTCTTCTCCTCTTTGGTTCTTCATTTCACTCTCTTATTTTTCTTCTCTCTCTTTTTGATCTTTGTTAGCCTATCTTCCCCAAGCCTTATCTTGGAAGGTGCATTATCTTTTGAACAATTTATGTGTTAAATAAAGAATAAATAAAAATCAAAAACTCTCCCTTTCTCCCCTTTTATTTTTCCTTATCCCTTCCTTTTCTCTATCTCCCAAAATATTCTTATATCTCTCTCCACACATCTCATCCATCCTTCTTTCTCCTCTCTTTTTCCCCCTCCTATTCCCATCTCCCTCTTCCTACACCTCCCTGGTCATCCCCTTTATTTTCTGTGTCTGCTATTTGCCTCCTCATTTTTTTAGTTTTATCTCTCTCCTTTTCCTCTACTTCTCTCCACACATCTCACCCATCCTTCTTTCTCCTCTCTCTTTCCCCCTCCTATTTCCATCTCTCTCCCCCTAAACATCTATGTTTTCTGTGTCTGTGTGCCTCCTCATCCTTTGTTTTCCCTCAATTTTCTTCTCAATATTTTTTTTATTGTTTTATCATTTCATTTTACGGTCCTTATGTACTGTCTCAACTTTGAGTTCATTGTGGGGGGGAAAATGGACAGAAAAAGAAAATCTTCATATAGAGGCGCGAAAAATAAATAATATATAAATAATTAAATAGAAACAAAGTCTGATTCTTAAGTATCACAAGTACTAAATTTAGTATCAAACCGACCTCAGAGTAGTTTGATCGATAAGGCGGCGGACTTTTTCCTTGGAGGTAAACAGAAAATACTTAAAAAATTAAAGTTAGTCTACATCAGGTGTAGCTCTTGTAAGAGCAGGAGACTCGCAGTCTGGAGGTTGGGGGTTCGAGTCTCAAGTGTGGAGAGTTTCTGAACGATAATTTGTCTAGACACTATCCTCCAGATTAACACAAATAATAATTATAAGATTTATTATTAGGAACCTTTTTTTTAACATAGAGCTGGAAATCATGGAATATAGGAAGTTTACTAACTTGGATAGTATTTCGAATTACCTTTTTCACCGTAGCTTTCGTAAGCAGGCAAGAAAAAAAGCAATGTTTGTTTATTATTCCCCCTCCTCTCTCAGTCCCTCCACTATCTCTCTCTCTCTCTCTCTTCTCTCTTTCTCTCTCTCTCCCTTTCTCTTCCTCTTTCTCTCTCTATTTATGCTCATCATCATCATCTCCTTTTATTTCTTCTTTCCCTTCCATCATTCTGTCTTGTTCTCTTATATCTTGATTTTTCTCTTTTTCATTATATTTCTCCTTCATTTCTTTCTCATTCTTTTTATTCTTCTGAATCTCATTATTTCTTTTTCTGCATTTTCTTCTTCTCATTTTCTTCCTAAATATTTCCCTCTCTCTCTCTTTTAGTCTTCGTATCTTACTTCCAATACATTTTCTTTTCTCTCATATATCTTTCTTATTACCCCCCCCCCCCCCCCCCCTCCGCCTCATCCTCCTCGCCTTTATTCTTCCAAGCGATTATTTTTCTCGCTCGTATTTTTCTTATGAATATTAAAAAAGATTAGGAAAGTCTAAAAGCGCTTGTAGATGAGAGGAAAGGAGGGAGGAGAGGGAGTGAGCGAAAAACACAAAGATTTCTGAAAATTCTTTTCAACTTTAAAACCCAAGACAATGACTTTGCTGCGAGTATTTCTCATTATTTGAGGCCCAGATATTTCTCATTTTGAAATATTAGATGTAAACAAAAAGCGAGATGAAGGAGACGCACACAAAAAAACCAATGAATGAAAGAGAGAAATTTCGAAACAAAAAGCGAGCTCAAGGCTATTATAGCATTTTGCGAGCTCAAGGCTATTCTATAGCATTTTAGGTTAAGTATTTATCATTCCTCAAGTTTATTTATGTAACAAAAGATAGGATTTTTTGTTATTTTAAATAAAAGGCAAGATTTTTCATTAATCGCAAGTCACAAGACATTCATCACAATAACTCAAAACCGACTGAATATAAATCACCATGCTAGGAATAGAGCCACCGACCTCCTGAGTAGAAGTTAGCTACCTCAACCATAAACCTTAACCATAAACTTTACTGAAGCGCCTACCTTTAGAATATTTTAATTTTACATCATTTAAATACAAAATCTTTGAACTAATATCAATAAAATTATAATAATAATAACAACACTCTTTAGTGGAAGGTAACCACCAGACGAAGTTATAACTCAAAACATTTCCTACCACCTAACCCTCAGAGTCTTATTATTATGTGGTCACAAACTCAAATGAGGAAAAATTCATGCCGCGGGTGGAATTCGAACCAACGGATCCCTACGCTACCTGGATTACCAGACTAGCGCGTTAACCACTTGATTACCAGTACAAGGACATTTTTATGACAGCTGTCTTGAATGATTTTTTTTTCTCAACTAGGTATTTACAATAATACTTTTTCTTCAATTTTTTGGCTATTTACTTTATCTAAACAATGCTCGCAGAAGAAGAAAGATAGAGATAGGTAAGAGTACAGAGTTACAGAGGAAGACAATGAGAAATAGAGAGAAAGATGGGTAGGAGTATACATAGACATAACAGGGGAAAATGAAGAGAGGTAGAGCACAAAGTTACATTGGAATTCTCTGTTTGCGCATCATGGTTGGAATATTCAGTTTCTGCTTTGGCACACATTGCCTGAGGATGTTATTTAACACTCACCACACGTTTGACATTCCCTCCCCCATCTCCCTCTCACCCCCTCCTCTTCTCTTCCTTTCTCTCCCCATCTCTATGTCTCACTCTCTATTATTAGTTTTTCTTTTATCTCCCTCTCCCCCTCTTTCCTCTCTCTCCCTCTCTCTTCTCCCTCTCTCCCCCTTCCTATATCTGTCTCTCACCCCCTCCCTCTCCTTCTCTCCCCATCTCTATGTCTCTCTATTATAAGTATTTCTTTTCTCTCCCTCTCCTTTTACCTAAAAATCCTCTCTCTTTCCCTTTCTATCAGATTCTCTCTATTTCCCCCTTGTATTTCTTCTGCCTCTCATTCTACTTTTTCTCTCTCTCTCCTTCTACCTATACCTATTCATCCTCTATCTGTTCTAATCTCTTTTCCTTTCTATCAGAGACTCTCTTCTCTCTATTTTCCCCTTTTCACTTTCATCATTTCTTCTGCCTCTCATTCTCTTTCTCTCTCTCTCTCTCTTCCTCTCTCTCCTTCTCTCTCTCTTTCTTGCTCTCTATCTCTCTACCTCAACCTTGGCTCTCTCCTTACTTTTTCCTTTTTTCTTTCCAACAGTACCTCTCTTCTCTTATTCTCCCTCTCTTTACTTTCCTCTACCTACTTCTTTTCTTTATATTTCTCGAGCTCCCTCCCCTTCTTTTTCTGTACACCCATTTCTCTCCCTCACCCTCACCCTCTACCTCTATTATTTTCCCTCTTCCACTTTTTTCTTTCCCTCCCTCTTACCCTTTCCCAGTCTCTTCTTTTTCTCTATAAGAGCTGTATCCTTCTCTCTCACCCCTCCAATCTCCCCTTGCATAATTTTTCTCCCTTTTTTTCACTCTTTCTAACTCCTATCTTTTACCCTCTTTCCCTTATTACTTCTTCAAAATATTCTGCTACCTTCTTTTACCCCTAACCCTTTCTCTTTTTTCTCCTTCAAAATCCCCCTCCTATTTTCCCTAAAAGCTCTCCCTCATGTTATTAGCTCAACTGGCAAGTGGCCCAATATTATTTGTGTCGATTCCTTCTCCTCGCACCTCTCCCTCCAGTCTTTTTTTTTTTTTTTTTTTTTTTTTTAACAAAACGTCTCTTTAACATTTTCTACATCGCCTTCGACATTTTTTTCATCTCCTCCATTTTGTATTGCTGCCAAGTCTGCTAAAGGTATGAGAGGCATTTCAATATTTACATACACGTAATAAAAGTGGGTTCGAGACTCGGCCATACCCAACAAATTAGCTTGCTATTTCTGTGAAAAACATTAGTGTTTTACTGTAAAAATCAGTCAGTATAAACAGAAAAGTGAGAAGTTGCATTAGATGTATGCACATGAATCAGAACATACCTGGACAGCTGTTTCAAGATTATTTGCTCAGGTAATAGTTTTTTCTGAATATCCATGTCATCAACAGTTGTCATTACTAACCTTTCGACTTTAATTATTATTACTATATTATGCTTTATTAGGTAAGACAAAGTAAAATATATACACTAATATACAATAAAATTATAAAGAAAAAATAAATAGATTGAACAAAGAAACAAGAACAAACAAGAGAATAAAGCTAATGTCCTACCTAAAGGGCGGGGTTATTGCCTGTGGCAATCTCTTCCACCCAACCCTTATATTTAATTAAAATAATTGTCTAATATTAGAAATCGGAAGTAGATATTTTGTTCTTTTTTTCTAAAAAAAAAACATTATTTTGCCTGTATTTTTTTGTTGTTTCTACAATTCCAAATTTCTCACACATTCTCATATTTATCTTTTCATTTCGGGCCTCGAGGAAGCGATGTGTCACACGGTGTGGAAGGAAACTTTCTTCCTTATCTTACTCTCATCACGTGCTCTTCACACTAATGTTGTAACAACTTTTTGGCAGCAGAAAAACAAAGTCATTGAGAAAACACCTTCTTTTGCCCTTGTCTCTTTCTCTCTCTCTTTATATCACTCTTTTTCTCTCTCTTTCTCTTACTCTCTTTAGAAATATCTTTTTCTGCTCCCTGTTTGTTTCTTACCCTAATTCCATTACTCCATCCCTCCGATTTTCTCTCTTCCTTTTTCTTTCAAGTGTCTCTGAAGACATTGTCGTACGGCCATTAAAGCGTTTGTGGTTGTAGAATTTGGTCAGTCTTCAGAGCCACATAAACTTCTCATGAAACCGAATGTTCTCTCCATGCTGGACGTAGCTTATTGATCCGAATTGAACTGATGCATTTTTAGAGTAACCTCTTATAGTTTCTAACCTATAATCAGGATTTAAATGTATGCACGCCTGGAAACTATTTTGGTTATGCAATGTGCCTTACTTTTTAAAGCGTTATTCGTCGTCCGAAATAAGCAGTTTGCTCGAAAAAAAGACATTAGTCAGAAGAATAAGAAAGGTGGAACATGAGAATAGAAGAGAGAAAGAAACTGAGAGATGAAGGGAGAAGATTAACATAATAATGATAGTAAGAAAGAGAAATAGAGAAAGAAAGGGGAGAGAGAGAGGACGGAGTGAAAAGGGAGGAGAGGGAGGAAGGAGGAGAGAGGAAGATGAAAAGAATTATTCAAATTACATTTTTCATTCCTCTAGTTATCTTCCAGGAAAATCTCTCCCTCCCTACCATCTTTTTCTCTCCCTACCTTCTTCCTCTCTCTCTCATATCTTCCTCTTTCATCATTCCCTCATATATCGCTGATCTCCCTCTCTGTATCTCTCTATCTCCCCTCTCCCTTTCTCTCTGCCATCTTTCTCTTTCTCGCTCCCATTTCTTTTTCTCTCTCATTCTTGCCCCCATCTTTCTCCCTCTCCCTCTATCTCCCATCTCTATCTCTCTTCCTCTCATCTCTTTCTCACCTTATCTCTCTTCCTCCCAAACCCCATCTCTTCCTCCCTCATATCTTTCTGTCTCACTCTCAGTACTCCATTTTCACTCACTTTTCTTGTTATACATTTTTTTATACAGAAATTTAATTTTCAAAGATCTTACTCTGTTTTTCTCTACTACCTTCTTTCTCCCTAACTTTTTTTCTTGCTCCCTCTCTTTTCTCTTCCTACATCTCTTACCTTCTACGTCTCTCTCTGTTCTTATATTTCAATGTTTATTAAAGATTTGCCTTGAGCCTTTCGAGTGAAAACTTCCGTCTGTACAATACAATTATTGTTACGCCATCTTTAATTCATAATAATCATTGACAATATTACTAGCAGCAAAAGTAAGTATATTACCATCGTTATAATTTCTATTTTAACATTACCACTATAGTAATTATTGTCTTTATTACAGTAACTGTTTTCAAAAAGTTATTATTAATCAAGGAAACGATAAGAAATTTGAAAATTTTGAATTTGAGTATTTCAAGTTTGTTATAAGTTAATATACAAATCTATGTAATTATTGTTATTATTATCATAATCAATTTTGTTACAAAAAAACAAGATACCTATACGTATAGAATTAAATTTTATCAAATACTAAATAATGATAAATTATTTTCTATAATAATTGTAGAGTTTTTTAAATTTAAAATACTCACCTCTATTTATAACACTCAAGTCTGTGCTTGTCTGACTGCCTGACTAAAATATGTCCTCTTAGGATCTGGTTACAATACAACAGCCCAAACGGTAACAGATACTGAAATTTTCATGAGAGTTGACCCCCCCTAAACTACCGTCAAACTAGCTAGAAATTATCAACAAAAAAAAAAGAGGAAAAATGAGTAGTTACTTGTACAACCATGTGGTGGCATTACCAGACTTGGCAGTGAACTTGATAGCTATCTCTACTATCTGCAGCTCAATGGTTTCCAAGACATTGAAGAGCAAAGAGAACAAAACATTCTCAAAGAAAACTTGGCAGTGATCTTGATAACTATCTCTACTATCTGCAGCTCAATGGTTTCCAAGACATTGAAGAGAAAAGAGAACATAACATTCTCAAAGAAAACTTGGCTCTTCTCAAACTCAAAAAATACCGACGGTAAAACTCTTGTTTGTCAACAAAACTATTCCCGAGAGATTAATGCTTACACAGGATTTGTGCTGGATTTTCCACAACCTGGGAGTCAAAACTTTGAAGAATGAAATGCTCAAGAACATAGAAGGAAAGAAAGAAGAAGAAGAATAAGAAAAAGAAGAAAAACGCTACTTGGAAGTCGGTGTTTCGAGCCCCGAGTAAACAAATATTCAGTAAGGCGAGTTTGAGTGATTGTCAATTAGTTCACGACGAGAATGGATATAAAACACTTCATTGGTGGTAGAATGATTAACGCGCTGGTCAGGTGGATTACCAAGTAGCGTAGTGATCCGTTGGTTCGAATTCCACACACTGCATGTATTTTTCTCATTCATTTGAGTTTGTGACCACATAATAATAAGATTCTGAGGCTTAGGTGGTAGAAAATGTTTTAGCTTTAACCTCGCCCGGTGGTTACCTTCCACTAAAGAGTATTATTATTGATTAGATCCCACCTTAGAGAATATTGACAAGGAGATTGTGGTTTTATAAAGATATTCATAATGCAGGATGATAAAAAATCAAGTGATTTGCAGACTTGAATTAAAGAAAGCATGATAAGTTATCCTCGAATTTGGGATTTTAACCACATAATAATACGTGTCGGGCTTACTGCTGGAATATAATAGAATAAAATATACCTTGTTTATACTGCCGTGGTAAAACTGAAAAGTCCCTTTACTCCAGCAGTCAAACAGGTCTTATATATTTTATGGGATGGGAATAATGGGACTCGTTAGCCTTAGTACTAGTCGGGCAGTATAAATAAGACGATATCATTAGTGTTATTATGAAATTTTCTTCCGAGAAATTTCTAATATTAGAAATTTGAAGTATTGTGGTCGATTTTGTACTTATTTTTTTACTAGATCTAGAGGCAATGAAAAAATCTACTGAGAATTACAAAAAGATTATTGAAATTTATTCATTTCATTCATAAAAATTTATTTTAAGTTTTTTAACTCTCTCTCTCAAATAATTTATTTTAAGAGAAAAAATAAATTAAAGGTTTCCGAGCTAGAGAATGTGTAGGAAATAAATTAATGTTCTTTAAATTTATGTTTTAAAATAAACCATAAAATTGTAAACAACGATTAACTTTTCTAACATGTTAACTGGAAAAACAAGTTCAAAATTTTCATTTAAATTTTCTTTAAAACTTTGCTTATGAATTTTGGAATAAGAGAAAGAATTTTTAAATGGAAAAAAGTTATAATAAATTTTATCTGAGTTAAATTACCAGAAAGATATATTGTACAAATATACAATTTTTATTTTTTTGTTCATAGGTACAAGATAAGAAACAGGTTGAACTTATTCCTCTCGACTTGCACTCCAAGTATCCCGGGTTCGAATTCCGTCGGGTTGGATATTCTTCCGCTCTGTATTTTGGATCTGGAGGCACACCCTAGCCTCGTGAGGACAACTAGGGTAGTTGTAGAGTGGACAACGACCAGTTGTGGCATTAGGAGATTGATTCTTGACGATGGTGGTTTGTCAGATATTTGATGCATCAGCATTAGTTCTTGTAATGTCGATGCTACCATCTGAAAATTGTGACATGTTAACACAAATAACTATTCTTTTTATTTGATTTATTATTATTTACAATCTAACCTGGATATAATAGAAACCAAGGGACAGACCAAAAATTCTATTATAAAGAGGTTTCTAATATAGTCAGTTCTCTAATACTCATAAACAGGTGGCGCAGGGACTTGAGATTTTCTCTTTTACAAAAAGTTTTCTATTATATTTGACTTCAATATGTATATCCAGGTTCTACTGTATTAATCTTTTTAATTAATATCTACATTATGAACAACAGACTGAATTTCAGATTTTAATCAAGTAATCAAGTGGGTAGCTGATTTGATTCCTAGCGAATGGAGGGTAAAACCCCTATCCTAATCCAGGACGTTCAATCAAATAGAACCGTTGACGTTAGGAAAGGCATCCAGCCGTAAAAATGTGCCAAAACCAATCAACCTCCCATGAGGTTGAACAACGTCGATCCTGCTTAAGAGGGATAAGACAGAGTAAAAGAAGAATCAAGTAATTCTTTTTTGTTGAATAAATTCACTGTATAAAAATTTCTTCTCGTCCATGGTTCAAACTCGCAGACTGTGGATCAAGAGTCTTGGTACACACCGTAGAAGAGCTCAGATTGTTCATTCCAACCTAAGTACAAGTGGGATTCAACATTTGAAACAAATGGTTTTGTTATCCGATGATATACCGAAGCCATTGAGAATACGAGAGATGCTGGGAAGGAGAGAGAGAAGGGAGAGAGAGAGAGAGATAGGGAGTGAGAAAGAGAGAGAGATAAGGAGAGAAAGAGAGAGGAGGGAGAGAGAGATAGGAAGAGAGGAGTGAGAGAGAGATAGATAGGAAGGGAGGAGGGAGAGAGAGAGAGATAGGAAGAGAGTGAGAGGTAGGGAGAGAGAGAGAGAAAGATAGGGAGAGAGGAGGAGAATTGAATTGAATTGAATAAAATAGTTCTTTTCATTTGTACAATAACAATATTATCTCCTAACCTTATGCAACCTTCTCAGGAGAGAAAAAGAGAGAGGGTAGGGAGTTATAAATAAAAAGAAAGAGAGAGAAAGTAAGGGGAATAGTGATAAGGAGACAGAGAAATAGAAATTGGAGGGCTAGGAAATAGTCACACAGAGAGAGAGAGAGGGTAGGGAGTTATAAAGAAAGAGAAAAAGAGATATAGTAGGGGAATAGTGATAAGGAGAGACATTAGTATAAGGATTATTAGGAAAAAAATCAGGAAATTAGTCATAAAGAGAAAAGAGAGGAAGGAGAGAAACAGAGAGAGAGAAAGAGAGAAAGAGAGAGAGAGAGAGAAAGAGAGAGAGAGAAAGAGAGAGAGAGAAAGAGAGAGAGCGAGAGAGAGTAGGGAGTTAAAAATAAAGAGAGAAATAGTAGAAGGATTGTGATAAAGAGAGAGCTATGAGGGGAGAAAGAGACAGGAGAGAAATAGAAATAGAGAAAGGAAAGAGAGAGATAGGAGAGGGAGATAAACAATATGTTTGGTCTTACTAGAATGGATAGCATTAAATCACTTTATCTCTCTACTGTGTCGGGTGGTTGCGTTCAAGTGACGAGGTCCATTTTTCTTTGAATAAACAGAAATTTTATTTCGATGCGAGTACGAGATTGAGACAATGTGTTTATTTCCTGTTCTTAACAAACAGATTTTTTATTGAAAATGTTTCGCCGCATTTATTGAGTGATTCACTTTTTTTTTTCATAGTAAACTAAAAATACGGAAATAAAAATACCTCCAATGATTTCAAAAAGAGTGAGTAATAAACACAAAAAGTACAGAAAAAAATACTTGAACATCTCTTTTAATTGTTATTATCTCTATCTATCCTTTTTTTTATCTCTAGAGATAATAATATTATATTATTATCTCTAGAATTTATTTATCTATTTATCACGACTTCATTGCTTTCTCTTGCTCCTGTTGATTTATCTTTCTCTCTTTTGTCCTCTTTCTCTCCTTCTCTTCCTCTCTCTCTCTTGTCCTCTTTTTCTCACTCTCGTTTTCCCTTTCTCTTTTTTCTCTCTCTTTTCTATCTCTCTCTCTTTTTATAGTTGCACTCTCTCCCCTCTCGTTCTCCCTCTCTAGCTTTCTCTGTCTATCTCTTTTTTCTCTCTCTTTTCTATCTCTCTCTTCGTTTAGTTACACTCACTCTCTGTTTCTCTTATTCTCTCTTTCTTTCATTGGTTTTACTCTCATTCGTTGTTTAATTCTTTATTCATATATTTTGCTCACTCTCCACTAGTATTTTTTTTTATTTTTTTTTAAATTTTTTCTCGTTCCCTTTTTTATAGGGAATTTCCCTCTCCCTTTCTTTCTCTCTATCTATCTATCTTTCTCTCTATTTCTCTCTCTCTCTATCACTCTCTCTATCTCTCTCTCTTTATTGTATTAAATAAAATGAAACAATTTGAGTATTCTGTAACGAAACAATTTGTGTATTCTGTGTTTATTAAAAAATGTTCACTGTTCTGTGACAAAGAGGAGCAGTTAGCTCATTTGGAAGAAAAAAAGAGTGAGAAAGGGATTAAAAGAGAAAGATAGAAGCTGAAATGGAGAAAGAAGAGAAGGAGAAAGAGAGAGTAGAAGAAGGAAGAGAGAGAGAGAGAGCGAGAAGACACAGGAGAAGAAGAAGAGAGAGAGAGAGAGAGAGGAGAAGGAGGAAGAGAGAGGAGAAGGGGAAGAGAAGAGAAGGAGGAAGAGAGAGGAGAAGGAGGAAGAGAGAGAGAGAGAGCGAGAAGACACAGGAGAAGAAGAGAGAGAGAGAGAGAGAGGAGAAGGGGAAGAGAGAGGAGAAGGAGGAAGAGAGAGGAGAAAGAAAATAAGAGAGGAGAAAGAGGAAGAGAGAGGAGAAGGAGGAAGAGAGAGAGAGAGAGAGAGAGAGAAGACACAGGAGAAGAAGAGAGAGAGAGAGAGAGGAGAAGGAGGAAGAGAGAGATAACGGTTTCCAGTTGGGTACAAAATAAAAAATTGTAACAAACGACGAGTACATTATTTAAATACTCCCTCCCTAAATTCTCTCTTTCTATGTTTATTTCTCGTTATTTAGGTATTTCTATCTCTCTCTCTCGCTGTCAATCTGTCTCTCCTTCCCTCTTTATATATGTCCCTTTCAATCCCCATCCCAATAACTCCCACGTTTTATTTCGCACTCTTCCTCTTCAAAATCATCTATCTCTTCTTTCTCACTTCTATCTCTGACTCTCACTTACCTACTATCTCTTTTTCTCCCCTCCTTCTCTCTTTCTCACACTCTTCCAAAAATCATCTCCCTCTACTTTCTCACTCCTGTATCTATCTCTCTATAGACTTTCCCACTCTCTCTTTCTCTTGAAAAACATCTGTCTATCCTTTCTCACTTTTATGTCTGTCTCTCACTTTCCTTCTATCTCTTTTTCTCTTCTCTCCTCCAAAAGTTTCTCTCTCTATTTATCTCTCTCACTTTGTCCCCGTTAGCACTTGTGTCCTCTCTCTCTCTCTTCGTTCAATGTAAACATAACCTAACAAGTTTATTACGCAATAAAAAATGTAAAAAAATGTTAAAACCCGGGAGAGTGCTAGAATTTTTTGAATAGCAAATGAACACGAAGTGTAACCACGATAATTGTGGAATGAAAAGTTAGGTTTTATGCATTTTTTAAACCCTTGTGTTACATGTTTTTAAAATCCACCGCCGCAAAAATGCCGTCTGTGGCTGTTTAGAAAATGTAAACTGGTTGTACAAATGTACATAGTTTTTGTTGTTGCAGAAATAGGTGTCTTATTTATATTTTCAGTAGTTAAGGCGGCACTTTGTGAATCCAGAGATTTCAGAGGTCGTGGGTTCGAAACCAAGCCGGGACATGACAATTTATCCTCCCATTTGGGATTTTTACCACATAATAACATGTCTTGGGCTTACTGCTGGAATAATGGGACTTTGATAGTCTTAATCAGGCAGTATAAAAAGGCGATATTATTATTATTTTTTATTACTTCCGATAATTATACACTCGGGAATCGAACCCACGACCTCGAGCCTCATGTATAGAATTTCAAATAGGAATTGTTATCATACTAGTTTCAATCACTATAAGATATCATCATCATAGGGTGGCGTCATCGTGAACGATGGTAGCCAGACAGTGGAGGAATGACTCAGCACTTTTACCACTGTCTATGTCTTTACAAGGAGGCTAATAATTGACAAGGGCCCCCAGAACCAAGCCAATGCTGGTTTACTCCCTGTTTATAGTCCCCCAGCTAGACTTATAAACATAGGTACAATAAATAGCAGTGCATTGGCTTACTTCAATAATAGTCCCGGTAGCTCAGTGGTAAAGGTGGCACTCTGTCAATCCAGAGATTTCAGAGGTCGTGGGTTCGAAACCAAGCCGTGACATGACAATTTATCCTCCCATTTGGGATTTTTACCACATAATAACATGTCTTGGGCTTACTGCTGGAATAATGGGACTTTAATAGTCTTAATTGTTTATTTTTGTACATACCATTTAATGTAAAATATATTATGAATTGAGTATTTTGGAAAAAAAAAAAAAAAAAAAAAAAAAAAAAAAATCGGGCAGTATAAAAAAGGCGATATTATTATTTTTTTTTTTATTACTTCCGATAATTATACACTCGGGAATCGAACCCACGACCTCGAGCCTCATGTATAGAATTTCAAATAGGAATTGTTATCATACTAGTTTCAATCACTATAAGATATCATCATCATAGGGTGGCGTCATCGTGAACGATGGTGGCCAGACAGTAGAGGAATGACTCAGCACTTCTACCACTGTCTATGTCTTTACAAGGAGGCTAATAATTGACAAGGGCCCCTAGAACCAAGTCAATGCTGGTTTACTCCCTGTTTATAGCCCCCAAGCCAGATTTATAAACATAGTACAATAAATAACAGAGCATTGGATTACTTGAATAATAGTCCTCACTACCAACACCCGTGCCTATCACAATAAGTTGACTTTGAGTCTTATTGCTGAATGTTGATTGCATGGAAGAGGACGTACACACTACACATATTGGTCGTACCTACTTGATGCATAGAACTGCCGTGCGCTGGTAATGATATACAGGGTGGTCCAGAAAGTTTGCACCAAAATGATAGGGGTAATAAAAGAGACCATTTCCAACAAAAATATTCCCGGACATTTTCCTTTATTTTTTGTCGTTTTCAAAATGGCGGCCAAAACGTGTGTTTTTCAAATGTGTGCGTTCAGAACGTTGACAGCCTAAATGAGCATGATCATTAAAACATTGAACGGGTTAATTTAACTTATTTTAATTAAAATTTTATTTTCAATTCAAAAATGCAATCCGTTTTTTTCTAGGTGGTACAGAAAAAAATAAAAAAATCAAAAGCCAACCAAAGTCGGAATATTTGAAAAACACACGTTTTGGCCGCCATTTTGAAAACGACAAAAAATAAAGGAAAATGTCCGTGAATATTTTTGTTGGAAATGGTCTCTTTTATTACCCCTATCATTTTGGTGCAAACTTTTTGGACCACCCTGTATACAGAGAAGGATATACAGGGTGGGGCAAAAGTCTGGAAACCCCTGAATAACTTTCGAATGGCTTCTTCGGTAAAATTAAAATTTTGTAAGGTAAACCGGGGTAGTAAGACCTTCTTTGAGAGTGGGGTCGATTTTTGTTACCGGTCCCCATGTCGGGGCCGGGGGGCCAACTTCATTTTTTTAAATACAAATCCCCACCTTGCGATACATTTTTGAAAATGTCTTTAAATAACAAATACATTGGTGCAAATTTTATTTTGTTAATATTAACTGTTTGCAAATGGCGTCCAACTTTGTGTATGAAGTAAAGTCTGGAAACCCCTGAATATCTTTCGAATGGGCTTTTTCAGTAAATGTAAAATTGTGTATGGTAATTCTTGGTAATTAGACCTTATATTAGAATGGGACCGATTTTTTTTTACCAGCCCCCATGTCGGGGTCAGGGAGGCCAACTTCATTTTTAAAATATAAAACCCAACCTTGCGATACATTTTTGGAAAGGTCTAATTACCCCGACTTACCGGCATGATTTTAAATTTACTGAGAAAGCCCTTTCGAAAGATATTCAGGGGTTTCCAGACTTTACTGCATACACAAAGTTGGACGCCATTTGCAAACAGTTAATATTAAAAAAAATAAAATTTGCACCAATGTATTTTTTATTTAAAGACCTTTTCAAAAATGTATCGCAAGGTGGGGATTCGTATTTAAAAAAATTAAGTTGGCCCCCCTGGCCCCGACATGGGGACCGGTAACAAAAATCGACCCCACTCTAAAAGAAGGTCTTACTACCCCGGTTTACCTTACAAAATTTTACTTTTACCGAAGAAGCCATTCGAAAGTTATTCAGGGGTTTCCAGACTTTTGCCCCACCCTGTATAATGGGTGTATTGGATAGTAAGAGGGAGAGAAATAGAGAGAAGAAGATAGAGTAGGTGTATTGGATAGTGAGAGGGAGGAGATAGAGAGAAGGAGAGAGAGTTGGTGTATTAGATGGTCAGAGGGAGAGAGATAGAAAGAGAGGGAGGTGTAAGGATAAGTGGAAAGAGAGAGGGAGTGAGTGCAGAAAAATGGGTATTGTGTGCGAGAGAGATAAAGAGAGAGATTGCATATATATGAGTATATGTGTGTGAGAGAGAGAGAGAGATTGCATATATATAATTATGTGTGTGTGTGTGTTTGAGAGAGAGATTGCATACATATGAGTATAATATATGTGTGTGAGAGAGATAGTAAGCGCGAAAGGTATAGAGAGAAAATGAGTTTATAGTTGGAAAATTAAAGGAATGGACAGAAAGAGAGAAACGGAGAGATGCAATGGAGAACGGTTGTCTGGTTGTAGGTGCAAGGTTAAGAAAGAAGGATGTGAAAGAAATGAATGGGAGTAGAATAATTAAGGATGTAGAGAGAGAGATAGATCTAGAGAGATAGTTATAGAGTAAGTGGAGGTTAATTCAAGGAGGAAGAGAGAGAGAGAGAGAGTTAGAGAGAGAAAGAGAACAAAGATATGGGTACTTTGTATGGAGGATTGTAGGAGAAGAGATAAGATAGGAAAAGAGAGAGATAAATAGGGCCTCAGAGAAGGAGAGTATGAGGAGAGGGAGAGAGAGAAGGAAAGAAGGGGAGAAAGGGGTAGGGAGAGGACTATAAAATATTCCACTAGAAGAGGATGGCATATAAATCAAACATTTATGTCCCCGATAATTCCCTCTCCCTCCAAAATTCTACAATCAGGGGCAGAGAATCTAGCAACATTATTGACCTCAACTATAACTCCTGACTTTAAGCGCTCTCATTTAATATTCCATTTTTCAATGAGAACCAATCAGATGGACGCAGAATGAGAACCAATCAGAAGTCAGAAAATTCCGTTGACACTAACAGTAGATAAACAGTTCATTTTACGAGGTACGTCCGGAAAGTAAGGGGACAATTGTCGTAGGGGTTGGTAGGAATGTCTTTTTTTAAAGGTTGGCATATCTGCTTCTAGGGGAACTCCTAACGGTCACAATGAGCCCTTGCCCATCTCAGTTCATTGGAAAATGTCGTCGCAGGAGCCCGTCGCGTCAACCTCTACAGGTGCCGTTTGCTCCACCTACCGCAGGTGCGAGATTCGGGCAGTTTATCACTTTGCGTAGGAATTCAGCTGCTGAAATCCATCATCAGCTACTGAAAACCCATGGACCTGAGGTGATTTCACGTTCCAAGGTTTTCAAGTGGGTAAAGAAGTTTAAAGAAGGTCGCACAAACACACATGAGGAAGAAAGAAGAGGCCGTCTGTCGTTTCAGAAGAACTTGTGCAGCAAATCAATGAAAAAGTCGCAGCGATCGTCGTGTGACCCTCAAAACCGTATTCCTCTGACCTGGCGCCCTCGGATTTTCATCTGTTCACGAAACTGAAGGAGTTATTGGCTGGAAAAAGGTTTTTCAGCGACGAGAAGGTCAAGGAGACTGTGGAGAAGTGGCTGTTGGAGGTGGAGCAGAGCGTGTATGACAAAGGCATAAAAAAGTTCGGACCCAGGATGCAGAAGTGAGTGGAGCTTGTCGGTGATTATGTGGAGAAATAAAGGACTATATTTGGAACTCATCCTGTAAATTTTATGAAAATATATGCATTTTTCGAGTTTTAACATCAATTGTCCCCTTACTTTCCGGACGTCCCTCGTATAAAGACTGTCCGTCCTGTTCTATTTAACAATGTGTAATGAAATTTGATTTTTGTATTAAACTGTGCGGTTAGGCCAATGGCATTGCTTGTGAAGGACGGGGCTTTAAGCCCCATATGAAGATCATCATCATACGGTGGCGTCATCGTAAACGATGGTAGCCAGACAGTGGAGGAATGACTCAGCACTTCAACCACTGTCTTTACAAGGAGGATAATAATTGACAAGGGCCCTAGAACCAAGCCAATGCTGGTCTGCTCCCTGTTTATAGTCCCCCAGCCCATGAAGATCAGTTTTGCTAAATGCTCACTCATAGAATCAGCATTTTTGTGAAGGCTCACTTTAAAAAATAAAAAAAATAAAAAAGTTTACTGGGTGTAACAGTGACATATTAAAATTTATTTGAAGTTCCACAATATCCAACAACACTAGAATTATTCTAGTTCTTCAACCTATATGTCCTTTTAATTTTACCCTTTCTCTCTTTCTGATCCTTCCCATACCTCTCTTTGAATTCTGCCCTGATAAATCGTTGGTGCTTGAACACCGTTTTTTACGACATAAATTTAGTGGGATGGAATGCAAATTTAAAGTACATGTAACTTTCAAAATGAACACTTTATCAGCCCCCCCTCCCCCCCCCCCCTCCCCTTCTCTTTACATTAACTTCAAGTACATTATCTCTTGCTTCTATCTCTCTCTCTCTCTTTGTTATCTTCTCCTTCTCTCTATTTCTGTCTACAATTTTTTTTTTCTGTACCCACCTAATATTTTCTTCTCTTTCTCTCTCTCTCTCTCTCTCTCTTTCTCTCTCTCTCTCTCTCTCTCTCTTTCTCTTCGTTATCTTCTCTTTCTCTCTATTTTGGTCTTTTTTTTCTGTGTCTACCTAATAACTATTCTTCTCTCTCTCTCTCTATCTTTGTCATCTTCTCCTTCTCTCTATTTCTGTCCACAATTTTTTTTCTGTACCCACTTAATAACGTTTCTTCTTCTCTCTCCTTCTCTCTTTCTCTCTCTCTTTCTCTCTCTCTTTCTCTCTCTCTCTCTCTCTCACTTTCTCTCTCTCTCTCTTTCTCTTCGTTATCTTCTCTTTCTCTCTATTTTGGTCTAGAACTTTTTTTTCTGTGTCTACCTAATAACGTTTCTTCTTCTCTCTCTTTCTCTCTCTCTCTCTTTCTCTCTCTCTCTCTGTGTCTACCTAATAACGTTCCTTCGCTCTCTCTCTCTATCTTTGTCATCTTCTCTTTCTCTCTATTTCTGTCCACAATTTTTTTTCTGTACCCACCTAATAACTTTTCTTCTCTCTCTCTCTCTTATTTCTGGTAATTGTCATCTTAGTCTGAATTATTCTCTCTTTAGTTCTGATATCACGACAGTGATTAACACAAATATGATAACTTTAGTAGCACTCGAAATTCGAGGGACAGAACGAGGGACAGCTGATGAGGAAAATCAATAATACATTGTTAGCTTTTGCTAGCAAGTGGCAGAGAATGCCTAAGGCATTAACTTCGCCCCGTATTACAAAACAGTTCTAATTAAAAAAGTCAATAATGTTCTTTATTTTTTGTACATATTTCTATGATTTTTTTAAATTAATTGTTAACAATTTGTTGTTGTTGATTGTTTTGTAAAAAAAAGTATAGAAAAAATAAATAAACGTGCGACATAACAGGGTTGACATAGCATCTAGCTGTAAAATATAAAAGTAGGAGTATCAGAACCAAACCACCTCATCCATGAGGAAAAGGTTGAACAATGCCGACCCCAAGTAGGTTTTGTAAAAGGTAAAATGTGTAAGAAGTTCTCGTTCTGTCACTGAAGTTAAGCAACGTGCAGCGAGGCTAAGACTTGGATGGGTGACCATGCAAATTGGAACCCTCGTGATGCTGGCTATTCTCGGACCCACTCAGATTGAGTAATGTTAATTTGAGTAGCTGGTTTGTGAGTTTTCAGCGAATAGAGGGTAAAACCCTCGTCATGATATGACCATGCAGTATAGAAAGCGACGTTAAACCCAAATAAAAAAGGAGAACTGTAAACACATTAATACAAATTTAATTGTGAGAAATGATAACCGCCATTAGATCTGATCCAAAATTTTCAATGGATTTGAAAAGACAGAGTTATTTAATCGGGACTAAAATTTATCTTAATAACTCTGGCCTTTTTTTTTTTTTTTTTTTTTTTTTTTTTTTTTTTTTTATAGTTTGTCCTTTTTTTAACGAAGAGTCTTTAGGGGATTCATGCTGATTTTCTACGCAGCAATCAAACTTCAACTTCAGGAGGCCTGAAGTTGAAGCCTCGGATCTAATTTCTCTCGAGAAAAAATAAATTGAAGTTTTCGTCTTCTTAATTTCTGATGGGAAATAATATCACCCGGAAAATTTTGCATAAAAAGTTAATTTTTCTTCGGAAAACTGAATTCACTTGACTTTTCGTTTTTTATTGTGATTTCATCAGTGTCCCTCCCTCTTTAACTCCTTCTCTCTCTCTCTCTTTCCATCTCTCTCTTTACTTATTATTTTATTGTTTTCTATCTTTTTTCTCTCGGTGTGTCTTTCCTCTCTCTCTTTCTTCCTCGCTCTCTTCTCTCTCTCTTTCTCTCTCTCTGTTTCTTTTTCTCTCTCTCTCTTTCTCCCTCTCTCTCTTTCTCTCTCTCTTAGAAGTTATTATTTATTAGCTTAGGTCCTTAGGTGATTTATGAATGCTTATTATTGTAAAAAATATATGTCATGAACTTTTTCTAATCAAATCAATCTTTCTCTCTCTCTCTCTCTTTCTCTCTTTTTCTCTCTTTCTCTCTCCCACCAAAAGCTATTATTCTTTAAAATCTGATGTTCCACTTTTTAAAATAACAAAATTGAAGTGGGAGAAATAATTTAATTTGAAAAATAAACTGACAGAATTGAGTGTTTTTATTTTCTTCTCGTCAAGAGGTCATTCACCTAATGAGAGAAAAGGGTCGGTGACATGAAAATACTTAGTATCTTGGACATTAAGGGCGGAATTCATAGACGTTTTTGTAATACCTCTGTGGCGCTAAGTCACGGATTGCGTACTGTTTAAGATAGGGAAAACTGACGCTTAGCAATGACTTAAGTTATAGAATTTGTCTATTAATTTCACCCTAACAGCGGAATTAATTGATTGTGATACTTCTTAGGAGCTAAGTCTAGATTTTGCGTATTATCTTACATAGCCAAACCGTGTATTAGTAGTCAAGTGGTTAAGGCGCTAGTTTGGTAATCTATTTAGCGTAGGGATCCGTTGGTTCGAATCTCACCCAATTTATGAATTTTTACCTCATATATTTGAGTTTGTGACCACATAATACTAAGACTCCGAGAGTTCGGTGGTAGAAAATGGTTTGAGAATTAACCTCGCCTGGTGGTTACCTTCCACTAAAGAGTGTTATTATTTTATTACAACTTACAATGCTCCCCGGTATACTGGGATGTATTGAATAGAATACACAATTACACATACATATAATTTTAAATTTATTTCACAGTACACTCGTTAATCATGGTTAAAATTAAAAAAGTTTGTTACTTTGGAACAAAAAGTTTGTTACTTTTTTGACACCCGGAATAAATAAAATATGAAACACATATTACCGACTTTTTGTATGCCTGTCCCTTTTCTCGCTCTCTCTTTCTCTCCCCTTGTTCAGGAAGAGACTCTCAGTCTCATTTCTTTTTCTCTTTTCTCTTCTTCTTTCTTCTTCTTCCATTCTCTCTTTTTTTAGTTTTTCTCTCTTTCTATCTTATCAAACTTTCTCTTTGTATGTCTCTCCCTTCTCTCTATCTCTCATTTCCTTCTCATTTTTCTATTTCCTCTTCTTCTGGTTTCTTCCGTTCTATTTTTTTTTCTCTTTCTATCTTATCAAACTTTCTCTCTGTCTCTCACTTTTCATAATTACTTTTTATTTTATTTTACAAAACATAAATTAAAAAAAAATAATAAAATAAAAGGTATACAAAAATATATAGAACATTATTAATTTTTATTTACAATTGTTTTGTAATCCGGGGCGAAGTTAATGCCTTAGGCATTCACTGTCACTTAATTCTATATGTATCTCTTTTTTACCCTCTCTGTCTCTCTCTCTCTCTCTGACCCTCCTATCTCTCTTCTCCATCTACCTCTCTCGCACTTTCTTGCCTCTCTTATAATTCCACGAACCCCAAAGTTTACCACTCCCATATTTCATGCTATCCTTCATGAGCATTGAAACAAAAAAGGATTGTCGCTCTTAGCATGGCTATGTGGCTATTCTACCTACACAGAAGTTGAAACTTATAATTTAATTTATGAAAATCGTCATAAACTACCGTACATTAGTAGTCAAGTGGCTCACGTGCTAGTCTGGTAATCGAGGTAGTGTTGGGGTTCCGTTGGTTCGATTCTCACCCAATGCATGAATTTTTCCACCTTTATTTGAGAATATGACCAATAATAATAAGACTCTGAGAGTTAGGTCGTGGAAAATAGCCAATTTGAGCTATGACCCCAGCGTAGGGGTGGTAGTTTGGAGTTCTCAGACCTGTAAGTTGAGTAATAAGGCATAGAAAAAGAGAGTGTGAGAGAGAAAGTGAGAAAGAAAAAAAGGGCGAGAGAGAGGGAGAGAGTGACTAGGTCGGAATAAAAAATACATAAAGACAGCTTTTAGTTATTTTTTACCTCTTGTTGAGAGAGAACAACGAGTGAGAGAAAAAGAGATTTTATCGAAAGTTTCTGGTTGGCCTTAAAGTGTTCCAGTGCCAAAAAATAAACAAATATCTAGGAGAAGGAGGAGGAGAAAGAGAATAAAATGGAAGAGGAGGAGAAGGAGAAACAGAATTTCGGAAACAGGATGGGAGACTTTGGAAAGTAATTTGTACAAATTAACACCTCGGGAGTAATTTATGAGGGAGAGAAAGAGAGGAATGAGAGGGAGAGAGATAGAAAAGAGTACTGAGAGAGAGAAATTTGATAAGGGGAACTGGAGAAATGAGAGAGAGATAGAACAAGAGTACTGAGGGAGAGAGATAGAACAATAGTACTGAGAGAGAAAGAGAGAGATAGAACAAGAGTTCTGAGAGAGATAGATAGAACAAGAGTACTGAGAGAGAGAGAGAGAGAGAGAAAGAGAGAGAGAGAAATTTATTTGGGTGTCACAATATAATTACAAACATCATGCATACTTGAAGCACGGGAATTATATCATTCAATTTTAATATGGAAATTATGTTCAATTTAATATTTTAATACCTTCCCAATGGGGCCAACTCTCTATCTTTTCATTTCTCTCTTTCGATCTCTCTCTGTCTCTCGCTCGCTCTCTCTTTTTCTCTCACTTTCTATCTATCTCTCTCTCTCTGTGTGTCGCTTTCTATGAGACTCAATTAACATTCCGTACAATTTCAAGCATATTTTCAATTCCGCGGGGAATTAATTTCGGATGCACTTAGGGAGAGAGCCACAAAAATTGTAATGAAAAACTAAAATAAATATACATTATTACATTATTAAAAATATACATTATTGTACACCGAATTATTTTCCATTCCATGATTTAATACCTTGTTCTGTCAAACTCGCCCTCTTTGTCCGCTTTCAGTCGTGGTGTCGTGGTGTAGCGCACTAAGCTTGCACGCAGGGTGACCCGGGTTCGATTCCATGTAGGAGGTTTTAACATACCTTATGAGGAGAAATTCTTCCTTTCTCAATCAGTCTCGTCATATCATTGAAGTTAAGCAACGTCCTGCAAGGTTAAGACTTGGTTAGGTGGCCATTTAAATTCGAACTCTCGCCTCGTGATTCCCGGACCAACCCAGGCTTTGTAAGGTTAATGTGAGTAGCTGGTTTTCTCTGAATAGAGGACAAAACCCTCGGATAGTATGACCTAAATGTTTATAGAAATGTTGAGAAAAAAGAAAGATAATAAACTCTCTTAACGTGAGGTCTGGTCTGGGTTTCATTGAATGGAAACGGAACACCATATTTTCTATTTTCTCATCTGGTTCGGGCTAATATTGTGGGTCAAGTAGTATTAAAAAACTCCCACGCTCTCTCTCTTTCACCCAATCTCTCACTCTATTCCTCTCTCTTTCTCCTTCTCTTCCAACCTTTCTCTCCTCTCTCTTTCTCCTTTTCTTCCTCGACACCATATTTTCTATTTTCTCATCTGGTTCGGGCTAATATTGTGGGTCAAGTAGTATTAAAAAACTCCCACGCTCTCTCTCTTTCACCCAATCTCTCACTCTATTCCTCTCTCTTTCTCCTTCTCTTCCAACCTTTCTCTCCTCTCTCTTTCTCCCTTTCTTCCTCCTCATCTCTCACTCTCTTTGTCTCTCCCTCTGTTTCTTTCCATCTTTCATATTTCTCTCTTAAAGACAGAGGAAGAGAGCTCTCTTCTCTCTCTTTCCACCTCTCCCTCTTATTTTCTCTCCCCCTCTCTTCTTCTCCCTCTTATTTTCTATCCCTCTTACTTCTTCTCCCTTCACTTTATATGTCTCTATCTGTCCGTCCTTCCTTCTGAATCTTTCCCATATCCACCATCTTATCCACCATGTTTTTCCCCAGTTCTCTATCTCTTTTCATGCTTTTGATTTGGTATCTCTCTTTCTCTTTTCAGACCTTCCAGCAATATGCATCTTGCAATATGTATAGTAGGCTCTCGTGCAATACGGCTGCAGTAGTCCAGTATACGTTCCCTTTCAAATTGAATAAGGGAAAAAGAGTTAGAAGGCATGAATAAGGAAGATAGAGGGAGGAAGATGGAAAACTTATGAAGGGTGGATAGAGAGAGAGAGAGATAAGACATGAGAGAAGTGATATTATTGAGTTAGATATTATTGGTCAAAATAGAGGTTAGAGATAGAGAGTGACGTGAGAGAGAGAGAGAGAGAGAGAGAGAGAGAAAGAAAAAAAATAGAAACTGTAGGTTATGAGAGAAAAAGAAAATTTTTAAATAAAAAGAAATTAATAGAGAGGCCATAGAGAGAGAGAAATTTGGATGCACTAATAAAAAAGAGGAGAATAAAAGAGACGGAATGAATATATTATTCCGGGAAAAGAAGTCGAAAGAAAACTATATTGAAATAAAGGATAATAAGAGAAGAACAAAGTGAGATAAAGAAAGGAAGATATGAAGATATGGAAAGAGAGAGAGAGAGACTATAAATAAAAAAAGACGAAAAGAACACATTCTATAAAAGAAACCGAAAGGAAAATACGTTGAAATAAAGGATAATAAAAGATGAACAAAGTGAGATAAAGAAAGGAAGATGTACAGATATGGAAATAGAGAGAGATAAATAAAAAGAGACAAAAAGAACATATTCCAGGAAAAGAAATCGAAAGGAAAAACTAGATTGAAATAAATGATAATGAAAGAAAAACGAAGTGAGATAAAGAGAGAAAGATATTTAGACGTGAAGAGAAGTGAGAGAAAGAGAGGAAGACATTTAGACATAGAGAGAAGAGAGAAATAAAGAGAGGGATTAATAGTCCCCCACCTCCCTCCTCCAGGGAGGCAGCGATTGTCTTGATTGATGGAGAAATACTCGGAAGTGACAACAAAACCCTCAAGGAAAATGGGAGGGAAGGATTTTTTCCTCCCCTGAAAACCTCACGTGTGTTCATTTCCCCCTTTTTTTCCCCTCTTCTTTCCCTTTACCTTTTTTTTCCTCTCCTTTCCTTTTCCCCTTTTTTTCTCCTTAAAAAAAAAAAAAAACAATGTGTTTCTGTCCCTCTTCTCCTCATGAAAGAATAAAGTGTTTAGCAGAAGCAGGCGCGGTCAGTGGGAAAATGTTTTGGGGCTGCTGCCACATAAACCGGACTAAAATGGGATTTATAGAGTTGTTCTTTTAGTATCTAGAGAGTTTCGATTTGTTTACCATGACAATCATAATAATTCTGCATAAATTATTCTAGAAATGTGTGATAATTTTCACTGTGAACGAGCTAAGACTTGAGAAAAGCCTCTCTTTTTCTTTTTCGTCTGGGGGTGCTGCAGTTCCGCAGCTCCTTAGCACCGGCCGCGCTTGAGTAGAAGGTATTTTGTCCTATAGGGTACCTTACACGGTTGCTATTTTTGTCAGTGTATTCTCACCGACCTCAGTAGCTTGATCGATAAGGCGGCGTACTTGAAACCTGGAGGTCGGCGGTTCAAGTCCCCGTTTCAGCGTAAATTTAGTAAAGCGAGTTTGAATAATTTTGATATCACGAAAGAAATATTTTATTATCTCATAGGGGAGGAGTTTAATGTGATAATTTAGAGTAAAATTATGTGAATAAATTATACTCACAAGTATACATTCCAATGTACGAAAAAACACGTTTTCACTAAGATTCAAACCTGAGTCACTAGCGCAAGCCTAGTAAACTTTGCCATTTACTGCCAATTGCCCATGTTGTTCTATGCCTCAAGTAGTGGAACCAAGCCAAATACTGGATTAAAAAGGATTTATCGTTTCAATTCGGACAGAAGATGTAAATTAGGTTAGTACTTGTTATTATTATCAATTAGGTCTATTTATTTATATGCATAGTGTGTCCATGTAACATGTATATGTATATAATATAAAAGTATAATAGACGCAAAGCCCTGTCATGAGCATTGTAGCTGAAAGATTAATGAAAACCCAAAAACAAAACAAAACGTAAAATCCCTAAAATAATAACAGTACCATTCTCAAAATCCCTAAATAATAATAACTAATCCCTAAGGCCATACAACATATTGCATCCAGAGGAAATTGCACTCTTTGTAGGTGAACTT
Organism: Bactericera cockerelli; assembly: GCA_024516035.1. NCBI lineage: Eukaryota > Metazoa > Arthropoda > Insecta > Hemiptera > Triozidae > Bactericera > Bactericera cockerelli. The sequence continues at coordinate 18,886,181 of CM044965.1, forward strand.
TTAGCTAACTTTCATCGAGTACTATATGTGTAAATATTTGTGTGAATTATTCAAGCGGAACTCTAGTACGGAGCGGTCACCAGTGCCCTGTTTCAGAAACACTCTCAAAATCTCCGAATCTCCGTTTCAACCGTCACACAAACGCATTCTGGTTATTGCGTTCAAATCAACGAATTGGAGTTCGTTGTGTGACACTTGAAAGTGAGACATTTTGAGAGTGGTGAGTGTTTCTGGACCGGACTACAGGTTACTCTTGGGGTAAGCATGAATAGCAACTATTTACACATATAACTATTCATCATAGGGTGGCGTCATCGTGAACGATGGTAGCCAGACAGTGGAGGAATGACTCAGCACTTCTACCACTGTCTTTACAAGGAGGCTAATAATTGACAAGGGCTCCCAGAACCAAGCCAATGCTGGTGTACTCCCTGTTTATAGTCCCCCAGCCAGACTATCACATACATAAAATATATTTTTTTTTTTAAGATCTAGCTACCGACCTCAGTAGCTTGATCGATAAGGCGGCGGACTGGAGGCCGATGGTTCAAGTCCCGGATTCAGAGAAGATTTAGTAAAGCTAGATTGAGTACTTGTGATATCACGAAAGTGATTAACACAAATATGATAACATTATTTTAAACATAATTATGTTATTTATGTACATAATTATATGTATTCAACAAGTTATACCTACAGGGCGAGCATAAAGACTCCACACTTGTAAATAATGTTACATTAATAATATACAGTGACCTGCTGTATACTCAATAGCTTGATCGATAAGGCGGCACACTTGTAATCGGAAGTCGGTGGTTCGAGTCCCAAAATCAGTAAAGATTTAGTAAAGTAAATTTCAGTAGTTGTGATATCACGATAGTGATTAACACAAATATGATAAATTAAACTTAAAGAATGTACAGTGTACACTTCTATACATTGTACAAGCGGCCCAAAAGGTTTATGAGAAAAGGTTGACAACTAATTTCATTCAGGGTCTGCTGGAGAAGATTTTTTGTTTTTCCAACAGGGACCGAGTGATTGCGCGATTTTTTAAAAAAAATTTAAACCATTTACGGTTGTTGAGATAAAATATAGAGTACAAGGGTTGGGTGGAAGAGAGTGCCGCAGCAATAACCCCGCCCTTTAGTTAGGACATTGTTATTTCCTTCTTTCTTTATAATTTTTTTCAAACAATTTTATCTTTTATTAATTAAATAAATAAAAAAATATTTTGTAAATATTGTAGATATATGTCCTTCTAATAAAGCATGATATAATAATAATAATAATAATACATACTAGGGGTGGAGTGGGTTTTTATGGTAACCCTGTATACTCTGAACTCTAAACAATGGGAAGTTGGGAAGTTAAATTTTTAATTAGAAAATTCCCCCGGGATAATGAAAAAAGTTTTGTGGTCGGTTTTGTACTTCTCGATTTTTTGCTTCGGATTCTTATTTTTTATGCACCGTTCTTGGCTTGTCTGTTTAAAGTTTAATTCGTTTTTAATGTGCTCACTCAAACACCGCAGCATATCGAATTACCGGACAGAGGTTTTTTAATAGGGGTGTCAGGGTTTATTGCTCAGATAGTGACGGATTTTAGTAAGGGTAGTCAAGTGGTTAACGCGCTAGTCTGGTAATCCAGGTAGCGTAGGGATCCGTAGGTTCGAATTCCACCCAGTGCATGAAATTATCCTCATTAATTTGAGTTTGTGACCACATATTAATAAGACTCCAAGGGTTTTTTTTTTGTGATAAGGACAGACGTCGGGAGAAAACGGAGGAAAATCAGCTGAGCTGAGAAGGGAGGACTGATATGTTGCCTCCAGAGTTTGAAGACAACAGCTCAGACCTCCGATATTGAGAACGCCGCAGGCATTCCTCTTGTCATGGACTCGAGGTTCCCTCACCTATCCTACGCCGTACGGCCAAACTCTAAAAACCCCCTTTTCCTCACGACGTCTGCGCTCTGACTCAAAGCGTCTGGGCACCAGATATAATACTTCCAGACGCGTCCCACTTAAAATTTAAAGAAATACCCAACATGTTTTGTAGTTGAATATGAGTGCATGTCTATTGATTAGGTACATTCACCCATACTTAACATAGAACCGTCAGAGGTTGATTGCGAGCTTTGAGATAAGAAAATCAACAAAAACTTATCACCTTGGTACTTATTAGGTACCAAGTAGCTCTAATGACGGAGTACATTTAGCTCATACCAAATTTCATTATAAGTTACCTTAGGCATATTGTTATTACGATGAAATATCGACCGAAAGCTAAAAATAGAATAGAAACACTAGTACTTGGGTACCTACTCCAAGGGTTAGGTGGTAGAAAATGCTTTGAGCATTAACCTGGTGCTTACCTTCCACTAAAGACTGTTATCTCTATATATAAAACAGAAAAAAGGACTACCTACCTATGTTTGTTTGTTTGTTTTTATTTGTCCGGAGTTGTTTAGCCAAAACGGTAAGAGATAGCGAAAAATGTCTCAGAATTGACCCCCCCAAAACCATTATCGCTTTGTCCAGAAAAATTATAAAAAGTTCAAAAAGGCATTGCTGTCCAGCAGTACGGCCATGCCTTAGTAAATTTGAAATTTAGTCCCGTTGCAAAGCAAGGGAAAACGGCTAGTTATTATTTATTTGAGAATCCTGCCATTAAAGCCTTTAAAAAAAGTAGGTCTCACGAACACAGAATTATTATTATTATACTGCAAATTGCATCCGACATAACCCTGTATAACGTTAACGTCATCGTAAAAAATTACCCGATTTAGAAGAAAAATAACGACAGGTGAAAGCAATAGAACGTGTGAGGTCTACAATAGAGTAAAGTAGCGTCTGAGGATATGATGAATGTAAAGGTACTGGAAGAGGAAGAGCAAGGGATAATAACAAAGGATGAAAGAGGAGAAGGGGAAAGAAAAGTTACAATGAAGAAGGAAATAAAAGAGGGAGAATCGAACAAAGGAGGGTTAGAGTGGTAGAAGTAGTGGGATAAGTAGGAGGAAATTGAAAGGTAGGAAGGAGAATTGACCATGTGAGGAAAAGAAAGAGAAGAAGAAAGGAAAAGATAGGTAGCAAAAGTAGGATTAGAGAGCATTGAATTAGAGAAGACAATAACGTGCATTGGTAGTCGAGTGGTTAACGCGCAAGTCTGGTAATCCAGGTAGCGTAGGAATCCGTTGGTTCAAATCCCACCCAGTGCATGAATTTTTCCTCATTAATTTGAGTTTGTGACAGTTGTGACCATATAATAATAAGAATCAGAGGGTTAGGTGGTAGAAAATGCTTTGAGCATTAAACTCGCCTGGTGGTTACCTTCCACTAAAGAGTGTTATTATTATTATTATAAGAAGGAATTAAAGAAGGGTATAAGAAGAAGTATTGCAGAGAAAGGTAAGAGGACAAGTGTAGTATAGAAAGGTAAAAATAGAGAGAATTATATGTAGGGAGGAGGCATGAGTAGGTAAGGAAAAGGGATAAAGTAGAATGAAGTAAAGAAAGGAAAGTATTAAACCAGTGATAAATGATGTGTTTCATTGTATGTGTCCCTTAGGACAGGCTCCGGTTGAAAAATAAGGGTCACTCGACAAACCCAAGCACTAGGGGAATTCACAAACCTTTTGTGAGACTGAGGATGAAATTGTATCACAATAGATGGCGTTTTAGGTGTCGTAAATAGCATGGTATTATTTTTATACTCATTCCCGTGAATGTTTTTTGTATACATCCGTTATTTTTGTTTACTTTTTGGTTGTTTTGTTAAATATGTGTGTCACGCTCGTCCTTTTTGGGTAAAATGTCATTTACAAATTAGATTGGCAAATAAATCGGTGAAAATGTATCAAATAGGTATTCTTAAAACAAAGTTCTTACTTAGCCACTAATATAACCTCAACCTGTTGAAATAGGGCCTTAATACCTCCTGCAAATTTGAATCATCCATAGTTGATGGCATGTTGAATGCACAAGATTTCGTTTTGTCACTGAAGCTAAGAAACTTCTAGCTATCTTAGGACTTGGATGAGTAATTAACGGCCCAACTCTGGCTGGATGAGGGTGATTTGAGTAGCTGTGTGAGTTTCCAACAAAGGGAGATTAAAACCCCCTGTCGTGATACATGTATGACCATAAAGTTGAAAGCGACGTAAAAAATAACTTTGCTCGGCTAAAATTCAGTGATTGGACGGGACATTTCACGTTTATTCATTTTAGTTTTTATTAGTTTGGTTTTCATTTTTCACTCTCTAACATCTGAAAAAATATTTGTGATTTTTTGTTGTTTAACGTCTCTTTAACATCTCGGTCGTTCGAGATGGGGTTTTACCCATCATTCGCTGGAAACTCACAAACCAGGTACCCCCATAGCTCCACGTCCGAATTTGCATGGTCACCCATGTAAGTCCTGAATTCCCTAGACCTTGCTTAACTTCAGTGTCAGAACAAGAACTGATGAATTCATCGTGCCATTGACGCGCGACGCCTCGCTATCGACGAGTTTGAATCTATGTATTTTAAAATAGAGAAAAATAATAACTGGGCCATAACATTACTTACGTATACATTTGGTATTCTCACATGGTCAAACACAGATCTTGCATATCTCAATAGAAAAGTTAGAATTACCTTAACAAGTTATAGATCGCATCACGAAAAAAAGAAGAGAAAAATAATTTATCATAATAAATGTGTTTATCTCTTTCGTGATATCACAACTACTCAAACTCGCTTTACTAAATCTTTACTGAATTTGGGACCACCGATCTCCAGGTTGCAAGTCTGCCGCCTTATCTTGGCAAACTACTGAGGTCGGTATTTGAAAATAGAGTCAATTAAAAAGAAAAAATAAATATAGGTACAAATCTGGATTTTTTTTGTTGCTGCTCGATTTTTAGAATTTGACCACATAGCCATGACATGATAGTATAAAACATTACATCTTGACTTAGAAGGACTCATCACTGTTCACCTGTGATATTCAGGATGTTTTAACACGTGTCGTTTCGTCAAAGCGCTTCTTTTATGTGTTGAAAGAAAGTCACTAATAGAAAAAAAACATTTCTCTCCTCTCTGCAGGACAGGGAAAGTTAAATGAAAAGACTTGGTTTGATCTTTTTGTAAAAAAGAACTCAGGCCTTAAAAGGATCTCTCGCTTTTATTCTGTAAAAAGATCCTTGATGAGGCGGCTGGGTTGTGTTTACTAGTGAGATGGCAGAGATAAAGGACTCAAAGAAGCGAGAGTACTTACCTCGTAGTACTAGAGAATCTTTTTCTTTGCTAAACATCAATTAAAGGGTAGAATAGAGTGCAAAAAGCACGAAATAAAATGAAAAAAAGTTATCATATTATTTGTGTAAATCACTTTTGTAATGTCACAACTACTCAAACTCGCTTTTACTAAATCTAGGCTGAAACCGGGACTTGTACCACCGACCTTATCGATCAAGCTACTGAGGTCGGTAACGAAATAAAATAAAATGAATAGATCAAAAGACGTATACGGAGTGACTCATTCTAAGTACACCAGCGCAATCACTCGGTCCTGTTGGAAAAAACGGAAAATCTATTCTGTGATAATTTTCAGAGCTCAAAAGGAGACAAACCAAAAAAGTCTTGTTATTTCAATTAATTTATATAATCAATCAATTTTTTTCTTTACAGGTGAGTATACAAATCAACAATTCCGCTTAAAGGAATCCAGCCACCTGAATGTGTAAGTAAAATAAGAAATCTAGAATAATAGTCTTGGTCTAGAAAAATAGAAAAAAATTGTTACTGTATTTTTTAAGGAACTTAAAGGACGAATTAATACATAATCAAATGGATAATGGCCAATTTTTTTTTTTTATAAATTGGGCTTTGGACCTTAAAAAAATATTGTGAAATGTGGCCTGGGAGCAGGAATATTTCATCCGGGGATTTTATTGTTATATTTTTTACAAGATCACCATCTGTCTCAGCCCCTGCTGTGATGCTCGTAATTTTTTTTTACGAGAAGACATCTGAATGAATGGAGCTTTCTATAGAAAGCGGTTTAGGTACTTTATTGTTTTTCGATAAAATATACATTCGAACCTATTCGAATTCCAGTAAGTAGTGGAAATAATTTATGGACGACCAGTTCCTATTTCATAGCCTATACAGTATGCTATGATTTGTCTGTTTGCCCATCCCGTAGTATACCTCCCCTCTGATGGGTGAGAAGTGACCCAATACTTCCCATTTAGGTGCTGGGTCATCACGAGCGCACCGGAAGGTATCCCTTACAAACAACTGTAAGCAAATTAAGAATACAAATTTTTTGTCGGTAAGGAGGATGGAACCCGGGACCTCCTGAATGGCAAGCGAGTGCTTAACCACTGAGCTAATCGCGCGCTAATATAGTGGTTTTAATGAATTGATATGATTTTTTTTACTGCATCTACACTAATTTTTTTTCAAGTTTCCATTTATTTATTTCTACGAAATAACATCATTAACAAACAAACAAAACAGACTAGCCAATCCTAACAAGCCAGGCTAGCGTGCAGTTTCCCAAAAGGTTTTTTTTTTTTTTTTCTTATTAGGCACTTTAACCAATTTAATGGCTTATAAAGAAAAAAATGAAGATGGTTTCCATCACTCTCAAAATAAAATATATTTTTTATCATATTTGTGTTAATCACTTTCGTGGTATCTCAACTACTCAAATTCGCTTAATTAAATCTACGCTGAAACTGGGACTCAAACCACCGACCTCCATGTTACAAGTCCGCCGCCTCATCGATCAAGCTACTGAGGTCGGTTCAAAAGAAAGACTTTCTTTTATACTCGAAAAAACTGGCTGTATGAATTAGTTTTGCCCAATGCCAAAAAAAAAAAAAAAAAAAAAATACTCGGAAGAAAAATGCTGAGGAATTTCTGAAACATAAAACAAAACTCTCCAGGAGAGGCGAGCATGTTGCAAGCTCTCTTCACACGTAACCAATATCTTGGCAATTCTCTCACAAGGGTCCCCAACTCCCCCATTAGGCAATCTTCACACGTAAGGTCCGAAGTCTGAACCTATTGTGAAAGTATCTGCACGTTCTGCCCACAGTGGGAGGAAAAGCAAGCGAGGAGAACCACTTTGTTTGATCATTTCTCACTCGAATGAAAAATTTATTTTATAAATACTGGATGGTTCAAAAGATGCCGACCTCGGTATCTTGATCGATAAGGCGGCGAACTTGTAACCCGGAGGTCGGTTGAACCACCGAAAAAGCGGAAAGTAACTCCATAACTACCTACCCATGTAACTGTGTATTATTGTATCATTTAAAACCGACCTCACTAGCTTAATCAATAAGGCGAGGCGGCGGACTTTTAACATAGAGGTCGATCGTTCAAGTCCCGGTTTCAGCGTAGATTTGGTAAATCGAGTTTGAGTAGTTGTGATATCATGAAAGTGATGAACACAAATACAGGGTGGAGCAATGAAATTTCTTTTATAATATTGAAAATAAACACTGTTCAGGTTTCAATGCCCAATGCTATACATGTCCGGCTTGATTTTATTTATAATATTGTACAATACATGTTGTTATTAAATAAATATTTTGTTGAACTCACCAATTTTTTAAAACTCCAACTTGAGGACGCGTCTGGCTCATCTTAAACTAAATCCTGTTTCATTATACTATTCACGAAATATTAATTTAATTTAAATAACAATATAAAATCAGTACATCAGTATAAACAGAAAAGTGAGAAGTTTTATTAGATAAACATGAATTTTTTTAACAAAAAAATTCTCACCTTCCACTAAAGAGTATTACCTATTATTATTATTATAAAAAAAAATCTTTTAATTTTTACAAAATTTATGGAAATAGATACCAATTTTTTAAAACATGAACTACCCTGTAAGAAAAACACAAGTGTTTTGCGACAAGAGAAAAGAAGATTCACAGAGAAAATTGTATTCTTCTTGTAAACCTCTGCATAGCGAAGAGACAAGGAAATACACAATTACACTGATGACAATCAGTGTCGAATATGGAAATAAGGAATTGGATTAAAAGTTACTGTAAACTTCGCTCGTGAGGTGGTGGACTAGTTAGCTGGATATCGGTGGTTCGAGTTCCGATTACGGCACAACCTTTTGGTAATGTTAGTTTGAGTAATTGTGACATCAATAATAATAACACTCTTTAGTGGAAGGTAACCACCAGGCGAGGTTAATGCTCTAAGCATTTTCTCCCACCTAACCCTCAGAGTCTTATTATTATGTAGTCACAAACTCACATTAATGAAGTTTTTTTTTTATGAGGAAAAATAAATGCACTGGGTGGGATTCGAACCAACGGATGCCTACACTACCTGTATTACCAGGCTAGCGCTTTAACCACTTGACTATCAGAGCACGGTAATTATTAATGTAATTATATCAGTATTTCGACGAGAAATGGTGTATTTAACTTTGCTGGCTTTTCAATTTCAATCTGGGGTTTCTTACAAGACTATTAACCCTCCGAAGTAGATAAAACTTGAGGTGGGTGTAGGTCAGTACCATTTCGAGTCTAATAAGTCTTGGCCATTTTTAAAAAATTTTGCTCCAGAAAATTTAAATAAATTTACTAAAATATTTGAGTAAAGTCTCAATTTTTTGTGATATACTCGTACATATACCCATATATTATAAAACTACAAAGTTTAAATCAAAAGCACATTTATATCAATAATGGCTCCTAAAAATACAACAAAAAAAACCACACGTCAGAGTCAAAAACCTATAAAAGAGGTAATATCTGAGTCGGAATTTGAGGAGGAGGAAGAAGAAGAAGATGATGATAAATTGGAAAAGAAAATCGAAAAGGTAATGAAAAAAGTCATGCACAGTTTCAAATTGTCATTTAAGAAAGAATTCAAGGAAGATATGAGAGAATTTGAAAAGAGCTTAAATTACAACTCGACAAAACTGGATGAAGTATTAGAAGAGATGAGAACGATAAAAGACAGACAGAAGAATTTGGAAAAAGAAAATGAAACATTAAGATATCAATTAAAAACTGTGTCACAAGTAGTAGAAGATCTAGAACAATATACTAGAAATCGTAATATACAAATTGATGGCATTACTCCAGATGACGATGAAAATCTCAGAGAAATGATGATAACCATTGGGAAAAAAATAGAGGTAGATATTGAAGACAAAGCAATCGATGCTATACATAGAATCCCCTCTCAAAACGAGAAAAACTCGCCCATTATTGTACAATTCACCACAAGACAAATCAGAGAAAAAATAATGACCAATATTAAAAATACCAAAATAACCACCAAAGATTTAGGTAGAAAGGGAGAAGAAAGAACAGTATTTGTGAATGAACATTTGACCAAAAATAAGAAACAATTAATGTTTGAGGCCAGAAAGCTCAAAAAAACCAACGAATACATGTTTCTGTGGTCAAAAAATGGAAAAATTTTCATACGAAAAGGAGAAAGGACCCCTGTCATTGAGTTGAAAAACTTCGATGATCTAGGAAGAATAAAATAAATATTCTACTTTACATTACCAATTTTAAAAAAAGTAATTTTAATATCTAATCAAGAAATATGACAAGTACAATTTTAGACAATATTAAAGAAAATGTTGAAACAAAGGAATATGAAGATGTTGAAGAATGTTTCCTAAAAGAAATAAATAAATACAATAAAAACGATATAATAATTATACATATTAATGTTAGAAGTATAAACAATGAAAAATGGAGTTTACTTGAGAAACTGCAGAAAAATTGATATTCTGATATTGACTGAAATATCGATTAAAGAAGATCAAATGAAATTTTTCGAAATGAATAATTTTAATTTATATTCATATCACAGAACTACAAAAAAGGGTGGAGGAATAGCTGTATACATAGAAAATAGTATAATATCATCCCGTGTTACAAATGTACAATTTAAAAATGCAGAAAATATAGAAATTGAGTTGGATAAAAAGAACATAATTATAAATGCAATTTACAGACCTCCAAAAACAAATATCAAAGGATTCATTAATGAATTGAAAAAATGGTCTCTGCACAAAGATGTTAAAACTAAGGAAATATTAATCATTGGTGATATCAATATTAATACTCTGGAAGAAACATTAAACAAACAACAATATATTGAAATGTTATCAAATATGAAATGTGACCAGAGAAGAAGTATTAAATGGAAGAATAGTCAAATCATGTATAGATCATATAAATGTACGTACCAAACGAAAATTTACTGCAGGAATAATAAAAGAAAAAGTTTCTGACCATTACTTTACTTTTTTGAAAATTAATAAATATAAAGAAAAAGAAGATAAACAAATTATTAAAATAAAAATAATGGACGAAGAAAAGATAAAAACTTTAATAGAAGAACATGATTGGACCAGTCTGATACAAAATCACAAATGTGCAGACACAATATACAATGAATTTGTAAATATTTTTAATGAAATTTATAGAAAAGCAAAAAAAGAAATTCAAATACCCAAAAAATATGAAGGAAATACATGGATTAATCAAGACATTAGAAATGAGATAAAAAAGAAAAAACATCTGTGGAAAATGGTTAAAAACAATCCTGGTAATGAATATTTTATGAAACAATACAAAGACATACGAAATAAATTAAACAACAAAATTAATCAAGCAAAGAAAAAAGAAAACATCATGAAATTTAATCAATGTAGGGGTGATATGAAAGAAACATGGAATACAATTAACAAAATAACGAATAAAAAAAGAAATAATCCATCAGAAATTATCGACAAAAATTTCAAAAAAAGTGGATTAACAATTGAAAACATAGCCAACAATTTCAACCATTGTTTTAAAGATGAAATTTTAAACCTCAAAAGCAACAAAGAAAAGTTGATGAAAAAAATAGATGTAGGTACCGAAATAAATGAAAATCGTGAGCCTTTTGAAATTAAAGAAATGACTTTCTTTGATTTATCAAGAATAATTAAAGACATAAATGAAAATAAAGCTGGTGGAAATGATCAAATAAGACCAAAGGATATTAAAAATAATTTTACGTGTTTACAAGAAGTATTATTAACACTAATGAACAGAATCATTTCAGAAGGAAAGATACCTGCAGGAATGAAAATGTCCAGAATTTCACCAATTTATAAAAAAGATAAGAAAGATAAATATTCTAACTATCGACCAATAGCAATTTTACCTTGTTTAGAAAAGATCCTAGAAAAATATATAAACCAACAATTAAATGAATATCTAGAAATCAATAAAATAATCAATGACAATCAATTTGGATTTAGAAAAAACAGAAATACAACACTTGCTCTTAATAAATATTCTGAAGATATTAATAATGCATTAAATGATAAAAAATACTGCTTAACACTAGGATTAGATTTGAAGAGAGCATATGAAACAATTGATCATGGTGAAATGATAAAAACATTGGAAGAAATTGGCTTAGAAAGAAAAACAAAAAATATATTTGAAAATTATTTCAAAGATAGAAAACAAAAAGTTAAAATAGGGAATGTTGAAAGTCAAGAAACACTTATTACATGTGGATTAATAACCGGAGCAATTCTATCCCCAACATTTTTCAATATTTATGTAAATAATATCCATAAAATTGGTATAAAATCAAAAATAATCCAATATGCTGATGATACCTTACTTTACTATACACACGATAATATACATGAATTATACAAAATAATTCAAAATGATCTAAATAAAATTATCATATGGCTACATCAAAAAGAAATATTTTTAAATAAAAACAAAACAATATCAATTTTAGCAATCAATCCCATGATCAGAAGATTCAGAATACTCCCAAGAATTAATCTTATAATGCATGAAAATAAATGCATTGATTCAAATTTCAATAACTGTTCGTGTATGAAAATTAAGAACGAAAAATCAATGAAATATCTTGGAATTCATTTTGATGCAGATATGAAGTGGAAATCCCAAACAAATTATATTAAAAACAAATTAAATATGATATCCTATAAAATGCATTTCATTAAAAAAATAATACCGTTAAATATAAAATGTATGATATACAAAGCAGTATGTGAACAAGTTCTAAGATATGGTATTGGTACTTATGGTTTTACCACAGAAGAAAATTGGAAACCTGTAAAATCAGCACATAAGAAAATATTAAAAGCAACACTTTATCCATACACTAACAAAACACAACGAAATGAAAAAATGAAAAATTACAGCATACTAAATATTCAAAACCTACACAAATATACATTACTGACACAACATTATTATGAAGATCAATACAGAGAAATACATGAAACAGCATACAATACACGACACACAATTTACAAGACACCAAGCATTAAAAACAACTACGGAAAATCAACCATAGCATATCAAGTAACAACAATTTTAAACAACTTACCAAACGAGATGAAACAAATAGAAGATGAGAACAAAATGAAAAGAGAAATAAAAAAGTATTTATTGAACAACAACGAAATTTAAGATCAAAATGATAATCAAAAAGTAAACAAGAAAATGAACATCGAAGCTCCCGAAAAGTACAAATGTACTTAGCGGAACTTTTAAGAATGATGATTATTGAAAACCAAATAAATTTATTATTATTATTATTATTATTTTAATACAGTAAAATAAAATACATACTACAACTCCATGCACAATGAAAGGTACATACATAGTAAAGAGAAGAAAATAGTTTAAAAATCAGTATAAATTTACAAGTTTACATGTCATTCGCCGCTTATTTTAAGTTCAAACAATCACAGCCCACTAAGGCTCAAGCCAAGGGATAGCAAGTCTCTAAAGCAGAGAAAATATTTATTTATGGTCCCCCAATTTTCTCTTCGCCACTGCGCGAGTTTACGCTGTCCACAACATGACACAAGTTTAAAACCAATTTTATAAATTGGACTTGACTGATCCTCTGTCCTTTTATATCCTTTACTTTCACCTCCCCCTCCTTTAAGACCTCCACTTTCATCCGTCCTCATACACTTCTTTTCTCCCTCGTATCCTCCATTTGTGTACTCCTCCTCATATTCTCTACCTCTACATCACTCTCTATAACCATTACTTCCACATCCCCCTCATAACCCCCACTTCTACCTCTTCCTCATATCCTCAACTTCTACTACATTACCCGTTATATCTTCTCCTTTTTCCTTCCCCTTGTTCATATGGTCTAATTCAACCCCCTCTTTATAGTTCTCTATTTCAACTGTCCTAAATTCTCTTTTCTTTGAAGCCCTTACAATCTTTACATCCAATCTAAGTCCCTCTTTCTCCTATGCTAGCTCTCCCTAACCCCTCACTCTCTCTTTAATGTTTTTCTACCTCATCAAATATATTCTACCTACTTTTAGGACTTTCTCCTTTTCTCTTTTTCCTCTGTCTGTATCTGTATCCTACCTCCTTTGGAGACTTTATATCCAATTTAAGTCCTTCAATCTCTTGTGATACCTCTCTCACTTTGTTTTTTTTTTGGGACTACCTTATGTAATATCCATTACTTCTGTCTCTTTTTATCTCATGGCATGTCTTCTCCTCTCTATATCTTTGTTCATTTTTTATCATTGTTTATACCTTATGAAATATTTTACCTCTTTACCTTATAATCTCACTTTCTCTTATGATCTTTTTATCTCATTCTCTATTTACTTCTCCTTCTGGATATCTCATCTGTCATTGTTTATAATCTATTCAATATCTTTTACTTATCTCTTTCTCTCATGGCCTATCTTTATATTTCTAGATCTTTGTTCTTCTTTATTATTGCATCTACTTTATCTAATATATTTTAGTTGTCTCCCTTTCGCTTTATATTATTTCTGTTCTGTCTCTGTTTTTATCTTATTCTCTTTTCTTCTAGGTATGTTTTTGTGATTATTTCTACCTTACTAATATCTGTTACATCTCTATTTTTCTCTCTTTATCTCATTGCCTATCTTTTACCTCTCTCTTTCTCTTATGCTATGCTTTTCTTTCTTTTATGTCACTCCTTCTCTCTTTTCATCTCATAACCTATCTTTTTTGTATATTTATCCCGTTCTGTCATTGTTTTTAATGTTATCTAATATCTTGTACCTCTCTCTTTATCTCATAACCTGTCTTTCTATGTTCACACCTATTTCCATTTTTCCTTTAAAGCCTTTTTATCCAATTTAAGTCACAGCTTCTCTTGTGATACCTCTTCTTGAAAACTCTCTTTTTCTGTCATTGTTTGTACTTCATCTATTCTTTATCCTCTCCCTATGTCTCTCTCTTTTTTTCTTTAAATTTGGGTTTAACTTCGCTTTGAAATTCTTGGTCATATCACAACGAGTCTCTCTCTCGATGGCCGTCTATCAACGCGTAAAACAGGAATAAAACCTCGTTCATTTGTTTAAAAAATCATTTTCCTTTTGACATCTTCACTATTTTTACTATCTCTTTCTCCATCTCTCTCTGTCTTTTTCTCTCTCTGCATCCATCTCTATTTTCCAGCTTTCTATGTAGAAGAGTTCCTCGTAATGAAATTTCCCCGGTTCTGTTTTCCCCAAGGCCTTGGGGCGAGAGAAAAAGCCGAAAAATAAATGAATATGTTATTATTATTATCATCTTGCTTTTCCAAGTCCACTCCCACAGGAACGTTTTTATTGAGATAACCTAGCTCTCTCTATCTCCTTCTCTCTTGAATATCTTTCTTTCACTATTTCTCTCTCTCTTTCTCTTTCTTTAAAATCTTTCTTTCACTCTCTCTCTCTCTTTCTTTAATGTCTTTCTCTCTCTGTATTATCTCCCTTTCCCTATTTTCTCTCTCCTTCTGCGACCATCTATGTTATGTCTCTATTTCTTTACCATATTATGTCTCTATTTCTTTCCCTCCGTATCTATCTCTATCTTGTGTCTTTCACTTTCTCTATGCTATATATTTATCTTTTTCTCTTTAGCTCTCCCTCTATTTAATTATCTCTATCTTCCTCTCTTATTTTTCTCTTTATTGCTGGTATAGGTGTATATCTATCTCTATCTCTCACTCTAATATATCCATATCTCTTTTTCTTTCACCCAACTTCTTATTCTACACTTCTTCTTCTAATTTTCTTTGGATAGTCCTTCCAGCTTAACCATCACTTTCAATTTCAAGTCTCATTTTTCTTCCTTTTCCTCATCTGCTCATTATTCTTCTACTCTTTCTCTCTCCCCTAACCGCTATATATTTATAATTTTCTCTCTCTCTCTTTCCTACCCGCTATATATTTATACTTTTCTCTCCTACCCGCTATGTATACAGGGTGGGGCAAAAGTCTGGAAACCCCTGAATAACTTTCGAATGCCTTCTTCGGTAAACTTAAAATTTTGTACGGTAAACCAGGCTAATAAGACCTTCTTTTAGAGTGGGGTCGATTTTTGTTACCGGCCCCCATGTCGGGGCCAGGGGGCCAACTTCATTTTTTTAAATACGAACCCCCACCTTGCGATACATTTTTGGAAAGGTCTTCAAATAAGAAATACATTAGTGCAAATTTTATTTTTTCAATATTATTTGTTTGCAAATGGCGTCCAACTTTGTGTATGCAGTAAAGTCTGGAAACCCCTGAATATCTTTCGAAAGGACTTTCTCAGTAAATTTAAAATTGTGTACGGTAACCCTTGGTAATTAGACCTTATATTAGAATTGGACCGATTTTTTTTTACTGGCCCCAATGTCGCTGCCACGGAGGTCAACTTCATTTTTTTAAATACGAAACCCCACCTTGCGATACATTTTTGGAAAGGTCTAATTACCCCGACTTACCGTGCACAATTTTAAATTAACTGAGAAAGCCCTTTCAAAAGATATTCAGGGGTTTCCAGACTTTACTGCATACACAAAGTTGGACGCCATTTGCAAACAGTTAATATTGAATAAATAAAATTTGCACCAATGTATTTCTTATTTGAAGACCTTTCCAAAAATGTATCGCAAGGTGGGGGTTCGTATTTAAAAAAATGAAGTTGGCCCCCCTGGCCCCGACATGGGGGCCGGTAACAAAAATCGACCCCACTCTAAAAGAAGGTCTTATTAGCCTGGTTTACCGTACAAAATTTTAAGTTTACCGAAGAAGGCATTCGAAAGTTATTCAGGGGTTTCCAGACTTTTGCCCCACCCTGTATATACTTTTCTATCTCTCTCTCTCTCTCTCTCTGTCCTACCCGCTATATGTATATTTATACCTTTTTTTTCTCTCTCCTTTCTCGGGATAAAATACATATACATAGTCATACTTATTGAATCTCCCTCCATCATACAGAAATTCTATGAAATGCTATTAAAAGTTTTCGTTACTACTACCATAACACCCGAAAATGCTATTTTCATGCAGATTATTGTCAAAAATAACCTCTTGTGTAGGAATTGCTTCTTAGTTATCCTTTATTATTACTTTTTTTTGGCACATGTATGCTCTGCTCCCTTTTCCAAGCTCTCTTCACAACTCTTTATTTTTCTTCTCTCTTTCACTCATTTATGGTAGCTCAGTAGTAAAGACGGCACTCTGTGAATCGAAAGATTCCAGTGTTCGTGGGTTCGAAACCCAGCCTGGACATGACAAGTTATTCTCCCATTTGGGATTTTTAACACATAGTAATACGTCTTGGGCTTACTACTGGAGCAATGGGACTTGAATAATCCTAATTAGGCAGTATAAATAAGGCGATATTATTATCATTATTATTAATTTATTAAATTTATAGACCAATTTCTTTATGTCATAACCTCTGCACTTTTTCGCTATCTCTTACATTCACTCTTTTTTCACACATTTATTTTTCCAACTCACCATTGTTTGAAGTTTTTGGGTATCATATACTTACACTTTGCTCCTCCCTTCTATTCAAGAGTAATTTTTTTTGCTTCGAAGTATGCTTTATTTTCTCTCGTTTTTGTTCACAATAATATCTAGGTACTTATTATTTATTCTTGTCCATTTTCGAAACATTATTTACCCTCTTTCTCTGCAATTCCTCTTTCTCCACGTCTGTATTTCTCTCTCTTCCTTTCTCTCTCTCTCTCTTTCCATCTCTCTCTCTCTCCTCCTCTCTCTCTCTCTCTCTCTCTTTCTCTTTCCATCTCTCTCTTTCCCTTCCTCTCCATTTCACTCTCTTCCTCCCTCTCCCTTACTCCTTCTCACTCCCTCCCATTCCTCCCTCTCTCCATTGTATTATGTTTCATAACCTCTCCATTCACACTCCTTACTCCGATGATATATGCTTCTATTTCCACCTCCTAAACAATTCTTTCCAATTTCCTTTTTCTTCTTGCCAAAGTAAATATGAGATATTTGTTTGATTTATATTCCGTCCTATATGCGAGCTCTCTTTTCTTCTCTCTCTCTCTCTCTCTCTCTTTTTCTTTCTCTCTCTCTCCATCTTTCCCACAACTCTTTTCTCCTTCCTCTTATAAAATTTATACTGACACAAATTGAACTTTTCTTTGAAAAAAAAAAAAAAAAAAAAAATAGCTGGATGGGTTCTTTTCGCTTGATGCCAAAATTGAACCTTTTTTGTTGATGTTGCTACGTACGTCTCTTTCACATCGAGGGCATTTGTGAGGCTGGTTTTAAGAGTAGTCCAGCAGTCTAGCTGTAGGTATGTGTGCGGAGACAAGGGTGTCCTAGACCCTGGGTAACCCCAGTGTGCAACGCAGAATTTGCGATTGAATTTTCAATCTCAGGAAGAAAGCAAATATATATTATTTTTATTTTAACATTAACTATAGGCCCATTAAATCTCGTGTTCACGTGTATCATCTTTATCTCTCTCTATCTCCCCCCCCCCTCTCTCTCTCCATATCTCTCTTTCTCTCCCTCTCTCTCTCTCTCCCCATCTCTCCCTCTTTCTCTCTTACTCTCTCCCTCTCTGTCTGTCTCTCTCTCTCTTTGTTTCTCATCAGTGCTGACTCGACGTAACTATCTCCAGACTCAACACGGTGCTGACCTACACTCCCCTCTCCTCCTCCTTCTCCTCCCCCTCCTCCACCCCACGCTGACTCAAGCACAACTGGGTCACGAAGTTTTTGCTGCTGCTTTTTCCCATCGTGAAAGTTGAGAACATGATATTTTATTTCGAGAGCGAGCGAGAGAAAGAGGGATATAGGGATAGAGAGAGGGAGAGAGAGAGAGGGAGAGAAAAAGAAAGAGAAAGAGAGAGAGAAAAGAGAGAGAGAGAGGGGGGGAGAGAGAGAGAGACCACAAAAATACAAGGAAATAGAGAATACGAAAAATATAATAGAAAAGAAAACCATTTTCCTTTTTGGATTATCATCATTGAAATGACCAAAGGTTTCTACTTCCGATAATTTCCTTTATTAGAAATCTGAAGTATTGTATTTGTTTTTGTTATCGAACTCCTATTAAGTTATAGAACTTTTGCTCCTATTAAGCGAAATAATAATATTTCAGTTGAATGTTCCTTTCAACTGCATGGTTATATTGGTCATGATGGGGATTTTACCCTCCGCTCGATGGAAACTTAGAAACCAGCCACTCAAATTAACCTCACCTAGCCTGAGTGGGACCGAGAATAGCGAGCATCACTTTCAAATTTGAATGATCACTCATTCAAGTCCTAACCTCGCTGGACGTTGCTTTTTACTTCATCAAAATGAATGTATAATATTTTTTTATTTCAATTTATTGTTTCCATATTTATTTTTTTATTTATTTAATCTATTTATTTACACTTTTTTTTTTAAACAAAACAATCAACAATAAATTAATAACAATTATTTTTTTCAAAGAACTTTAAAATATATACAAAAATAATATTAATATAATATTTGTAATCCGGGGCGAAGTCAATGCCTCAGGCATTCTCTGCCACTTCAATATTATAATCTTCCTTTGTGCATTAACTTTGGTATAAAAAAGAAACTTTCCAAATATTTTTTCAAATTCAATTACGAGTCTTTCCATTCAAAATTCCTAGAAATTCAATTGAAGATTCAAATTTATTTTTTCTCGCGTACGACCGTGATAAGGACAATTTATTTAAAAAAGAAATTTACATTTAACTTTGAAAATTGTTAGAATATTTTTGCGAATGAAGACTGAAAATTTTAGAGATTTCCCATTTTTTCTTGGTATACATGGTTATTTTTGCTATTTTTACTATGCTTACGGTTTTTTACCATTCTCTACTAGAACTTACTTAAACTTTTTTTAAATTTGGGTTTTTTTTTATTTTTTAAATAAACATCGTCGCTTTCAATTGCACGGGTTTCATGACAGGGGTTTCACAATTAATTTTCTGGAAACTCACAAACTAGCTACTCAAATTAACCTTATCTATTATGAGGTTTTGAAATTGTATAGTCACCTATTAAAGTCCTAGCCTCGCTGGACGTTGCTTAACTTTAGTGAAAAACTAGTTTACTTATTTATCACTCTTTGTCTATGAAGGGGTTAGCACTTTTAGGAGACAGTCAGATAGCGATGGGAAATAAAAAACTCTCCAAACTGAGAAGTTAAGAAATTTAATTAAGATGTTTTCCGACAAGAAGAGGAAAATACGACAAGTATTACAAACATGTAAGATATAAAGAAGAAAAAAAGTTGAGAAGTTCTCCTAGAAAGTTTCTTTTGGAAGTTGGGTTGTAAAATGAGTGAAAAAGTGTGGATGAAAAACAAGAAAGACATGGGTAAAGATATAACCAGAGAGATTTTGAGAGCATTATAGATAATATATGTAGATAAAATACATAATAAATATAGACTAGAGGAGTTCACAGAAACAGAAAAAAGGAGAAATAGAATAAGCTTTACCGATCTATATTAAAGTAAATAGACAGAGAGAGAGAGTCGAGAGAGAGAAAGAGAGCGGTAGAAATTATAATACATAAATAAATAGGTAATAAATATTTTCTTTGTGTTATTATATCACAATTTTTGGTAGGTAGCACAGAATTATAGGACTTTTCCATATCTTTAATATCCCAATATCTTCCGCCACAACATTAAAGCAGCTACTCATTTTTCCTCACGAGGTATGACTTGAGAGCGGGAGAAATAAAGAGAGAATAGATAAAAGTAATGAAACAAGATAGAGGGATTTAGAGATTTAAAGGGGGAGGGAGAAGCTTTGATAATAGAGCGAAGATAGAGAGAGAGAAATAATATCTGAGCTGGTCTTAAAATAAATGAAATTTCAGACATGGGAGATCTTAGATCCCTCAGAATCTCAGCAATATCTGTGTCCTGATTGTTCTTTGATATTAAAAAATGTACTTTCCTTTGTGGTATAAATTTCTCACTCTAAGCTTAAGAGGGTATTATTATTATTACACTCTTTATTAATAAGGACATACCTACATAACATAATGACCAGCCTCGGCGTAATGGTTGTGACTACTGCAGGTAGTCCAGAGATCCCAGTTCGATCCCCGGTTGGAGCAAACTTTTCGAAGAAAATTTTGTTCCCTCCAAAGCATTTTGTTCCTGAGGCTGGCATTTCCGGCCCTACCCAGGCTGATAGAGGTGTTCCCAGCGAATGGAGGGTAAAACCCCCGTCCTGACTATCTATCTTAATCAGGACGTTAAAACCAAAAATAGAATCAACTGGTTACAATATATCTAATTAGGTCGCAGTGATAATTGTTAGGGTTTCACTGAAAACCCTGCAACCAGATCAGATAATAATAAAATACCTACATAATATAATATATACAAATAGATAATTTTTTTACAAATTAATATACAAAATTGGAAACAATACAAGAAAAATACAGAAAAAAAAACAAAACAAGTTAACTAAAGATTACCTTTGGCAATCTCTTCAACCCGACCCTTTCTGGAATTTTGGTGCTGTTCGGGATTGGTATCCCACTTTTTTCATACTCTTATTGGCTCATCTTTTTCTTTATTTACGTTTCTTTTAACTATTTTTTCTTTATTTCTACCTCTCATCAAGTAATGGATCTTTGTCCATAAATTACTCTTTTTCTTGTTTTTACTCTCCCTTTTGTCCTCTCTTTTCTCAAATATTACATTTTTGAAGGTTTAATTTTTCTTTATTTTCCCATTCATTGATATTTCTCTATCCATTTTTTACTTTCTTTCTCTCTTTCTTTTGTTTTAACTCTTTTTTTTCTCCTTCCTTCTCTCAAACTTTACATTTTTTGGCACTTTCATGATGTATATTTTCTTTATTAGATTTATGATGTATATTTTCTCGCAATTGTATCTGTCTCTCTCACCTGTTCTCTTACTTCCTTTCTCTTTTAATTCTTTCTATGTTGCATCATGTCTCCCCGACCTTATCTTTTCTCACTTAATCAGCATTTCATACAGCCTTTATTTTTCATACACGTCAAAATGTGAAGGAAGAATGAAACGTGTTAAAAAGAAGGGAGTGAGGTATGAAAGGCAAGAAATAAAAGAAGTGAGATATTTTTTTGATTTATATTTATGTCTTTTTAATTTGAACTTGGAAAAAGAAAAAGGGAAGAAATTAAGAGACAGGGAGAGAGAATAAAATAAGGAAGGGAGAGATTTCATTTAAGAGTTAAAAGAGAAATGGGGTAGGAGAAAGAGAGAGAAAGAGAAATAAAAGAAAGAGAAAGAGAGCTGTCCTTGTCAAGAGACAGAGAGAGAGAGAGAGAGACGAGACGAGAGAGATAGAAAGAGAGAGAGAGAGAGAGAGAGAGAGAGAGAGAGAGAGAGAGAGAGAGAGAGTGGGGATGAAGTAAATAATGAAGAAAATGATTTTCTTCTTGTTTGAAAACGTCAGAAAAGCACGGTTGAGCGAAATGGAATGAGAAAATGAGAGAGAAGGTAAAGTCATCACTATGGTGTTATAAGCAGACATATCATTAGAGAGAGAGAGAGGGATAGAAAAAAATAAATAGAGAGAGAGAGGTCATAGAATGACACTTAAAGAAAGAAAATGAAATTTGAGAAGAAATATTTTTCAGAAAAAAAATATCTTAAAAATAATTTTTCAAGATTTTTACTGTCAAACATCTCTGTTGTCCCAATCTTTATATCAAGAAAACAATAGTATTCAAATTCCGGGGTAGACATATTGGATTGCTCCTTGAAGTGGAAAGATTTAATTTGATATCATGCACAAGATTTTCCTGTTCATCTGAACGGAAAGTTTCCCAATATGAGCGAATTTTTCATTAAAAAAATCACAAATAATTTTTTTCTTCACTAGTCTGCTGAGACGAAAGGCAAATTGATAAAATAAAATAGGTTTACAAAAAAAAAAAAAAAAAAAAAGAGGAGACCGTTCCTTAAGTACCCAACTTATACTAGGTTGCGATGGGATAATGTTGAAACTCTAACTTGAGGGACAATCAGGTTTATCCTTTATACTTCTTTTTTACATTCGCACCTAAAGGCGAAATTATAAAATAGGATTACAAAAAAGAAAAGAGTAGCCCAGTTCCTCAAGTACTCAAGTAACAGTTAGTGATTGATCTGGTTGAAACTTTCACTTGAGGGACAGTAACAGTCAGGCTTAACCTTTCTAGCCCTCTTTTACATTCGCACATAGGGGCGAAATTATAAAATTACGACTAGTATGCGAGGGCAGTCTGTCCCTAATGCGACTTGAAGGACAATTTACCTGTTATATACAATTTATACATACGAGTTTTTATATATAATTTATAACAGGGTCACATAAGGTCCCGAAGTAATGGCAGGTATGGCTGATACCTTCCATGCAAAATATTGTAAATTTATTCTGCTGATAGGGACGTTTCCATTCCGGAAACAGATTTATTATCCCCCTTCTCTCCTTCTTATTCTTATCTCCTTCTCTTTCCTTCTTCCATTCCTTTCCTCTTACCCTCCCTTTCTTTCCATATCTCTCTTCTCTTCTTCTCTCCCGCTCTCTCCTTATTCTCTTCCTTTCATTTTCCCTCTCACCCTCTCTTATACTCTTACACTTCCTTTCCTCTTCCCTACCTCTCCCTCTTTTCCTCTTACCCTCTCTTTCTTCCCTTTTCTCTCCCTACATGTCTCCCCTCTTTTTCCTTCTTCATTTCAATATTTATTTTGACTCTATCACACATCGAGTCGCTCTCATTTTTTCCTACTCTACCCCTCTCTCTTCTCATTTCTCTCTCTACGCACCTATTTCTCTATCCCTCTCTCTGTCTCTCCCTCTCTCTTCCGCTTCATTCTCTTTTTAATCACGCCTCTCACTGTACCCACTTACTCTTACTCTGTTCTTTTTCTCCCCTCGGTCTCTCTTTCTGAACCATTTTTTCCTATTATTTCCGTTAATTATACATTTCTCTTTCTTCTTCTACTCTAATTTTCTCTTTTATGAAGTTTCACACATTTTTTTAGTCCACATTGTACAAAGGTTCTATAAATCCCGCCGGAGCGGAAAATTCGGATCGAGTGTTTTGGTTTCCGAAATGGCTTGGATGTAAAGGTGAAGCGCCCTGAAGTAGAATAGAATGGAATATAATATAATATACCCTGTTTATATTGCCGAGGTAAGACTGAAAAGTCCCTTTACTCCAGTAGTCAAACAGGTCTTATATATTTTATGGGATGAATTAATGCGAAATCGGTTCCGGGGCACAACAACTACATTAAAAAAAATTAAAAGGTAACTTTTCGTTGTCCTGTTGTGTTACTTTTTGTCCATCACAGGAGAGGCATACTACGAGGTGGGTAAACTACTCTAAAGAAACCCAAGAACCTGAAATGAGCTGTTCTTTCAAAGTTACGAAATAAAAAAGGGTTCAAAAAAACTTTTACTTGATCGTGAAATAGGCGTGTAATAATACTTCGAAGCTTTTGAAAATGTTTTTCAGCATGTAAACAGCAAATGAAATTATCAAAGAGAAGGATATTAAAAAAAAAAAATTGAAAACATGTTGGTAGAGGGAATTAAAAAAAAATGGAAAAAATAAAAGTTTTACTTTCCAATTAATGAAATTATAAGAGAGTCTATTGGAAGTTATTTTTTCAAATTTCCGCTTTTTTTCCCACCTTTTTTTCGAACGGAAAACAAACTTTTCCATTACGTTTCTATTATTTTTTACGACTCTCAAAGGACTTGTTATCTAAAAGAGAGAAAAAAAAGTTCGCAATTTCGTTTTGAAAATTCTTTGACGTAGGGAATTGAACTATGTAAAGTATACATATAGCAGTGCAGAATTTATTCATGTTTATTAATAGTAGGTATATGTACACCTATATCTACACCAGTTTCCAATTTCTAACAGATCACTGCAACACTGAGCATGGAGAGTACTTCCTCTCTCCTCCTTTCTCTTTATTTCTCCTTCTTTTCTCTTCACTTCTCCTCCTTTTTTTATTTTCTCTTCATCTCTCCTCCTTTCTCTTCCTTTCTTCTGCTTTCTCTTCTTTTCTCTTCCTCTCTCCTCTTCCTCTTCTTTTCTCTTCCTTTCTTTTCTTTTGTCTTCCTTTCTCCTCATTTCCCTTCTTTTCTCTTCTTCTCTCGTCCTTTCTCTTCCTCTCTCCTTCTTTATCTTATTTTCTCTTCCTCTCTTCATATTTCTCTTCTTCTCTCCTGTCTTTTCCTTTCTCTTCAGTACTCTGCACTGGTATTATAGTCACCTACTACATTTTATCAGGGAAAATTGTTCAGCACATGAAACACAAACGTGCTTTGTGTTATAATCGCGGAATCACTAGACGAATATAAAGGGAAAGGGAGAAAGAGGGAGAGAAAGGGAGAGAGAGGGAGAAAGAGGAGATAGAAGGAGAGAAGGAGAGAGAGAGAGGGAGAGTGAGAGTGAGAGAGGGAGAGAAAAGGAGAGGAAGATGAAGAGAGAGAAGGAAAGACAGGGAGAGAAGGAGAGAGAGATAGAAAGGGAGGGAGAGAAGGAGTGAATAAGAGTAGGAGAGAGATGGAGAGTAAAAAAGAGAGTTAGAGAAATAATGAAGGAGGAGGGAGGATAGAAAGAGAAGTGTAAGAGTGA
Source organism: Bactericera cockerelli (assembly GCA_024516035.1). Classification (NCBI taxonomy): domain Eukaryota; kingdom Metazoa; phylum Arthropoda; class Insecta; order Hemiptera; family Triozidae; genus Bactericera; species Bactericera cockerelli. The sequence goes on from CM044965.1 coordinate 18,911,139, forward strand.
TGAAGAGATCAATTTTGTGGTAATAAAAAACAGAATTAGGTTCATCCATGAATTTGAAGGGTGGAAATTAGAGCGCACTGAGGTTGCTGGAAAGAGTTAAACAACAATTATTTTTTTAAAGCGACACTTAGCATGTAGGTTACTTCAGGTTCAAACTCCTTGTGTTTCAATTTCTCTTACAACTTTATAATAATCTTGCCTTATCTATACTGTCCAATTTGGGATAGGTACACTAAGTGAGTCCCATTTTTTTTGTTTATTTTTAAGATGAATGTTTCACGGCCTTTCTTATTTCGTAGCCATTAAACAGGAAATACTATAGTCGCTTTGGCTTTTGTTGTAGTTCGCCCATCCTGTACTATGCCTCCCCTCTGATGTGCGAGAAGTGACACAATACTTCCCGTTTAGGAGCTGGGTCAACATGAGCGCACCGGAAGGTATCCCTTACAAACAATTGTAACAAAATTTAAAATACAATTTTTCTTGTCGGCTCGGAGGACTGAACCCGGGAACTTTGGTTGTACCTGTGAATTTAGGTATTAAGCTCTTAAGTAAAATACTTTTTCTTGTCCGTAAAAAAGAGAAGAAAAAATCTCACGAAGTCGTTTTTTTTTCTATGGATACGAGACTTTCAGAACATGGATTTTACTTTCTGATCTCTGGAATTGTTATCATTTAATGATATTTGTTCTTTTATTATTTTTGTTTTTATTATTAGTTTGGTTGTTCCGGGAGAAACAGAGAAAAGAGCACACGTAAGTACAAAACTTTTGGCTAGGAACATTAACGTAAAAGGTTAGTATGAATATATATATATTACGTTGTTCAAAAAGAGGATTACTGATAAGCTTAATGAGAAAAGAGAAAGAGATTAAAGAGAGAGAGAGAGAGAGAGAGAGAGAGGGAGGGTAGAGAGTAAAATGAGAGAGAGAGAGTGAAAGAGTGTAAGAATATAGGGAGTGAGTGAGAGTTACAATAGGGAGAGAGTAGAGAATAGGAATAAAGAGAGAGTGTGAGAGAGAGAGTAGGAATAGAGAGAGAGAGAGAGAGAGAGAGAGTAGAGAGTAGAATAGAGACAGAGTGAAAGAGTGTAGGAATAGAGAGAGTGAGTGAGAGTAACAATAGAGAGAGAGGGAGAGAGTAGAGAGTAGGAATAAAGAGAGAGTAACAATAGAGAGAGAGGGAGAGAGTAGAGAGTAGGAATAAAGAGAGAGTAACAATAGAGAGAGAGGGAGAGAGTAGAGAGTAGGAATAAAGAGAGAGTAACAATAGAGAGAGAGGAGAGAGTAGAGAGTAGGAATAAAGAGAGAGTGAGAGAGAGTAGGAACAGATAGAGAGAGAGTAGGAATGAAGAGAGAGAGAGAGAGTGATAAGAGAGTAGGAATAGAGAGGGAGGTTGAGCAGAAAGCACAGGAACAGGAAAAGAAGAAGAGGAAATAGGTAAAAAAAGAGACACAAAGACAACGAAACAGGAATGAGAGTGATAAAAATCTGATGTGGCACACGTTTTTCCTTATTACTCGAGGTTTGGTCACTATTTTCCAATGACTAGGCGAGGTGAATGTGCAAAGCATTTTCTACCACCTAACCCTCAGAGTCTTATTATGTGGTCTCAAAATCAAATTAATGAGGAAAAATTCATGCACTGGGTGGGATTCGAACCAACGGATCCCTACGCTACCTGGGTTACCAGACTAGCGCGTTAACCCCTTAATTATCAATGCACTCTTGTGGTAGGTACCCTCTCTGTCAGACAAAAACACAATACCACAAATCAATGCCAACACACTAAACAGGGCTGGCGTTACGCAGGGTATCCAGAATTCTAGACTAGCGCGTTAACCACTTGGTGACTAAGGATGCAACTGTTCCAGAATAAAATAATAAATGATTTCAGCCCCTGTCTAAATCGTCCCCTGGATGTAATTTCCAAAGTTTTCATTACAGCCGGATCCTGAATATCCTGGCCTGGAATACATTAAAAAGTTAATAAAATCTTAATGGTTGCTCCGAAGTGCCGAGTGTTCGGTTAACACGTTCACTGCAAACTTCAATATGCATCTTAAGGTTGTGTCGTAACTGTTGTACGTACACTTACAAGATTATTGCAAAATACCGTCCTAATCTTATAATAATAAAATGATTAGTTTATGTGTGTGTGTGTGTCGGGGGGGGGCTGTGGGGGTGTATGTGTGTGCTAGTTTTCGATTGTATTTAAGTGTGTTTGTGTGTGTTGTATGACTGTGTGTGTGTTTGTCTGTATCTGTGTGTTTTATATAATTGCCACTGACAGTCTCACTTATCATTGGTACCATTTAACTTCGGTGAACATTTTTCTACCTCAGCGACATCACACGAACTGGGTAATCTGGGTATTTGACGTGATACAGATTCTGTCGGGCAGTTACTGTGTCATCAGGCATAGAAGTCAGTGTGTTGGGAATTTTTTCTTTACCCTAGCTCCAAGGTATTATTAGTAGGTATTGCGTCAGACTTAATTATAACTCTCCTCCCACCTCCCCCCCCCCCCCAATTCATAACACCGGCGCCGCCCACGTCTCTTAGGGCTTTTCTTGTTTTCAATTCTTGGGTTTTTCAGGTAATAAGTTTTAGGGTTTTTTGCAAGAGTTTGCTCATTAGCTTCACTATCAAGATGGTGGTATGCTGAAAAATCTGCCTCCTTGCCAGGATTCGAATTAAATTACCTGTGTTTCGCTTTTATTAGTGTATGTAGAATGTGTATGTTACTCCGCCACGAGTATTTGTGCCAGTCCCAAGCCTGGAAAAAAGAGGAGGGTAGTAAACTTTATTAGGTAGAACAAAAATATATACAGTAAAATACAATGAAATTATAAAGAAAAACAAAAAGATTGAGGAAAGATACAAGAACAAAAAAAAAAAAGATAATGAAGTTAATGTGCTACCTAAAGGGCGGGGTTATTGCCTATGGCAATCTCTTCCACCCAACACTCAACAGGGTTTGGGCTAGCTCCCCAACCATCCAAAAAAAATACTGCCGCTGCGAGTACCTCAACTTTGCCTCGGCTTGAACGGTCACACTGGCGAACACAACGGACCCCCTGGACTACAGGACAACGGTGCGAGTAATGGGAGTGACTGGTTGGGGCACGACAGCGAAAGACCGATCCACATGGAGGCGAATCGTTATTATTATTATTATGAAACGCTTTATTAGAAGAACATAATTATATAAAAACAAATAAAGATAAAAATTAAAATACAAAGTTGACAAAATTAATATAAACAGGAAAAAAAAAATAAACAAAATATATACATATATCCTAGCTAAAGGGCGGGGTTATTGCCGATGGCAATCTCTTCCACCCAAACTTTGAGAAGGAGGACAAGGCCCACCCCGGGCTGTCGTGCCAATTGGTAAGGTAAGGTATGTAGAAATATAGTAAGTAAAATATGTTTGTACAATGATGAACCGTAATAAGAAGCTCGATTGGTAATTGTTAGTGACTTTTAACCTGGAGTATAAGGGTTCAGTATTCCATCCCGCAGAATTTTACTATGGTGGGTTTGAGTAATTGTAACACCATTTTTGTGTTTAACGCAATCATTATTGTTATTTCTAAATAATTCTCCTCTAAAGAAGTTGCAGTATAACGAGATTATGAAAACATTTAGAGAAAATTCGAGTGTTAGAAACTCTCTTCAAAGCTGTGGAAATAATTTATTGTTTGGTCCTGAAAAGTTTTCATTCTCTGCATCTGATCTGAGAAGTTCTCGGAAAATTTCCGCCCATTCATTTTCCCGCCACTCGGGGGAATTGAACTCTCGCCTGCTTTCTAACGAAGATATTTCTCACTTTCCACCGCAATATTCATCTTTATTACAGGAGTTGATTAAAACCATTACTATTATTTATCTTTGTTACAAATTAAATTGCAATTTGTTTTATCATTGTTGGGTTGTTCTGCACAATGTGAGTAGTGTGACCTACACCAAGTTTAAGGGCCAAAATCATGAAATTTCTCGTTGTTTCATTTCCATTTCTTCCCCATTACATTTACTCTTCTCTACCTCTCTCATCCGTTTCATCCTTTCCTACATTTCATGTTTACAGTTCCTCTTCTCTCTGTTCTATTTTCCTTGTTTCCTTCTCTTCTTTTTATTCCTGCACCTCCTTCCTTTTTTTTTCTCTTTCTCTCTCTCTCTCTCTCTCACTCTCTTTTCTATAGCATCTCGTTTCATCTGTTCACAATTCCTATTCTCACTGTTCTATTTTCTTTGTTTTCTTCTCTTCCTTTTCTTCCTGCACATTATTTTTCCTCTTTCCTCCCTCTCTCTCTCTTTTTCTCTCTCGCTCTCTCTCCTTTACTCTCGCATCTCGTTTCATCTGTTCACAATTTCATCTTTGCAATTCCTATCCTCACTTTCTAGTTTCTTTGTTTATTTCTCTTCCATTTCTTCTTGCACAATCTATCTCCTCTTTCCTCTCTCTCTCTCTCTTCATTTGTTTATCCCTTTAATTCCCACCGTATAAGTTTCTTGTTTACTACTCTTCCATCTCTTCTTGCACAATCTATCTCCTCTTTCTTCTCTCTCTCTTCGTTTGTTCCTCCCTTTCATTCCCACCGTTTCTCTCCTCGCTGTGCCATTTTCTTTGTATCCTTGTTCTGAAGCTACAAACGGAATTCCGTTATCTCAAACATCCGTCATCCTTGAGCTCTGCTTTCTTTATCTATTTCTATTCTTTGTTCAGCTTCCTTTTTCAACTTTTAAAGCTCATTACTCTTCTTCCACGTTCTATCTCTCTCTTTCTCTTTCTCCCTCACTCTATCTCTCTCTTTCTCTATTGAACCAACGAACTATTTCTTGTTCTGCTTTTCGTTTCTTTTTTCTCCTTTTAACTTTTTTTTTCTTCCTGTTTCTTAGTGTTGATTTTGAAGCTTTTAAAACAACAACAAAAACTACAGCTCTAGCAACAACAATGCACACAAAAAACACAAACAATAACAATATACACATAACTTTTCAATGTATTTTTTTTTACTGGTTTAAGTTATAGGGCTTGCGAGATTTCATAATATGCTTCTTACACAATTTCGCAGTGATATAGATGAATTTTTAACATTTTATAGAAATATGTAAATTGTTTTGTTCACATTCTATTAAGGTGAAGTCATTTTTTGACTTTGGCAATTCAGAGAGAACACTTGCTGCATTTCATATGCTTTGGAGTTGGATGAAAGTGGTTCTGTAGGGCTCATGACGTTTTCTGAACAATCCTATGTTTTTTCTCCTGTTTCACAAGTTCGATTTCAATGATCGTGGTGCTAATGTTAGGAAACAAAACAGACATGTTTTTACAAAAGAGTGCCAGATTTCCACCTGGGAAAAAATTCTAGTATATCGACTACAAAGTGTGGCTGAAAAACTGCAAGCACCAAATTCTGGATCAGTTTGTCTCTTAGAAACAGGTAAGGGTTTATTTCTAGCATGTTGCGATGATGATTTTAGATGGGAAATATTGTGCAGATTATAAAAATAAAATCAATTTCTTTCCAAGATGTAGTGAAATAAAAGTTATTGCACTAGAACTGAGGGCAAGTCTGTTTTCTTCAAAAAACTACAACATGGCGGTTATCTTCGAAACCAAGGGAGATCGACCTTTTTGTATGAGGATATTTTTTTGTTAGATGTGGTCCAATGAATCATAAGTGGGCCGTTGTCACCATTATTCTGGACCACCCTGTATAACGACGGGCCATATTTATTTAAATAATAATAACAATATAGAGTCGGTCAAGTACTCTAACTTGACCGTCATAATTTTCCACGCCTTATGTAAAACATTTCCCTGTAATACATTGTCTATTGCTGTACTTGATGCATTATGATCAAAATGCCTTTTGATCAAAAGTTATTAAATATATTTACAAAATAAATGTAGTTTTGGATCACCCTGAATAAGAAAAATAAGTAACTACTTATAATACTGTACCAAGTTACTTTTACAGGAGATAAGTTTCCTTTACTTTTAATAACCCCGCCATTATCAGACCCTAATCAGCTTACAGAGAAATTGAAACATCCATCAGATGGTATGGATGGAAGAGCAAATCAGCTTAGAGAAGATATGTGAGGAGGAGGATGGAGTCGAATTTGCGAGAGAAGGAGAGAGAGAGAGAGAGGGAGGCAAAGAGAGAGAGAGAGAGAGAGTGGGAGTGTGTGTCAGAGGATGGAGACAAAGATATGAGGCAGAGAGAGAGAGGGAGGCAAAGAGAGAGAGAGAGGGTGAAAGTGTGTGTTAGAGGATGGAGACAAAGATATAAGGGAGAGAGAGAGAGAAGCAAAAAGAGAGAGAGCGTGAAAGTGTGTGTTAGAGGATGGAGACAAATATATGAGGGAGAGAGAGAGAGAAAAGTAAAGAGAGAGAGAGGGTGAAAGTGTGTGTTAGAGGATGGAGACAAAGATATGAGGGAGAGAGAGAGAGAAAAGCAAAGAGAGAGAGAGAGGGTGAAAGTGTGTGTTAGAGGATGGAGACAAAGATATGAGGGAGAGAGAGAGAGAAAAGTAAAGAGAGACAGAGGGTGAGAGTGTGTGTTAGAGGATGGAGACAAAGATATGAGGGAGAGAGAGAGTGAGGCAAAGAGAGAGAGAGAGTGAGAGTGTGTGTTAGAGGATGGAGACAAAGATATGAGGGAGAGAGAGAGGGAGGCAAAGAGAGAGAGAGAGAGAGGGTGAAAGTGTGTGTTAGAGGATGGAGACAAAGATATGAGGGAGAGAGAGAGAGAGAGAGAGAGAAGCAAAAGAGAGAGAGAGAGGGTGAGAGTGTGTGTTAGAGGATGGAGACAAAGATATGAGGGAGAGAGAGAGGGAGGCAAAGAGAGAGAGAGAGAGAGGGTGAAAGTGTGTGTTAGAGGATGGAGACAAAGATATGAGGGAGAGAGAGAGAGAGAGAGAGAGAGAGAGAAGCAAAGAGAGAGAGAGAGGGTGAGAGTGTGTGTTAGAGGATGGAGTCAAAGATATGAGGGAGAGAGAGAGAGGGAAGCGAAGCAAAGAGAGGGAGAGAGAGGGTGAGAGTGTGTGTTAGGGGATGGAGTCAAAGATATGAGGGAGAGAGGGAGAGGGAGGGAAAGAGAGACAGAGGGAGGGAAAGAGAGACAGAGGGTGAGAGTATGTGTTAGAGGATGGAGACAAAGATATGAGGGAGAGAGAGAGAGAGAGAGGGAAGCAGAAAGAGAGAGAGCGTGAAAGTGTGTGTTAGAGGAAGGATACAAATATATGAGGGAGAGAGAGAGAGAAAAGTAAAGAGAGAGAGAGGGTGAAAGTGTGTGTTAGAGGATGGAGACAAAGATATGAGGGAGAGAGAGAGAGAGAGGGAAGCAAAAAGAGAGAGAGCGTGAAAGTGTGTGTTAGAGGATGGAGACAAAGATATGAGGGAGAGAGAGAGAGAGAGAGAAAGTAAAGAGAGAGAGAGGGTGAAAGTGTGTGTTAGAGGATGGAGACAAAGATATGAGGGAGAGAGAGAGAGAAAAGCAAAGAGAGAGAGAGGGTGAAAGTGTGTGTTAGCGTATGGAGACAAAGATATGAAGGAGAAGAGAGAGGGAAGCAAAGAGAGAAAGAGGGTGAAAGTGTGTTAGAGAATGGAGACAAAGATATGAGGTACAGAGAAAGAGAGAGAGAGAGAGAGAGAGAGAAAGAAAGAAAGAAAGAGAGAGGGGAGAGAGAGAGAATAAGAGAGAGATAGAGAGTGTGGGAGAGAGAGAGAGAGAGAAAGAGGAAGCAAATGTGTGCGTATGTGTGGAAAAGATGAAGGTAAGCTTCAGGAATGAAGAGATGATAAACTGAATGTCAGGAAGTAAGAAGCTAAGCAGGAAAGAGCATCCTGAGATAGACATTCTTCGGGAGAGAAAGAGAAGGAAATAGAGGAAGGGAGAGAGAGACAGAGAAATAGAGAGAGAAAGAAAAAGAGAGATGAGAGAGAAAAAAAGAGAGAGAAAGGAGGAAAGAGGAAAAGGGTCAAAATAAGGAAATGAGTAACCTGAAAATGGTTGATCTGATTGGTATTATGTATGGCTTTTGAAAGGCATGTCAAAACCAATAATAAATAGTACTCTGTTGATGTTATTGATTATTTATTTATTTTTTATTATTATTTTGACAATTGTGTGTGTATTCTTTTTTGTGTGTGTGTGCGCGAGAGAGAGTATGAGAGATCCTAAGAAATGTATAAGGAAGAGAGTGCGAGAGAGAGAGAGAGAAAAGAGAAAAAAAATTCATAACTTAGAAGAAGTGTGTGGAAAAGAGAGACAAAAGAGAAAATAAAAACACAGAAAGATAAAAAAGGGAGAACTTAAGAAAAAAGAAGACATAGAAGAGGAGGGAAAGAGAGGTAGAAAAGAAGGGAAAGAGAAAGAACTTCTGTATATCCTATAAGAGAGAGAGAGAGAGAGAGAGAGAGAGAGAGAGAGAGAGAGAGAAGGGGAGAGAACCCATGTATCCTATTAAAATGTATGAAAGAGTGAGGAGCACAAAAAACTTTGTTTGAACAAAATTTTCTGGGGTAAAAGTTTTCATCCGTGAAAGCCATCTTGAAACGGCTTGTGCCAATGTCGTACTTTGTTGCATACTTCCTAGAAGAGAAATTTTACCTCTAGCGATGTAAGAAATTACAAAAATTGAACCTAAAAGTGCAAGAATAAGGTCTTTCACTTGCCGACACAGAATTTTTTGTGGAATTTAGATTGTAGGAAAAACGGTATGTCACCATACTAAACAGATTTGAAGTGAATTTTTTGAAAAGTTTTATAGATACAAGGGATTCAGTTAAAAATCTCCGAATTTAGCGATACTGGAAAGTTGAAAATTATGCTTGCAATTCACGAGGATTGAGGAAGTATAATTGGGAAGAGAAAAAAAGTGTACAAAAAAATCAAAGAGATAGAGATCCTTAGAAAGTTAGAAATGTATAAGAAAGAGAGTGAAATGATTTTTAGTTGTGGATTTTTAGCAATCAGCAAAAAGGATGACACCATCTTTGTTTTATTTTTGTTCAATATAGTTATATTTCGTACATAAAAAAAATCTCTCATCTACACAGTAGATATAAAATTTGATAATTTACACAATATATATTTTGTATTGTACGGCAAATACAACAGGTCCCCGTTTTTAGGGACGCAAGCCGCCTCACCCCATGTATGATAAACCATAAATAAAAAGCTGAAAAGTAAAAGGGAGAGAGACACAGATAAGTGAGATAGAGAGAGAGGGAGAGAGAGAGACAGAGAAGAGAGATAGAAACTTGAAAAAAGAAATATTCTAAAAAAAATCAGGTGATTTTCTTCTCAAAAAGCACGTTTTGACCTCTTTCTCTCTCTCTCTCTCTCTCTCTCTCTCTCTCTCTCTTTCTCTCACTCTCTCTCTCTCTCTCTCTGGCACATCATACTCGTGTGATAAGAAGGTCGCAAAAGTTTCGAGGTTAAATACTTTGAAGTGAGAGAGAAAGAGAGAAATATAAAGAGAAAGAGAGAGATAAAGGCTAGCAGAGAGCAAAGTTAGTAGGAAAACAGAAAATTGAAAATGTTTAAAGAAATAAGAAATTTAAAAAAAAAAAATCTGACCCAAAGATTGGGAGTGAAAAAAATGAAGGGATGAGTAAATAATTGAGATTTGAAGAAAGTGAAAAATGGATAGATGGAAAAGAGAAAAATTAAGAGAATAATTGAAAGAGGGAGAGATATAGACAGAGAGAGATAGAGAGAGAAGGAATAGGGAGGTATATAAAAAGGGAGAGTGAGAGAGAGAGAGAGGTAAGGATAATAATAATTATAACTACAACAATATTAGTTATAGGTACTTTCAACTTTTTGCTCGATTATCTGTGTCCTAAAATTCTAAATGATCATTGACCAATTTGTAAATGCCAAACGGGTGTCACAATGATGTTTTAGCTATTTCTCTACTGTCGTCAAGTATTTTCTTCAAAGTATTCATATTAATATATTCGTGGATTTTTCTTTAATTTTATGAGTGTACGTCAACACGTCAACAGTCAACTCATATGCACAAAAAATTCTCGTGGAATTTTTGGCGGTCCTAATTATAACTTTTCATAGACCAAATAAAATAAATTATAAATATGTATATTTATGGTTATTAACTATAAAATATAAGTTAAGTTATCATACATGTGTTAATCACTTTCGCGATGTCACATCTACTCAAACTCGCTTTACTAAATCTTTGCTGAAACCGGGACTTGAACCAACGACCTCCAGGTTACAAGTCCGTCGCCTTATCGATCAAGATACTGAGGTCGGTTTTAATAACTTTTCTTCGTAATAAAATAAATAAAATATTTATATTTCTTTCATTTTATTTTTGTTTCAGGTAAGCATCATATTAAGATCTGATATCATTGAATTTCTTTACTCACGAGAAAAATTGAGTCGAACACACCAGACAGTAAGTTTACAGAGATAATAAAATTATTACCGAAAATAAGGTAAAATACAATACTTTCTTTATTATAGGATAAGGAAAGTAAAAAATACTATTGCTTGTTTGTTCTTATAAGTTTTTTTCTATTGGGTTTAACTTCGCTTTCAACTGCATGGTCATAACACGACGGGGGTATTACCCCCTCCCTGCGAGGACCTCACAAACCTGCTACTCAAATTAACCTTACCCAGCCTGAGCTGGGTCGGAATGCCATCATCACTAATTCTTTACCTCTTCGGTGTTCCTATGAAAACTGGTGCTTTTCCCTTATAGTGATGTAATGTTGACTTAGAAATTATTCTCTTATATCCAGGTATCTCTTCTAATGAGGTAATTTCCCTTATAGAGAAGTAAATTTGACCTGGAAATTATTCTCTTATATTCAGGTTTTTCTTATACCCAGTTCTCTTATATCCAGGTTCTTCTTATATCCAGTTCTCTTATATCCAGGTTTTTCTTATATCTTAGTTCTCTTATAATCAGGTTCATCTTATATCCAGTTCTCTTACATCCAGGTTTTTCTTATACCCAGTTCTTTTATATCCAGATTCGTCTGCATCACCCTTTTGAATGCATCTGATAAACGCACTCCATAATAACACTCTTCAGTGAAAGGTAACCACGTGAATTTATTGCTCAAAGCATTTTCTACCACCTAACTCTCAGATTCTTATTATAAATAAATGGTTAAATTAAATGGTTAAATTCTCAAATTAATGAGCAAAATTCATGAACTGGGTGGGATTCGAACCAACGGATGCCTACACTACCTGGATTACCAGACTAGGGCGTTAACCACTTGACTACCAGTGCACTCCATGTACACGATGAAAGTATTAAGTATAATGAACATGAAACTCGGTTTCATGTTACCCAGTCATTTGCACCAGATCTAGGTCATGTTTGATAACACTGATTTATTCGCATAATTTATTAATTAAAATTAACGGGAGCAAAAAATGAAATTTATTTACGAGATAAACGATGATGTTTTTTACTGTTGGGAACAATGGCGATGAAAAATATTGTTCAAAATAAAAGACTGTTTACCGGCGAACGTTAGATAGCCAAGGCTGGTTTTGAGCTGCTCCGATTAGGTATGTTCCGAACTTTTAGAGTGCTTGATAATGGATGAGATAATAATATCGTTTTATTTATGCTGTCCGATTAGGAGTAATGAGTTCCATTATCCATCAGTAAACCCAAGACTTAAGATGACAATGCGGCAAAAATTTTGAAATAGAAGGATAAATCATCATATCTCGGCTGGGTTTCAAACCAGCGACCTCTGGATAAGTAGACACAGGCATAGATATTTTAGTGATGGCCCCAATTTACGCTGTGGATTATAATCAAGAGACTGCGACTTACTTCTAGAGAATGTTGTTCCTGAAGAACCAAAGGAACAGAAAAAGAACTTTTCCAAAACAATGATGGGAATCATTAATCACAACATTTGGAGGAAAAAGAGGAGGAGTTATAAAGGAGAGGAGGAGGAGCTATGATACAGATAGGGGGAGGAGCTATGAGACAGAGAGGGGGAGGAGCTATGAGACAGAGGGGAGGAGCTATGACGAGGACAGAGAAGGGGGAGGAGCTATGAGACAGAGAGGGAGGAGATATGAGACAGAGAGAGGGGAGGAGCTATGAGACAGAGAGGGAGGAGATATAAGACAGAGAGGGAGGAGCTATGAGACAGAGAAGGGGGAGGAGCTATGAGACAGAGAGGGGAGGAGCTATGAGACAGAAGAGGGAAGGAAGCTATGAGACAGAGAGGGGGAGGAGCTATGAGACAGAGAGGGAGGAGATATGAGACAGAGAGGGGGAGGAGCTATGAGACAGAGAGGGGGAGGAGCTATGAGACAGAGAGGGGAGGAGCTATGAGACAGAGAGGGGGAGGAGCTATGAGACAGAGAGGGGAGGAGATATGAGACAGAGAGGGGGAGGAGCTATGAGACAGAGAGGGAGGAGATATAGAAGAGAGAGGGAGGAGCTATGAGACAGAGAGGGGAGGAGCTATGAGACAGAGAGGGGAGGAGCTATGAGACAGAGAGGGGAGGAGCTATGAGACAGAGAGGGGGAGGAGCTATGAGACAGAGAGGGGAGGAGATATGAGACAGAGAGGGGAGGAGCTATGAGACAGAGAGGGAGGAGCATATAGAAAGAGAGGGGAGGAGCTATGAGACAGAGAGGGGGAGGAGCTATGAGAGAGGAGAGAGAGAGGAGGAGCTATGAGACAGAGAGGGAGGGATGAGAGAGAGAGATATGAGACAGAGAGGGGGAGGAGCTATGAGACAGAGAGGGGGAGGAGACTATGAGACAGAGAGGGGAGGAGCTATGAGACAGAGAGGGGGAGGGAGAAAGTATGAGACAGAGAGGGGGAGGAGCTATGAGACAGAGAGGGGGAGGAATGAGCAGAGAGGAGGAGTATGAGACAGAGAGGGGGAGGAGCTATGAGACAGAGAGGGAGGAGAGTATGAGACAGAGAGGGGAGGAGATATGAGACAGAGAGGGGGAGGAGATATGAGACAGAGAGGGGGAGGAGTATGAGACAGAGAGGGGGGAGCTATGAGACAGAGAGGGGGAGGAGCTATGAGACAGAGAGGGAGGAGCTATGAGACAGAGAGGGGGAGGAGCTATGAGACAGAGAGGGGGAGGAGCTATGAGACAGAGAGGGGGAGGAGCTATGAGACAGAGAGGGGGAGGAGCTATGAGACAGAGAGGGAGGAGCTATGAGACAGAGAGGGGGAGGAGCTATGAGACAGAGAGGGGGAGGAGCTATGAGACAGAGAGGGGAGGAGCTATGAGACAGAGAGGGGAGGAGCTATGAGACAGAGAGGGGAGGAGTATGAGACAGAGAGGGGGAGGAGTATGAGACAGAGAGGGGGAGGAGCTATGAGACAGAGAGGGGGAGGAGCTATGAGACAGAGAGGGGGAGGAGCTATGAGACAGAGAGGGGAGGAGATATGAGACAGAGAGGGGAGGAGCTATGAGACAGAGAGGGGGAGGAGCTATGAGACAGAGAGGGGGAGGAGCTATGAGACAGAGAGGGGAGGAGCTATGAGACAGAGAGGGGAGGAGCTATGAGACAGAGAGGGGGAGGAGCTATGAGACAGAGAGGGGAGGAGCTATGAGACAGAGAGGGGAGGAGCTATGAGACAGAGAAGGGGAGGAGATATGAGACAGAGAGGGGGAGGAGACTATGAGACAGAGAGGGGAGGAGTATGAGACAGAGAGGGGAGGAGCTATGAGACAGAGAGGGGAGGAGTATGAGACAGAGAGGGGGAGGAGCTATGAGACAGAGAGAGGGAGGAAGATATGAGACAGAGAGGGGGAGGAGCTATGAGACAGAGAGGGGAAGAGCTATGAGACAGAGAGGGAGGAGATATGAGACAGAGAGGGGGAGGAGATATGAGACAGAGAGGGGAGGAGCTATGAGACAGAGAGGGGAGGAGATATGAGACAGAGAGGGGAGGAGCTATGAGACAGAGAGGGGAGGAGCTATGAGACAGAGAGGGGGAGAGCTATGAGACAAGGGGGAGGTGGAGGGAAGATATGAAGAAGGGGAGGAGTATGAGACAGAGAGGGGAGAGTATGAGACAGAGAGGGGGAGGAGATATGAGACAGAGAGGGGAGGAGCTATGAGACAGGAGAGTATGGAGGGAGGAGCTATGAGGACAGAGAGGGGGAGGAGCTATGAGACAGAGAGGGGGAGGAGCTATGAGACAGAGAGGGGGAGGAGCTATGAGACAGAGAGGGAGGAGCTATGAGACAGAGAGGGGGAGGAGCTATGAGACAGAGAGGGGGAGATATGAGACAGAGAGGGGGAGGAGCTATGAGACAGAGAGGGGGAGGAGCTATGAGACGAGAGAGGGAGGAGCTATGAGACAGAGAGGGAGGAGATATGAGACAGAGAGGGGGAGCGAGAAGGAGGAGCTATGAGACAGAGAGGGGAGGAGCTATGAGACAGAAGGGGGAGAGCTATGAGACAGAGAGGGAGGAGATATGAGACAGAGAGGGGGAGAAGGAGATATGAGACAGAAAGTGGAAGAAGATATGAGACAGAGAGGGGAGGAGTATGAGACAGAAAGTGGAAGAAGATATGAGACAGAGAGGAAGGAAGGATATGAGACAGAGAGGGGGGAGTGAGATATGGAGGACAGAGAGGAGGGAGCGAGCTATGAGACAGAAAGTGGAAGAAGATATGAGACAGAGAGGGGGAGGAGCTATGAGACAGAGAGGGGGAGGAGATATGAGACAGAGAGGGGGAGGAGCTATGAGACAGAGAGGGGAGGAGATATGAGACAGAGAGGGGGAGGAGCTATGAGACAGAGAGGGGGAGGAGATATGAGACAGAGAGGGGGAGGAGCTATGAGACAGAGAGGGGAAGAGCTATGAGACAGAGAGGGAGGAGATATGATACAGAGAGGGGGAGGAGATATGAGACAGAGAGGGGGAGGAGATATGAGACAGAGAGGGGGAGGAGATATGAGACAGAGAGGGGGAGGAGCTATGAGACAGAGAGGGGAAGAGCTATGAGACAGAGAGGGAGGAGATATGATACAGAGAGGGGGAGGAGATATGAGACAGAGAGGGGGAGGAGATATGAGACAGAGAGGGGGAGGAGATATGAGACAGAGAGGGGAGGAGCTATAAGACAGAGAGGGGAAGAGCTATAAGACAGAGACGGGAGGAGATATGAGACAGAGAGGGGGAGGAGCTATAAGATAGACAGGGGAGGAGCTATGAGACAGAGAGTGTGAGGAGCTATGAGACAGAGAGGGGGAGGAGCTATGAGACAGAGAGGGGGAGGAGCTATGAGACAGAGAGGGGGAGGAGCTATGAGACAGAGAGGGGGAGGAGCTATGAGACAGAGAGGGGAGGAGATATGAGACAGAGAGGGGGAGGAGATATGATACAGAGAGTTGAAGGAGGTATGAGACAGAGAGGGTGGAGATATGATACAGATAGGGGGAGGAGATATGAGACAGAGAGTCACTTTCCCCTATTCATTAACCTACTCACTTTCTGCTTTTTCCTCTTTCTTTTTTACTCTTTTTTTTATGCTTCTTCTCTTCCTCTTTTTTCTCTTTTTTTTTTCTTTTATTAGGCTCGTATGAATCAAAATATTCTCATGTGGGATCCACTATTGTAAACTCGGACTTTCTCTTCATAAGCCATTAAACCCTTGGGAAAACTGCAAGCTGGCCTGGCTTGATAGGGAAGGGTAGGCTAGTTTGTTCCCTGCTTGTAGTCCCCTAGACAAACGTGTTAGACCTATCTTCTCTGGTCTTTTCTTTTGTTTTTTACAATGATTCTTTATCTTCCATTCATTAAGGTATATGTCGTATTTATTTATTTACACTTTATTTTTATACAAAACAATCAACAATAATTTATTAACAAGGCAAAAAACTTAAAAATACTTACGAAATAAAATATAGAAAAACATTATTTAAATTTACAATTGTCTTGTAATCCGGTTCGAAGTCAATGCTTTTCTCTGCCACTTATTCTACTGTAGTATAGTAGTGCTTTACTTAGGCTGTCAGCTCGAGACATGGAGTCCCAGTACGCTAACAGTTTATAGTAGCGGGAAGCGGCAATAGAAAAACAGGGAAGGAAAGAGAGAGAGGGAGGGAGAACGAGAGAGAGAGAGATATAAAAGGATGTAATGTGAGGACCAATTCATGTGTGAGCACAAACAGTGCATATTGCATAACTAGCGCCGTCAAGCGTAAACCAAATTATAGCACATACACAATACAACATGAGCATTAGCCTGTGGTGCGAGGAGACAATACATTAACCCCCAGTAAAACTATCGTTGCAAAAAGCGCCAAGTTTTAGAATTCCGTCCTAGTAATACAAAGGTTATTAGTCAATAGTTGGGTGAAAGAGATTGCCACAGGCAATAACCCCGCCCTTTAGGTAGGACATTAGCTTTATTCTCTTTTTTGTTCTTGTTTCTTTGTTCAATCTATTACCTACTTCCGAGAAATTTCTAATATTAGAAATCGGAAGTATTGTGTTCGTTTTTGTAAAAAAAAATATTTTTTTGCTCCGATTTCAATTTTTTTTCATATTTCTGGACGTTTCATAACCTCCTGAGCAAATTTTGTTTTGTGTCTGTCTGTCGTTCTGTCGGTCTGTCGGTCTGTTAAAACGATTCCTTGTAACGCGCAAATCTCGGAAACTACTCGACCGATATTGATGAAATTTTGCACACATTTAGGAGACATTCTGTAGATGGTCCCATTTTAAATTCATCGAATTCGTACTAGCGGTTCTTGGTGAAAGAGCCCATGCGCCTGACCACTAACTTTTTACTTAAACGCTTATATCTCGTGAACGGTACACCCGATTTTGATGAAATTTTGTATGTATTTGCATTTTAAAGTTCTACACAGGCTTTTTATATTTTCATTTTAATTAATTATAATTTGACTCTGATATTTAAGAAAATCCGAAATTTTGGACAAAAAAGTCAAAAAATAAGGACCACGACTTGCCGATACAGAAATTTTTGTGGAATCTAGAATGTAGGAGAAAGATTTTCTACCATATAAAACAAATTTGAAGAAAATCGGTTCAGTCGTTTTGGAGATACAAGTAATTTAGTATAAAATCTCAAAATTGGCACGTGTTAACAATGTGAAACAATCACGAGGAAGTGTAGAGTCCATAATTGGCAGTGTTTTTTTTTTATAATTTCATTGTATTATACTGTAAATATTTTACCTACTTTCTCTTTATTTTTTTATGGCTTTAACGGCAAGATTCTCACAATGTTAGCTCTTCCACCCAACCGAAATCTAGTAAAGAGTAATCTAATAATAATACGTCCAAGTTCACCACTACTTATAAAAGTATTAGTTGTGATATTATTTTTCCGCCAAACTTACACTGTTCATCTTGTCTTTGAGATTGGTTGGCTCTGCTGGCAGTCCACAGACTCCATTTCTATTTTGACGTCTGTATAGTCTGGGATTCTGGATACCTTGCGTAACGCCAACCCTGTTTCGGGTGCCATTCTTCTTTTACTCTGTCTTATCCCGCTTAAGCAGAGTCAACGTTGTTCAACCTCATGGTTGAGGTTGGTTGGATGCGAGCAGCGGAATTATGGTCAAAACAAGATGTATTATAGTATATTTAATGGTAAATACTCGGAGTTCTATGATTCTGCGCTACCCGCTAAAATTGTAACATAATAACACAAAGAAGAAAACATTTTCATTATACGATGCTGAATATTTCTGCACAAATAACTTCGCAAAGGCGGGACAGCTCGAGCTAAGGCACATCGTTATTTATAATAAGACGAAGAATGCAGTAATGAGATGTTATTACGCCATGTCTGGGGAATAATAATAATAAAATTGCCTTATTTATACTGCCCGATTAGGACTATTAATTTCTCACTTCCAAGAAATTTCTAATA
Source organism: Bactericera cockerelli (assembly GCA_024516035.1). NCBI lineage: Eukaryota > Metazoa > Arthropoda > Insecta > Hemiptera > Triozidae > Bactericera > Bactericera cockerelli. The sequence continues at coordinate 18,929,059 of CM044965.1, forward strand.
TTAGAAATCGGAAGTATTGTGTTCGTTTTTGTAAAAATAAATATTTTTTTGCTCCGATTTTTTTATATAGTGTAATATATTTTTATTTTACAAAAATTATGAGAGCAGAACATTCTCATCATCTAATTTATTCTTCAATGTATGATAGCCCAGCTCTGTCATCAAAAGTTTTAGAGTAATTAAAAAGTCTTTCAATGTCATTAATTATTAATATAGTTAATCATCATCATTAAAAAGTCATTAAAAAAACTATTAAATTCCCATTATTCCAGCAGTAAGCCCAAGACTAATTATTATGTGGTAAAAATCTCAAATGGGAGGATAACTTGTCATGTCCCGGCTGGGTTTCGAACGTACGACCTCTGGAATCTCTGGATTCACAGAGTGCCGGCATGCACAATATGGGACACAGGTGTCATTGTATAATACAACAGAGGACATGAATAATACCTGTATAGAAACGCAGCAGTCACATTGGTAACCATTAGTCTGCCATGTGAAGTGCTAATTATAACAAATGCTGTTTTTCAAAAGTATAGATGTTTTTCAACGACATGCTTTTCAACAGATGTTTTTCAACAGGAGTCTGCCATGTAAAGTGCTAATTAACATATGCTGTTTTTCAAAAGAATAGATGTTTTTCAACAGCAGTCTGCCATGTAAATTGCTAATTTTAACACGTCATGCTGTTTTTCAAAAGTATAGATGTTTTTCAACAACATGCTTTTCAACAGACGTTTTTAAACAGCAGTCTGCCATGTGAAGTGCTAATTTTTTTGCTTTTCAATAGTATAGATGTTTTTCAACAGCATGTTTTTTATCACTGGTATTATATAGCGTCGATGGCCCGTTGAATGCACCGGTTCTCGTAGCATCACTGAAGCAACGTCCAGCGAGGTGAAGAGTTAGTAATGCTGTCATTTCGGCCAAACCCAAGCTGGGTGAGGTTAATTTGGGTAGCAGGTTTTTGCGACTGGAGGGTAACACCCCCGTCGTGATATAAGGTGCACTGGTAGTTAAGTGGTTAACGCGTTAGTCTGGTAATCCAGGTAGTGTGGGGATCCGTTGGTTCGAATCCCACCCAATGCATGAATTTTTCCTCGTTAATTTGAGTTTGTGACCACATAAGAATATGACTCTTAGGGTTATGTTGTAGAAAATGCTTTGAACATTAACCTCGCCTGGTTGTTACCTTCCACTAAAGAGTGTTATTATTATTATGTAGTTGAAAGCGAAGTTAAACCCAAATTAATTATATATATAAAAAAAATAGGTAAAAGAGGTCATATTTATTTACAAGACATCAAACCTGTATGAAAACATCTTAGTTGCATTGGTAGCCGTGTTTTTAGAATGATGATTTCTAAACATGATGTTTTTTCAACAGTATACCTATACTCGTAGTACTCGTACATTAATTTACATACGGAACCCAGGTGTCACTTTACAACGCATAATCAATGAATACCTGCATATAGAAATACATCAGTCGTATTGGTAGCAATATTATTGTAATAACTTCCAGTTCACTAGTGCTTCAACGTCGTATTGAAAAAAAAAACAGATCCATTTTTTGCAATAAAATAAAAAAACATTCCATCGCACACTCATAGGTATTACTTCCGAGAAATTTCTAATATTCGAAATCTTAAATATTGTGTGTTCGTTTTTGTAAAAAAAATTTTTACTCCGATTTCAATTTTTTTCATATTTCTGGACGTTTCATAACCTACTGAGCAACTTTCGTTTTGTGTCGGTCCGTCGGTCTGTTAAATAAGTTCCTTTTGTAACGCGCAAATCTCAGAAACTACTGAACGGTTTTCGACGATGAACGGAAATCTCAAAATTGCCAAGTGTTTACCTACAATGTGAACAAATCACGAGGGAGTAATGTGTCCGAAATTGGCAGTGTATTTTTCGTGTCGTGTGACATTATTTGCATGATGATGTAGTTCTACATACATACATATGAATACCAGAGTATTATAATGCATACATATGAATACCTATGTAATATAATACATACATATGAATACCTATGTAATATAATACATACATATGAAGACCTAGGTACTATGTACAACGTTATTCCAAGCAGATAGACATATTCAATGACACTAATGGCAGCATATTGGAAACAAGTGACATACATATTGAAGAGTGAGGAATGGAAGGGAGAGAAATAAATGAAACTGGAAGGAAAGTTGAGGAGAGAAAGGAAAAGAGAGAGAGATAAGAAGAGAGCACAGAGAGAGGAAAGGTAGGTGTTAAAAAACAAAGTAGAGGGGATGAAAAAAGAAATATAGAGTGAGGAGATAGAGAGAGAATGTTGAGGGTGTGAAGTAAATGAGAGAGAAGAAGAGAGCAAAGATAGAGGAAAGGCAGGTGTTAAATAACAAAGTAGAGGGAATGAAAAAAGAAATATAGAGGGAGGAGATAGAGAGAGGATGTTGAGGAGGTGAATGGAGAGAGAAGAAAAAGAGAGATATCCAGATAAGGAGATAAAAGATATGAGAAGTAAGAATGTAAGAGGATTTGTATTGAGTAAAATATAACAAGACATACTGTAAGTGTATTGATATGAATTTTACAAAAGAAATGTAAGCGTTATACATATACAGGGTCCGCCAAAAAAGAGCCACTCGAAATATCTCGAGAACGGATTAAAATTTTACAAGATGCTGAAACACGTGCATAATTATATCAAGGGGGAAACCTTTTTCACTAGGTTTTGATTATTTATCATTACCAGGGGCGATCCCATGGGGGTCAAATTTAGAATCTTAAATTGAACCACCCTATTTCTAATACATTTCTGAAAAGTAGTTCACAATAAAAGTATTTTAAGACAAGTTTAAGATTTTTAATCAAAGCAGGTCCGGAGATATCGTTTATTTCATTTCACAGGTTTCAGTATTTTTTTAAAAGAAATTAATTGTATTTTGTAAAAATTGTCAAACACATGTCTTTCTATTTAAAAGGATTAATATTTCATGCCTTTTTTATATCATTAGCTTTACCAGGGGAGGTGTCAAGGTTTCATCTTTTTATCTACAAATAGCGAGAGCTCTCTCTCTCTCTCTTTCTCACTCTCTCTTTCTCTTTCTCTCTCTCTCTCTCTCTTTCTCTTTCTCTTTCTCTTTCTCTTTCTCTTTCTCTTTCTCTTTCTCTTTCTCTTTCTCTTTCTCTTTCTCTTTCTCTTTCTCTTTCTCTTTTCTCTTTCTCTTTCTCTTTCTCTTTCTCTTTCTCTCTCTCTCTCTCTCTCTCTCTCTCTCTCTCTCTCTCTCTCTTCTCTATCTCTCTCTCTCGCTCTCTCTCAAAGAAACAGAGTAAAAGAGAGATAGAGAATCGAATTTAATGTTTGACTCTAACTAGAAAATAAAATGATAAATGGCATTTAAAAAAAGGAACGAGTGTTAAAACGGATGCTGTGCAATGTTTTAGCACACATTGCAATGTATTAGCACACACGACAGATGAAAGTAGGTTAGGGGAGCAGACTAAAGTAGGTTGCTGGTAGAAAAGCAGGGTAGACCAAGGAGTGTTCTACTTTCGTGTATTTTTTTGCTGCAACATCTCGTTATCATCGGAGGTGACTGGAGTAGCTCGATCTTTAAGGCGATAGACCTGGAGGTCGGTGGTTCGAATCTCGAGTTTGGCGAAGAGTAAGACGAGTTTCAGTAATAATAATAATATCGCCTTATTCATACTGCCCGATCGGGACTATTAAAGTCCCATTATTCCAGCAGTAAGCCGAAGACATATTATTATGTGGTAAAATCCCAAATGGGAGGATACCTTGTCATGTCCCGTCTGGGTTTCGAACCCACGACCTCTGGAATCTCTGGATTCACAGAGTGCCGCCTTTGCCACTGAGTTACCGGGATAGACTGTGATATATTACCACGATTAGATTTTCATCACACAAGATAGCTTGTGATAACACACACTATGTTTATGTTGTGTATATCATATTTTATTTTTTTAACTAGCTGAATGGGAGTTTAAGGACTGAATTATGTATGAAACAGGGCTGAATAATATATCTCAGATTTGTTAATCCAAGCCACTTTCACTTAACTACTGATATAAATGTGCTAGAATATCCTTGTAATACTCAGGCTGAGTGAGGTTAATTTGGGCAGATTATGTGTGAGTTTCCAGGGAATGGAGGGTGAAACTCCCCGTGTCAAATGACCTTAGATGTGAAAAGTATAAGAGAAAAAAAACACTGCCAATTATGGACACAAAACTTCCTCGTGATTACTTCACATTGTAAACACGTGCCAATTTTGAGATTTTATAGAAAATTACTTATATCTCCAAAACGGCTCAACCGATTTTCTTCAAATTTGTTTTATATGGTAGAATATCATTTTTTCTACATTCTAGATTCCACAAAAAATTCTGTATCGGCAAGTCGTAGTCCTTATTTTTTTACTTTTTTGTCCAAAATTTCGGAATTTCTTAAATATCAGAATTAAATTATAATTATTTTGAAAATAAATATAAATAACCTTTGTAAAACAATAATATGCATATTCTTACAAAATTTCATCGAAATCGGGTGTACCGTTCACGAGATATAAGCGTTTAAGTAAAAAGTTAGTGGTCAGGCGCATGGTCTCTTTCACCTAGAACCGCTGGTATGAATTCGATGAATTTAAAATGGGACCATCTACAGAATGTCTCCTAGATATGTGCAAAATTTCATTAAAATCGGTCGAGTAGTTTCCGAGATTTGCGCGTTACAAGGAATCGTTTTAACAGACCGACGGATCGACAGACCGACAGACCGACAGACCGACAGACAGACACAAAACCAAATTTACTCAGTAGGTTATGAAACGTCCAGAAATATGAAAAAAAATTGAAATCGGAGAAAAAAAAATATTTTTTTTTAGAAAAACGAACACAATACTTCCGATTTCTAATATTAGAAATTTCTCGGAAGTAAAACATAAATGTGATGTTAAAGCACCATAAAATTAAAAAAAAAGAGAATGCACTGTAATGTGCTGTACTCCTCTTTTATTAATGAAAAAAGAGTTCCGTAGAACAGGGGAAGTAATGAGAGTATGTTTTCACGGCACTTGTAACTTTTGTACTTTTCCTTGTTACGAAAGTAAACACTTGAGTTTCCCCTAACCTTTTCTTGAGCCTCCCCTCTCCCTCTATCCTTCCTTGAGCTTCCCCTCTACCTCTCCCCTTTTTTGAGCCTTCCGTCTGCCTCTATTCTTTCTTGAGTCTGCACTTAGTCTGAACCCTTCTTTTTTCCATTATATTCAAGGGTTTTTTCCTGACAACTTTCAGTTATAAAAAATCGAGCTGAAAAAAAACACGCCAGGTTTAAAAAAAAAAAAAAAAGAGTGTTTCACAGCCATATTTATTTCGTAGCCATAAAACCGCAGCTATTGTAGACCATGTTGTAGCCTGCCCATCCTGTAGGATGCCTCCCCTCTGATGGGTGAAAAGTGACACAATACTTCCCATTCAGGTGCTGGGTCAACACTCAGAATTTCGAGAAAGTATATCTTGTGAAATGCTTTCCGGCTGAGAGTATCAAAACCCAGTTTCTTGTTGAATCACTAAAGTTAAGCAATGTCTATGAAGGGTAAGAATGGGTAGGCGACGACCCAAATTTTAAACTCTTTAGGGGAAGGTAACCATCAGACGAGGTTAATGCTCAAAGCATTTTTCTACCACCTAACCGTCAGAGTCTTATTAATATGTGGTCACAAACTCAAATTAATGAGGAAAAATTCATACACTGGGTGGAATTCAAACCAACGGATCCCTACGCTACCTGGATTACCAGACTAGCGCGTTAACCACTTGACTACCAGTGCACGTGATCCTGGCTCGGCCCAAGGCAGGTTAGGAGAGGTTTATGTTGGTCCCAAGGGAGGGTGAATCACCCATGATATCGCATCATTCCTTATAAACTTTCATTTTAGAAATAATGGAAACTGAAAAAATAGGCGATTAGGTTTTCTTGAAAAAAGAGAAGAAATAAATAAATATCCCCAAAAAAATTGTCACTTTTATCAAGTCATAGTTTCTTTGTTGTAAAAGAAAGACAAGAAGACAATAATAATAATATCGCATTTTTTGTGGCTTCCCGATTAGGACTATTAAGTTCCCTTATTCCAGCAGTAAGCCCAAGACGTATTATTATGTGGTAAAAAAAATGGAAGGAAAACTTGTCATGTCCTGGCTGGGTTTCAACCCCGCGACTTCTGGACCTTACCAGAGCGCTGGAGGTTTGCCGGATTGACACTTTGTTCTTTTTTATTCAAAGCTACCAGTACAGTGAAAACTTTGTTTTATTCTAGTATTATTTTTCCTTTTTTTTATTTCAAAAGATAAAAACAGTTTAATAGTTTGTTATAAAAGCTTTTGTGTTTTTTGTTGAGGAAAAAAATTATGGGAAAACTTTTAGTTTTGAAAAATCACCCTCTGTTATTCCTACTATTTATACTTTTCCCCTGGTTTTTATTCAAAATTTTTAATATTATTTATTCAAAGTTATACTTTACTAGGATAGAGTAGTCACACTGGTCACCTTGGTTTGAGTGGCTTTCATGTACGGTTCCCTGAGTTCGAATTTAAACAGAATAGACATTCTGTACTTTGGATGTACGATTTCCAACTCATATCTCGTGAGGACAAATGAGTAGTTACTTGAAGTATGAGTAACGACCAGTCGAGCAGTATGACTAAACCAGTCGTGACATAAAAAAGAGTATAAAGAAAATACATAATGTAAAAATCAATCTAAAAGTAAAGAAGGCTATTAATATTGCTGCGCTACCCACAAAAATGAAGGGTAGGCTTCGTGTTTCAGGACAAAGAAATGCTTTGTAAAAAGTAACTTTGCTAGGGTAGAGCCTAGCGTGTATTGTTTTCAGCAGGTTCTCAATCAAATAATATATATTCCTCGGAATTGTATGAACGCCTGTCATCTATTTGATTATACAATGTGCAAGACACGTCACAATTGTCATTGCTAAAATTGAGATGAACAAGCTTTTGCCATTTTTCAGAGGGAACATCAAAATACTTTTAAAATGGAAGTGTCTGTCATTCATCATTTAGGCTTGAAAGCTTTTATCCTAGGCCTTATTTTACTTTCTGCCTGTAGACATGAGACACTGCTCTAACCTGAAGTTCAGCGGGACAGTTTTTATCATTTACAATGAATAATAATAAAGGCCTATTTAGACTGCCCGACTGGGACAGAAAAGTCCAATAATTACAATGATAGGAAATTTTAATTAAATGGTTTATCGTCACACTATTTACTTATATTACGTACGTATTATAGGACGGGCTACAACCCAAGGCCTTTTATTTTATTTACCCCTAAAAGTAACACAGATATTGTACATCGAGTGGATTTGAATGAAAAAAATGTAAAATGAACTTAAATAAATTCCTTCTTTCCTTAGTGTATAGCTTTTTCTGGCACCTCAAAAGCCCTCACCCAGCCTAAGTGGCGTCGGGATAACAGCTGGAATAAAACATGAAATGTGAAAATGTTATTTCTCTTGTTTCTATTATTTTTATGATGGTTTTTTTAAACCAGATTTGCTAATGACAGCATGTCTCGTTTGTATAAAACCACAATGCGGCTAAGTGATTGGCATTACGGGCGAGAGGTTTTTTTATTCTCATTTAAAATAATTGAACTACGACCTTTACGTAGAAAAAACATTGAAAATAATGGAAATTATGCACCTTTTTCAAAACATTTTAAAAATAATTTACAACATTTCACGATAAAATGTTGCTGTAAGCTTAATATAAAATGTGTAATTTCCATTAAAATAGAATGTAGGCAGAGTATGACGATAAAGTGTACATCAATGTATTACATAGATGTACATAATGTATGTACATCACAATATTTTTAATTCACAAGGGAAATTCATAATCGATATCAAATTTCCGTTTTTCCTGTGTAAAATATGAAGGCAATAATAAACAGGGAAATGGAAACAGGTTAAAGAGAGGGAGAGGAAGAAAGAGAGATAGTGAGAGAGAGAGAGAGGGAGAGAGATAGAGAGAAAGAGAGAGAGAGGGATAGAAAGAGAGAGGGTAGAGGGAGAGAGAGGAGATATTTGACTGAGAGGGAAATTTTAAGGTAAAGTGAGAGAGGGGGGATATTTAACTGATATAGAAATATAGAGGAAAAAGAAGAGAGGAGTGATATTTAACTAAGATAGAAGCATAGAGGGAAAGTGAGAGAAGGGAGATATTAACCAGAGAGGGGGACTAATGAGGAAGAGAGGGAAAAAAAAGGGACTGAGATGGAATTACATACTAAGGAAATATAGGTAGAGAGAAATTGAGTATGAAAAAGGAATGGTACCCGCAGGGCTGCAGAAACAGGGAGGGAGAGAGAAAGAAAGAGATAGAGAAGGAGATAGGGAGGGAGATATAGAGTGAGAAACGGAAGAGAAGGAAAAAATAAAGTTTGAAAAGGTAAAGGTAAAAAGTTAAAAACTCAATTAGAGCTGTATAATTTGAACCGTACTCATAAATTTCACATACGCGTTTGGAACCCCTAAGGAGGAGAAGGTGAGAGGTAAGAGGAAGCCAAAGTTAAAAGAGAGAGAAAATGTTTAAGTGAGGCTTCAGGAGAAAGAGAAGAACACATTTAACATTAAAACAGCTTGTAGTATTTATAGTCACTATCAAAGTATAAATGATATCAATTTAATGAAATACATAATTATATAATTAACATGCCATCATTCTTCTCTCACCTACCAGGCTCCAGGCATTTCCACGCTGGACTGCCAATGACAGTTCTTAGGGTAAAAAAGTCCCTGCCCTGGTATCACCATGTTGTGATTTGTAATTTGGTAGAAATTTTGGTCAACCAAAGATTTGATATTAGTTAATATCAAAGTATTGATTCTTCATATTTATCAAGGTATTGATTTTTCCATAGTCACATTCAATCGAATAACTTTTCTGGGTTGTGAGATGTGTGTTTTCATACTTGTTCACGATCTAAGTATTTGGGGAGAAAGAAACAGAGAAAATATAATTTCCACAAAAGACAGAGAAGCAAAAGATTTTTAAACTCACGAAATTGAAGTACCTCTCTATCAAGATGGAGATAAGCAAATGCCACCATTAAGAGAGATATCCATCAGGACTAGTAGTGAGGCAAAGAGAGATAAATAGAGAGAGAGAGAGAGAAAAAAAGAGAGAGAAGAGAGAGAGAGAGAGAGAGATAAAGAGAAATAGAGAGAAATGGCGGGAAATACACATAGAGGAAGAGAGAAATATTGAGCGAAAATATTTTTAAGATAGAGAAATAGAATGAGAGAACGGAAGATAAGGAAGAAAGAAAAAGAGATACAGAAATAGAAAGAGAAAGTTAGAGAGATGGGTGGAGAAAAGACGAATAACTTGAACAAGAAATAATATATGCATGGAGACATCTTCAAAGCCTTTGACGAATACGAGTAAGATGTCTTGAATTATTTACGAGGGAAATAGAGAGAGGGGGGAAAGAAGAGAATGGGTAGAGAGAGATAGAGAGAGAGAGAGAGAGAGAGAGAAGGAGCGAGGAGAAAGAAAAAAAATGAGGGAAGGGAGAGAGAGAGATAGAAAATTGAGAAAGGAGTGAAGGGAAATAGAGAGAGAAAAAGGGAAAGAGAAAGAGAAAAAGAGAAAGGCAAAGAGCAAAGGAAAAACAAATAGGAAGAAAATCCCTCAATTTTCCTCACAGTCGATTCCTAATGAAAATTATGCACCTGGAGGTGGGAGTACTCTTATTAGTTGAGGAGAAAGAGGAGGGACGAATAGAATCCCTCCGAGTATGAAAATATCCCTTGTAGAATTTTTTTTCTTACACATCATCTTGTGAGGAACACCGCGAGTTCTCGTCAGATCGCTGAAGTTAAGCTACATACAGTCAGGTGAAAACTTATGGGCCACCAACAGGTAGATATCGTTCTTCTTACACATCATCTTGTGAGGTACGCCTCTAGTTCTCGTGAGATCACTGAAGTACATAAAGTGAGGTGCAAACTATAGTTCTTCTTACAAATTTTATGAGGACTTCAAAATTTTGCACTGAGCGTCGTATTATTGTCAATATAATTATGTATATTTGTAATGTAGGTATGTATATGTATAGTTGTATATAGTACATTAGTTCATACAGTACACACTTTTTAAATTACTATAGGTACATGTACTATACAGTACATGTACCGTGAACATAGGTTACACGGCGAAAAAGCACGGACAGCATTTTTTGTGTGAGAAAAGAAGTGTTCTGACGTAATGAAAATATTAAATCTTCAGTATTTCTCTCTCTGTCTCTCCCTTTATCTCTTTCTTTCTATCTTCCTCTCCTTTTCTCTCTCTGTTTCTCTTCATTTCTCTCTCTCTCTCTCCTCACTATAACTATTGTATATCCCTTTCTTACGCTTTTTACCTTACTTCTCTCTTTTTCAAACCTTTTCTGATTTCTCTATATTTTCATCTTTGTACTTACATCTTTCCTTTTTACTCTTTTTTATTTATTTAAGAAATGTATAGAGGAGGTAGAGAGAGACAAATAGAGAGAGAGAGAGAGAGAAAGAGAGAGAGTGATAAAAAAAGTTTCTTTCTCTTTCATTGGCTATTTTTCATATTGTATTTTCCTTCCCTATTTCTCCTTTATGTCCATATTTCCTTTACTTTCTCTCTCTTTTTGTGTATTTCTATTTCTTTTCTTCTCTATATGTTTTTTATATGTATCTTATATTCTACTTCTCAATCTGTTCTTTGTGTTTCCCTCTCTTTTTCTCTCAATCTTCATCTTCTTCTCCTTTCATCCAAGTTACTTCCTATTACTCTTCTCTCTTTCTTTATTTAAAACCAGAACATATAAAAAGCTTTTAAAGTGCAGTATGTTTATTTTAGTGCACCCCTCTCCTCTCTCTCTCTCACTCTTTCTCTCTCACACTCATTCTTTCCTCTGCTGATTATATTTTTTTCATCTCAATTTCTTTCCGTATTTTCTCTGTCATATTATTTTATGGCCTTTTTACACAGGGATAGTAAATAATGAAGAACAAAAAAATGAAATTTTACGTAGGCGAAAGGTTGTAAGATAAAAAAAATTAAGAGGGAAAGATATTGAGAGAGAGAGAGAGAGAGAAAGAGCGAGAGAGAGAAAGATAGAGAGAAAAAGAGAAAGAGCGGAGAGAGAGGAGAGAAAAAAGAAAAGTATTAAAAATAATAGAATGAAAAAAAAACGGACATTACTGATATAGGAATAGAAAGAAAGAGAGGGAGAGAAAAAGAAAAAATGGCAAGAATTACTCAGAGTGAGGAGGATAGAGAAAATGAGAGAAACAGAGAATTTAAGGTAAATGTGAAGAAAAGAGCTGACTAAACAGATAGAGAGAGAGAAAAAGAAAGAGAGACAGAAAGAGAACTAGCACAAATAATAGAAAGAAAAAAATGAAAAAAACAGATATTGCTGATACAGGAATAGAGAGAAAGAGAGAGAGAAAAAGGAGAAGATGGCAATAATTACTCAGAGTGAGGAGGATAGAGATAGTGATTTTACTGGTTTTGAAAAGAAAAAAAAAGAGAAAAACGGAGAGAAAAAGAGGGGTGTATGTACATTTAATAAAGGAGGATAAATGAGAATGAGCAGATGTAGCAGAGATATATAAAAAGAGAGAGAGAGAGAAAGACAGAGAGAGAGAGAACTAGTAAAGATAATAGAAAGAAAAAAATGAAGAAAAAAAAAACAGACTTTGCTGATATAGGAATAGAGTGAGAAAAAAGAAAAAGATGACAAGAATTACTCAGAATGAAAAAAAAAGAAACAGAGAAAAAGAGGGGTGTATGTAGATTTAATAAAGGAGGATCAATGAGAATTAGCAGATGTAGCAGAGATATAAAAGAGAGAGCGAGAAAGAGAATCATAGCGAAAACGAAAGAAAGTGAGAAAGAAAGAGAGAATTTTGAGAGAATGAGAACAAAACAAGCAGACTAAATAGATAGAGAAGAGAAAGAGAGAGAGAGAGAGAAAAGAAAAACTAGCCGAGAGAAGAATGTAAGGCTAAGAGTTAAGAGTACTTTATGAGGGCTTCATGCTGTTAAGGTGGGATAAAACACGTAGAGAGAGGGAGAGAGAGAGATAGTGAAAAAGAGAGAGAGAGAGAGGCAGAGAGAGGAGAAAGGGGCGTAGCAGGGAAGAAGAGGGAGATAGAAAATATGTATGAGAGGAAGGAAAGAGAATTAAGGAGGGATTAGAAAGGGATGAAGGTATAAGGATAAAAAAGGAAGACATGTTTTTACACCAGTGGCGAATTCCATAAATCCCTTCGGAGAAACATTTGAATGTAAAAGCAATGAGATTCTGAGACGTTGGAAGCAATAATCTGAAAAAATGTTTTTTTTTTTAAGAAATGTTAATCAAGACATCTGTCTGGTATTTCAGATGTAGTGCTCCTCTTTCTTATTTTTTTTTTTTTTTTTTAAAAAAGGTAGTTTTGCCCCAGAACCGCTTTCGCATTTGTTCAGTGCACTTTACCTTTAAATCCATGCCATTCAAGAAACGGAAAAACTCGGTTAGAATTTTCCACTTCGGCCGGGATACGAACCCGCAACCTCCGCGTCAGCAACCAATGCTCTTAACCACTGAGCCACTCTTTCCTATTGACATAAAAAAAGTCACCGACCTCAATAGCTTGTTCGATAAGTCGGCGGAATTTTGAGGTCGTTTGAGTAGTTGTGATTACCATGGAATATGATAACTTTAAAACTTATCCTATTACTTCCGAGAAATCTCTAATATTAGAAATCGGAAGTATTGTGTTCGTTTTTTTATTTTTTTTATTAAAAAACAGTACTTTTTGAAGTGCCCAGCCGTTTTGCGACACACCACTGAGGGGGAAAATAAACTTGTGACCTCGACATCCAAAGTTATTTGAAAACAAAAATCCCCCCCCGCCCTCGCCCTCTCTTCGCCCCTGTTGCTCTCCATGGGGGGAGCCTCCCCCCATAATCCCCCCCCCCGGAGTGGTTCGTCCTAATTCCTAAGCACAACCCAATTATAATGAATTATTATTCTCTCGTTCTTGACTTCTCGTGTGTTTCGGCTCTCTATGCCTTCTGGGAAGGCACGTTCCTGCTAAGCCTATTCTATGTCGAATTTTTTTTTCTGAAAAGTTGAATTTTTTTCAGAAAAAAAATGTGAAACGTTATGATTTTTTGAACATGTCATTTATATTTGACATTTTAATGTGAATTTATTATTAAAACACTATTATTATAACTATGGATGTAGATGTATAGGGTAGACTAAGTATGGAGATAGAGTAAGACAAAATAATATATTAAAGGGAGATAAGTTTAGTAGAATAACGAAGAAAATTATGTGATCATATTTTTGTTAATTATTTTCGTGATATCACAACTACTTAAACTCGATTTAATAAATCTACGCTGAAACCCAGACTTGAACCACCGACCTCAGGTTACAAGTCTGCCGCCTTATCATTCAAGCCACTGACGATTAAGAAATAAAGAGGAACGTCTTTATGGCGTTTAAGTGTGAAGTATAATATGCTCTTTGATGCGATTTGAAGGTATTTTTTGCAATTATCTTCACCTTACTATTCAATTTAGAAACAAAACGAACACAATACTTCCGATTTCTATTACTGCAAATTTCTCGGAAGTAATACAATAAACGGAATACATAATAATAAAAAAAATAATAAAAAAACACCGTAGCTCCGTGGTTAAGAGCATTGGTTACTGACCTGGAGCTTGCGGGTTCGAATCCCGATTCCGGAATGGCATGAGTGTAAAGGCAAAGTGCGTGAAGTAATGCGAAAGAGGTTTCGAGGCACATACATACCTTCGTTTTTTAAAAGAATACATAGTAAGAAAAAAAGCTTGTGTTTGTTATGAAATTAGTATGGCTGGGAGACTATAAACAGGGATTAGACTAGCAGTTTGCCTGGGGGACTATAAACAGGTAGTAGACCAGCATTGGCTTGGTTCTGGGGTTTCATTCCTCCACTGTCTGGCTACCATCGTTCACGATGACGCCACCCTATGACGATACATAATAAGAAAAAAGCTTGTATAATTATGAAAACAAGGAGAAGAAAATATCAAACATAATTTTCAATAGGTTTTAAGAGGTACTAGTACGTACTTCTAAGAGGAAGGAAAACAAAACTATACAAACAAATACTCGGAGAAAATATTGAGTTGAGAGGCAATTGAGAAAAACTTCCTCGTAAACATTGAAACTCAAGAGAAAGAGAGAAAGCAAGAGAGAGAGAGAGAGAGAAAAGAAAAAGAGAGACAGAGAGAAAAAGAGAGAGAGAGAAAGAGAGAAAGAAAGAGAAAGAAAGAGAAAGAGAGAGAGAGAGAGAGAGTAAGAAAGAAATGAAGAAAAAAGAGATGGAGAAGTAGAAAGACAGAAGAAGAGAGAGAAAGTCCTTGTAAAATCGTCAAGTAGAAAACACTCCAGCTGCCAGTCAGTGATGTAGACCGAAAAAAAATCAAAATTACATTGAGGCCAGAATTATGAAACAGGATTAGATTAACACCCCCTCTAGTCCGGTATTTCAACCAATCACTTCGAATTTATATGAGTTGTTAAATTATTGTGTTAACTTGGATTAACAAATCCCGGATATTTAATCCTGTTTCATAATTTTATCCAGTCTTTAAGAGAAAAAATATAAAATCGTGATGTCACAATCTATCAATGTCGCGGTAATGAAGTTTCGTCGCACTTGGGATTCGAACCGACGACCTCCGGTCGCCTAATCGAAATTACGAGTCCGGCGCCTAATCGATCCACCTACTGAGGTCGGGGGAAAACAACTAATAGGTGCCTATATAATATGTAAAAGAAAGGAAATCATAGACTGTGTCGATGGCGCGTATTAGGATTGCAAAAGTTAAGCAACGTCCAGCGAGGTGAAGCCTGCGAGATCGCTGGCATTCTGGCCCAACCCAGGCTGGGTGAGGTTAATGTTGTGTGTAGCCTGTAGCTGGTTTGTGAGTTTCCTGCGAATGGAAGGTAATAACCCCGATGTGATGCACTTGAAAGCGACGCGAAACCCAAATAAAAAAAAAGAAAAAAAAAATAAGGAAATCCCAAAAGAGAACATGAATTCATCCAAAATATTTTGTCTGAATTTCCAATTTAGAAAGTACAAAGGTTTTTCCTGAAGCCATCTCATGCTGGTGACACGTCAATTTCCGGTCCTCTAGAACATTTCCATTTTCCAAACCCTGACTCAAACGTCTTCGCCCATATTCTTTCTATAGTAGTCTTCTGACTCATCTGTGCTGACTTGTGATAAAGGAAATGGCCAAACTGACATTTGGGACGCTAACGCTAGTCTCTTGGACCGTACTCAAGAAAAACTGTCAATTCGAATTTGGTCTGAATAGTTCATGTGAGAAGAAAAACAAGACCCCCCCGTCAATCCGATCTTGAATGTGCTAGGTTGATTTGTTTCATCCTTCAACAAACTCCAACGGTTCATCCTCCAACAATCTCAGGTTTATATATAAGCTACGTGTAAAAAATATTTCCTGTGACAAAGCGCCAGTACTAGGCTAGTCATGGTAACAACTTTACTATGCAATAAATAAGATTAAAATTCTAATACAGGAGAATGCTTGTAACTGTGGAAGAAAAGAAACAAGTCTGGGAAAAATCTCATAATAAGAGAAAACTGAAAGGCGGAAGGTAGAGTACAATGTTGAATAACGCGGAATTTTAAGAAGGAGAAGGAAGAGGAAAATGAGGACAAGAACAGGGGTTGGATGAGAAGGAGAAAGACGAAAAGGGAGGGGAAATGTTATGGAGGAAGAGATGAGAGGAGTGGAGAAGAAGGAAGAGGAAAATGTGGAGAAGAAGAGGGGTTGGATGAGAAGGAGAAAGACAGAAAGTGAGGGGAAATGTTATGGAGGAAGAGATGAGAGGAGTGGAGAAGAAGGAAGAGGAAAATGTGGAGAAGAAGAGGGGTTGGATGAGAAGGAGAAAGACGAAAAGTGAGGGGAAATGTTATGGAGGAAGAGATGAGGAGAAGAAGGAAGAGGAAAATGAGGAGAAGAAGAAGGGTTGGATGAGAAGGAGAAAGACGAAAAGTGAGGGGAAATGTTATGGAGGAAGAGATGAGGAGAAGAAGGAAGAGGAAAATGTGGAGAAGAAGAAGGGTTGGGTGAGAAGGAGAAAGACGAAAAGTGAGAGGAAATGCTATGGAGGAAGAGATGAGGAAAAGAAGGAAGAGGAAAATGTGGAGAAGAAGAGGGGTTGGATGAGAAGGAGAAAGACGAAAAATGAGGGGAAATGTTATGGAGGAAGATATGAGGAAAAGAAGGAAGAGGAAAATGTGGAGAAGAAGAGGGGTTGGATGAGAAGGAGAAAGACAGAAAGTGAGGGGAAATGTTATGGAGGAAGATATGAGGAAAAGAAGGAAGAGGAAAATGTGGAGAAGAAAAGAGGTTGGATGAGAAGGAGAAAGACAGAAAGTGAGGGGAAATGTTATGGAGGAAGATATGAGGAAAAGAAGGAAGAGGAAAATGTGGAGAAGAAGAGGGGTTGGATGAGAAGGAGAAAGACAGAAAGTGAGGGGAAATGTTATGGAGGAAGAGATGAGGAAAAGAAGGAAGAGGAAAATGTGGAGAAGAAGAAGGGTTGGATGAGAAAGAGAAAGACAGAAAGTGAGGGGAAATGTTATGGAGGAAGAGATGAGGAGAAGAAGGAAGAGGAAAATGTGGAGAAGAAGAGGGGTTGGATGAGAAGGAGAAAGACAGAAAGTGAGGGGAAATGTTATGGAGGAAGAGATGAGGAGAAGAAGGAAGAGGAAAATGTGGAGAAGAAGAAGGGTTGGGTGAGAAGGAGAAAGACGAAAAGTGAGGGGAAATGTTATGGAGGAAGAGATGAGGAGAAGAAGGAAGAGGAAAATGTGGAGAAGAAGAAGGGTTGGGTGAGAAGGAGAAAGACGAAAAGTGAGAGGAAATGTTATGGAGGAAGAGATGAGAGGAGTGGAGAAGAAGGAAGAGGAAAATGTGGAGAAGAAGAGGGGTTGGATGAGAAGGAGAAAGACAGAAAGTGAGGGGAAATGTTATGGAGGAAGATATGAGGAAAAGAAGGAAGAGGAAAATGAGGAGAAGAAGGAAGAGGAAAATGTGGAGAAGAAGAAGGGTTGGGTGAGAAGGAGAAAGACGAAAAGTGAGAGGAAATGTTATGGAGGAAGAGATGAGGAGAAGAAGGAAGAGGAAAATGTGGAGAAGAAGAAGGGTTGGGTGAGAAGGAGAAAGACGAAAAGTGAGAGGAAATGTTATGAGGAAGAGATGAGAGGAGTGGAGAAGAAGGAAGAGGAAAATGTGGAGAAGAAGAGGGGTTGGATGAGAAGGAGAAAGACAGAAAGTGAGGGGAAATGTTATGGAGGAAGAGATGAGAGAAGAGGAGAAGAAGTAAGAGGAAAATATGGAGGAGAAGAGGGGTTGGATGAGAAAGAGCAAGAC
Source organism: Bactericera cockerelli (assembly GCA_024516035.1). Lineage (NCBI taxonomy): Eukaryota > Metazoa > Arthropoda > Insecta > Hemiptera > Triozidae > Bactericera > Bactericera cockerelli. The sequence continues at coordinate 18,946,594 of CM044965.1, forward strand.
GAAAAGTGAGGGGAAATGTTATGGAGGAAGACATGAGAGGAGTGGAGAAGTAATGGGAAAAAGAAAAGGAGGAAGAGGATTGTAAAAATGTGGAAAATAAAAATAAGAGGGGTTGCAGATGGAGGTAAAAAAGGAAAAGTAAAGAAGAAAGAGATAGAGGGAAGATAGTAAATAGATAAAAAAAGGAAAGTCTTGTTTTCCTTTCTACGTATGAAAACCTTGATTGAGGCAGATGGTGTGAGGAAAGGGGGAGAGAGAGATAGATGAATAAGGAAATGGGGGGAGAAATAGATAGGAAAGAGACAGGTAGAGAATGGGGTGGGTCAGAGAGAGAGAGAGAGACAAGGGAAGAAAGAAAGTGTGAGAGAGAGAGAGGGGTAGAGAGAACCAAGGGAAGAAAGAAAATGAGAGAGACAGAGAGAGAGAGACAAGGGAAGAAAGAAAGTGAGAGAGAGAGAGGGGTAGAGAGAACCAAGGGAAGAAAGAAAATGAGAGAGAGAGAGAGACATAGATAAAGAAGGGGGGAGAGAGAGATAGAAGGGTAGAGAGAACAGATTAATAGACAGAGAGAACTAAGGGGGGTGAGATTAATAGACAGAAAAAATTGGGAGCTAGGGAAAGAGGGAGAACGAGAGACAAAGCTCGAGGATTCCTCTGTACTCTGAAATCCAGGCCTTGGGAGATTTTTTTTTTTTTAAAGAGCTCCATAAAAATACTATGGTAATGTGAAGCGAGCGGAAACCAATTTTTTGTATGTTTATTTTTTGCTGACGTTGCATATACCATGAAAATGATTAAATAAGTTTTTCAGTAAAACACTCTCCTCAATTTTTGTTGGTAGTGCAGTTTTATAGGAATAAATAAGTTATGATGCTCTTTTATAAATTACTGTTTTAAATATACAAACTTAATTTATTAAATTTCATTGTTAAGACACGTGGTTTTAGGGAGGAAGGGAGTCTACTTCTATCAAAATTTCAATCTTTATATTATCTTTATTTAATTTTGGTTTATGTTTTATTTCAACTGCATGTGTGTTTCCAAAGTCAAACCGGTTTACTGTAGCTTATTGTACCTTTCTAGACAAATCACTGTTTATTCATGGGAGGAGTGACCGACCTCAGTAGCTTGATCGATAAAGTGGCGGACTTGTAACCTGGAGGTCGGTGGTTCAAGTCCCGGTTTCAGCGTAGATTTAGTAAAGCGATTTTGAGTAGTTGTGATATCATGAAAGTCATTAGCAAAAATATGAGAACTTCATAGGATGAGTGTTTCACAGCCTTTTTTAATGGCCATGAATGAGCAACTTCTGTAGACGATTGTGGTCTATGTTATTGCTTGCTCAGTAGTATAGCTCACTTCTGTATCCATAAGTGACGCAACAATTCCAATTTAGGTGCTAGCTGAGTCAACAGGAGGAAAATAAGAACTTTTCCTTAAATCCTCGTAGGATGAAAATATTTTTCTTCTTTGTTTTTCATTAATTACCTATTTCCCATTCTACTCTTTCAACATTAATCCCATTTTTTCTATTTCTTATTTTCTTCTCAACTATTTTCTCTTATCCCCTCCACTTCTCCGCTCTCTCTTTCTTCCTCCCCTAAGAATAGCTATCTATTTGACCATGCCTGCCTCTTCTCTACTTTCCCTCTCTCCGTCTCTCTCTCCCTTTCTCCCTCTCTCTCTCCCTTTCTCCCTCTCTCTCTCTCTCTCTCCCTCCCTCCCTTTCTTTCTCCCGCTTTCTCTCTTAGGAACAGTTATCTATTTTTCCATCCCTCTCTTAACTAACTCTCTCCCTATCTCCTTAACTTTGTTTCGAGTTTCGACAGCACTATTCCAACTTTAATTAGAAAACATTTTACTAGAACAAGCTCCCCTTACCTCTATCGTGTCTCTCCCCTTGTCTCTTTACTGTCTCCTTTTCGCTTCTTTTTTTGCAATTTTACTCTTCCCTCTTTTTTCCCCTTCATCCGTCCTTCTCTATATTTCTCTTTTATACAACTCTACTTTTCTCTCTTCCTTCCTCTATTTTCTCTTCTTCTCTTTTTTATCTATTATTCCTTTTTTTAGCCTCCTTAATAATCCGTCCTTCCTTCTCTTTCTTTCCTACCTTAATTTCTCTCCCTTGACCGGCTCATTATTTTTCTCTCTTATTTATCCCCTCTCCTACCTCTCTATCTACCTCTCTTTCTCTTGTTCTATCAACCTCTCCTTCTCTTATTGCCTCTCTCTCCTCTTTCTCTATCTTTTCATAATGTTCCTGCCCTTTCGTCTCTATATCTTTCTTCAATATCTCTCTTTCTCTCTGTTTTATTTTGGTCTCTCTATATCTCTCTCATATACCTCTCTTTCAATCTCTTTTCTGTCTCTCTATATCTTTCTTCAACTCCTCTCTTTCTTTTTTGTCTCTTTATATATTTCTCATACACGTCTCTTTCTCTCTCTTTTCTGTCTCTCTCTTTATCAATCTCGCTTCTATAAACCTCTTCTTCTCTCTCTTTTCTGTGTCTCTATACGTCTCTTTCCCTCTCTTTCTTCTTCTTTCTCAACCAATCTCCTCTTCTCACCTCACCCCCGTGCTGATGCTATCAGCCACAGCATACAACGAAACTGCGGGAAAGTTTCACAAAATGCAATTTAAAATGTTTAATGACGTCCCAGTTCCCATGAACCACCGCTCCTCACAACCCGCGGGACGTGGGTTCAATTATCATCCGGCCAAATTGACTCGGGAGAGAAATAATGCGCTCTAATTTTAATTTTTTTTTTTTTAATTTTATTTATAAAAATGTTAAAAAGTTATCACATCTGTGTGAATCACTTTCGTGATATCAAGTGAAACGGTCGTTTCGCGAGAGAATGCCTCCCATTAACTACAGTGATGCTTATAGAACGTTAAATATAGTTTGTATGTATTTTTTCGTCTTGAAAAGTCAATGTTACAATGAACAAGAGTCACATATTATTTTAAAAACCAATGATTTCGTGACAAAAGAATATGGTTTCATAGTAAATTTTTACTCCATGACGTCACAACGACCCTCTTTGTTCAATTAGAAAGTTTGTTTTTAAGCAAAGATACAAAGGATGAAAGAACATAATTATACAAAGGTAAAAAAATGTAGAGCTAAAAAAATATATTAATTTTACTAAACTATTAAAAAAAAGTGTACACAATGTTAAGTGACAGGGATAATAGAACCAGACCTTTGAAAAGTCAACAAGAACGCAAGCTACAGCTGACATTAACCACTCGACGAAAAGTTTATTTCAACCTTAAGATATTTATGTCACCGTAGGAAAAGAGATGAAATGAGAAGGAGAATAGCAATAAAGTGGGAGAGAAAGAAGAGAGAGAGAAAGAACGGGTAAAGAGGGAGGGAAAAAAAAGAGGGAGAGAAAGAAAACGGGGGATGTAAGATAAAAGGAAAGAGAGAGAGAGAGAGAGAGAGAAATAGGAGAAGAAGAGGAGAAAGAGAAATAAAACGGGGGGGATAAAAGGAAAGAGAGTGAAATAGGATAAGAAGAGGAGGGAGAGAAGGCGAAAGGGAAAGAAAAAGAAGTAAGAGATTGAGAGTAAGATACCGAAAGAGAAAGAGGGACATAATTATAAAAGAAGCGGAAGAAAGAGAGGGAGAGAGGAGAGAAAAAGGGAAGAGGGGAAGAAAAGAAAGCACAGAAAAGGAGAGTAGATACCGAAAAAAGAGAGGGAGATATAGAAGAAGAGGAAGAAAGAGAGGGAGAGAGGAAAGAAAAAAGGAAGAGGGGAAGAAAAAGAAGCAGAGAAAATTAGAGTAGATACTGAAAGAAAAAGAGGGAGATATAGAAGAAGAGAAAGAGAGAGAAAGGGTGGTAGACAACAGAGAATAATAATAAAATGGAGGGTTAGTATTTTGTAATTAAAGTTAAATTTAATGAAAACAAAGGATGACGAAAAGCTGTTACCAGAGAGGGAGAGAGAGAGAGGGCGAGAGAGAGAGAGAGATAGTAAGAATAAGACATAGAGAAAGAGACAGAGAAAGAAAGAGAGGGAATAAGACAGAGAAAGAGAGAGACTGAGAAAGAGAAGGAGAGGAAAAAAGAGAAGAGGCAGCTTTTTTACGTGCTTGTTTAGAATCATAAAAAATATAACATTAAAAAGAATGTAATAATAATTAAGGCAACTTAATCTTATACCTATATCTGTCTTTTCAAAACTTAAAAAAAAAAAATCCTGTATTTTTTTTTTGTACGAGCAGGATTGAGAAATAGAAAAGATTAAAACACCCTGTATAGACAAGTGCCATACTTTAATTATAATAAAATTACTTGTCAAGCACTAAGTGTTTAAAGTGTTTCTTAAGCTCATGATGTTGTTAGAATGGAATTTGCCTTGTTAATGTTCTGAAAAAAAAGAACCTTTTAAAGTATAGTATAAATTAATAAGTTCTTTACATGGAATTTTTATTGTTGCTTGAGAATAAGAGGTAGAGAAAGAGACAGTATAAAAAAAAATATTAACGTGATCTTTTGATGGATTTTTTTTTTTTAATGATATTTATTTACAGAGGAGACTTAACAATCAGAGTCCTTGCTCCTCCAATTACTCGTACTTGTTTGCAAAGCGCAACACACAAATAAAATTTAAAATAAAATAATTAAAAATATAACAGTTTAAAGGTAATTACAAGTATTAGATCAAGAACTCCGATTGTTTTACATCATTGACAATAGTTTAGATTGATTATTAACTGTTGTTTGTAATTTTTTCAGTCACCATGGATTAATGTGGATTAATGTGGTTAGGGTCCCAATGATATGTGTTATTGTCTTTTGTTTCTGACATAGTTGGTATCTGTTTAACGTGCGAGTACTAGCAAAATATTTTTGCTTTACTTTTTCCAGAATAAGATTATATAAACATAAAACATAGGATTGAAATTGAATGAATTAAATTTCTTTTTAGATGTGACTTGCGTAGCTACACATCTGAACAACAGTTTCATTAATTTAATAAAGTTAAAAGTTGTCTTATTTCAGTGAAGTTCACATTCATGGGAATCCTTATTATTATTCTTCTTCCTGTTTCCTTATGTTCCTCCTCCTCCTCCTCCTCCCTATTCTTATTCTTCTTCCTCTTTCCTTTTATTCCTCCTTTCCTCCTTCTCCTTATTCTTCTCCCTCTTCCTTCTCCTCCTTCTTCTTTTTCCTCTTAAAAGTACAAGAACAACCGTTACCTATCGGAAACTTTTATGATTAAAACATCTGCTGAAGTTCCCTTTATCTTTCTCTCTCTCTCTGTTTTCTCTCCTTCTCTGTCTCACTTCCTCATTCGCGTCTTTCTGTCTTTCATCTATATCTTTCTCTCTCTCTTTCTTACACTCACTCCTTTTCTCTATCTTCTGTACTTCTATCTAGTTCTCTCTTATACTTTTCCTTGTCTCTCTCTTACACTCTGTTTTTTTCTCTCTATTTTTATATCCCTCCCCTTTCTCTCCTTTCTTTCATTTCTCACACTCTCCCTTTCTCACACTCACTCCTTTTCTCTATCTTCTGTTCTTATTCTTCTCTTATACCTTTCTATGTCTCTTTCTTAAACTCTGTTTTTTTCTATCTATTTTTATATTCCTCCCCATTTTATATCCTCTCCTATTTTCTTTAACTCTCTATCTGCTCTCTCTTTCTCTCCTCTCCTCTCTCATTCTCCTGTTTCTTTCCCTCTCTCTCTTTCTCTCCTCTCCTTTCTCATTCTCCTCTTTCTATCTCTCTCTCTCTTTCTCTCTTCTCCTCTCTCATTCTCCTCTTTATTTCTCTCTCTCTTTTTCTCCTCTCCTCTCTCATTCTCCTCTTTCTTTCTCTCACTCTCTTTCTCCCCTTTCTTCTTTCCTTCTCCTCTTTCTTTCTCTCTCTCTCTCTCTCTCTTTCTCTCTCTCTCTCTTTCTCTCCTCTCCTCTCTCTTTCTCTCATTCTCCTCTATCTTTATCTCTCTCTCTTTCTCTCCTCTCCTCTCTCATTCTCCTCTTTCTTTCTCTTTCTCACCTACTGTCCCTCCGTTCCTCTATGTCTCCCTATAATTCTCTCTCCCTCAGGATACAGCTGTGTCGAGTCCAGAATTTGATAGCCTTCCATTATTGTTCAGTGTTTCCAGAAAGTTTATAGATTTGCCTTATTGATGGGTTAGGAGAGTTACGATATTTACGACGTAGGATTTGTTCGGAAGATCAGTAATGAAAACAGCACTTGCCAGCGTCGATGGCGCGTTCAATGCACGGGGTTTTTATAATTATTTCCAAGGAGTTGAAGAAATGAATATCAAAAACTGAACACACAAATGAAAATATGTATCAGTGTAATCAGCAAAGTGAGAAGTTGTATTAGATGTACAAATAAAATTCATTTAATTCATGAAAAATGATAGATTATAATGATACAGTAGCTGTATAAAGCTTACTGAGATTATGATATTAACAACAATGACTATCATATTACAAAACCAACAGCCCTTTTTAACATGATTAATGTAAAATTTTAAAATAAAAATTTGAATTGAAATAAATTTTGTGTTTAATAAATGGCAAAGCGAAAGAGAATAATTTTAGTAAGAAGCCTAGGTAATTGTAAAATATATTTATCCATGGAATATTCGAACTCCTTTGCTGTCCATGAATGAGAAGATGGTCAATTGGTCAGAGCCTACTAGGGAGGACTACTTCCCAGGTCCAGCTGGGGGTCCATTAATTGGGCCAATATATTCTTGAGCTGAGGCAATCGCCAAGTAAGATGCTATGAGCAGAGCCACACACAGATAGGTTTTTGCGGTGAATCCCATGACGTCACGAAATGCGATCAGGAAACTAAGAAACGAAACTCTGTACGAAAGATGAGATTCGGAAAATGGAATAATAGCTGTTGAAATAGAATCCCTCCCTTTTATACCGCTCGAAACAGTTTATGTTATTGTTCATTATTTGGTTTACTTCGTTCACACACTTGTGCAAATAGTTTTATATGTCTTCTCAGCTGATGAATAGATTCAGAATAACTATGGGATTTTCTATAAATCCACATCCATGCTAAACTATTATGTCTGAAATATATAATAGTGCATTGGTAGTCAATTATTTGGGCGCTAGTCTGGTAATCCAGGTAGAGTAGGGATCCGTTGATTTGAATCCCACCCAGTGCATGAATATTTCCTCATTTATTTGAGTTTATGACCACATAATAATAAGACTCTGAGAGTTAGGTGGTAGAAAATGCTTTGAGCATCAACCTCGCCTGTTGGTTCCACCTTCCACCCAGCCGACCTCAGTAGCTTGATCAATAAGGCGGCGGACTTGTAACATGGAGGTCGGTGGTTCAAGTCACGGTTTCAGCGTGGATTTTCTAAAGCGAGTTTGATTAGTTGTGATATCACAAAAGTGATAAACACAAATCTGATAATTATCCATGTTCCAAGTAATCTAGGTTCTTTCATTTTTGAAGATGATTAAAAAAAAAAAAAATATGGTAAATTTTGAAAGATTTTCTCATTTTCCCATTAGGTACGGCTTTTTTGTATTTTTCTTGTGGCGTCAATAAGTTCTGCAGATACATAAGAAATGTATAATAGGGTATTAATTTTTTTTTTGTATTTTTGTTCCTTTGAATGTTGAATTTTTTAGAAAGCAACAAGTAATGATCTAAGAATTCTAAATCCATCTAAATGTCCTCTAAACTGTTTTCGACCTCAGTAGCTTGATCGATAAGACGGCGAACTCCTAATCGGAGGTCCTTGGTTCAAGTTCCAAGTTAAGCAAACCTAAAAGTTTGAGTAGTTGTGATATCACGATTGTGATTAACACAAATATGATACCTGTTTCCAATCCGGGTTTAAAACAATGTATAAAACAATGTATTTGTGTTAATCACTTGCGTGATATCACAACTAAGCAAACTCGCTTTAGCAAACACACGCTGAAACCGGGACATGAACCACCGACCTCCATGTTACAGGTCCGCCGCCTTATCGATCAAGCTACTGAAGTCGGATAAATAAAGGGTTAAATAGAGATGACACAAACTGACACATCCCTTGATTCCAAGATTTAAGTTTACTCAAATGAAACTCCTGTTAAATAAATATCAATGGTTGTCGTAAAATCGTCTATAAATTAAAAATGGAAATTATTTGACGTAGACACACAGTAAGTAAATACAACTTCTTAAAAAATGTGCCCCATAGGTAAATATCTGCTACCATAAAATACAATACTGTACCAACTGCTATTTGCGTCAGTAATTCTAGGTCCCCTTTTGTTCTTTTTTTTCCGGTTTAACGGCGCTTTAACAAGGCGGTAGGCCTGTCGTTCACGCCGGTCTTTTGTTCTTGCAACCAAATAGACATGGAGGTTGGTATTTATCACTATCCACTATAATAGCCTAGGGTATAGCCTTCCGTTGAATTCGCGCACTAAGGTAACGGAAAAAAGTTCCCATGTATTTCATGTACTATCATCCAACAAAAAGTTTTACATGAATTGCAGAAAGAGCAATTTTTATTGCACTCAATTTTTTGACATTTTACGTAAAGATTTACATAAAATACTAAAATACATAATATACTACAACTCAGACCATATCTGTGTAGAGTAGCGGATGCTGTTCCGTGGCTACAAAAAAATGCAAAGATTGCATACCTGTCATAATCACTCACACTGAACAAACAGTGAACAAATAATGAACACTTGGTTTTTGAAATATTACAAGAGATTTTCTAGCAAAACAATAGTTTTTTTCCGATTATCAAGTTTAGTAATCTCAGCATTTCATCAACCGTCTCGTCTGTTGCTTGTCGTGTTCCTGGCTGTTGTTGATGTAACCAGCTGGGAGGCGGTGGTGGTCTTCAGCCAGCTTAAGTGGTGAAGTTGGCTCGTTTAGAACCACATATTTCTATGTGCGATCAACCATCATGAGAACTTGGCCTTTTTCATTATAAGCCTTTAAAACCTTGGAAAACTGCAAGACAGCCTGGCTTTTTAGGGTTTGCCAGTCCGTTCTCTATTTAAAGTCCTCTAGCGAGACACTAGTCTTCTCCGTGTTTAACATCCACCAGACAGCTATCGTCCCCCATCAGCTGATCCTGTGTTGTCCTTCCTCCAGCCAGACAGGACAAGGGTTCCTACATGTCATGAGGACCGGTGTTCAAGCCTTCCTGTATGTGGCCCTGCTGATAGCTTCCTGTTTCATTATGAATGCCACCGTAAAGTGGACTGTCAAACAAGACTCTGGATCGCTTTAAAATCAGCACATAACAGTAGAACCTCGATTATCCGGATTAATGTCTGCTAGGGGTATTCCGGATAATCGAGGTCCCATATAAAAGTACGGATAATCGAGAGGACCTAAAAAACAAAGAAGAATTTTGATATTTTGTAAAAGCAGGTATTTTGATATCTTTTAATAAAACAAGAAGATGACTATAAATTAAACATACATATTGAAAAGGAAACATGAAAAAATCGCTTGCAAAAACCACTTGAAAACTGCCTGATCCAAGGAATCATAAGAAGAAGTCTTGATGCATTTACGCTTGGAGCTCTGATTATGAGAGTCCATTTGGGGCGCAAATGTTGTCAGCTGATTTGATTGTTTTTTTTTTTATGTCTGAGATCGTCGATGTCCCAACATTGAACTTGGCCGCTAAGGATACTTGTCCTTAATGGAGAGAACAACTCCCTAGTTGATAAAATGTGTTGATTGTAGGAGCGTGGATTCTGATTTTTTATTTAACCATCTCCGCAAATAAAATAAATCGGAAAAAATCTATTATTTACCTAGATTAAAAAAAAAGAACTCGGGAAATTCAATTCAAGTAAACCACTAATATACTCGCTGTATTGATTAATTGTTTACTTGAATTTGTAGTAAAAAAAATAGAGTATAGCAACACATACCTATATACAAATAAAAATGACATAAAGTTACGCATACTATTTTTGGGGGTTAGGTTCTAGATTATCACATTAAATTTTTGTTTATCTCACTCGTGATAGTTACATGAATTACTCAAACCTAAACCTTGCTAATTTTTAGCCCTGATTTCACACATAAAGTTACAAAAAAAAGAACAAAATTGACATAGAGAATGAGAGGAAAACATGCGGAATAGAAAAAGGTACAAAAATGGTATAGGTAGAATTTATATGAACGGAGGTAAAAAAAGGTAAAAGCCATTTTTTAATACCGTCATCATAATTTTGTTAGAGGGGGAATAACAAGGGCTCATAATAATATAATCCGTATGATACATTTTTTAATTTAAAAATAAAACGTCACTTAAAAATGCTAATTTGAAAAGGGAATCCTCCCGGGGTTTTATTAATGTAAAAATGTTGCTTTACACGTAGGCCATGATGTCCTGCTACCTGCCTTGTACTATTATATACAACTAGCCGTTTGCCCGTGCTTTGCAACGGGACTAAATTTCAAATTTACTAAGGCATGGCCGTACTGCTGGACAGCAATGCCTTTTTGAACTTTTTATAATTTTTCTGGACAAAGCGATAATGGTTTTGGGGGGGTCAATTCTGAGACATTTTTCGCTATCTCTTACCGTTTTGGCTAAACAACTCCGGACAAACAAACATAGGTAGTCCTTTTTTCTGTTTTATATAAAGAGATATATAGTGTTTTTTTTATGAATAATAATAAAGGTCTGGTAAAATAATGATATAAACATAGGTAATTTTACCTAATATCCTAGTGCAATTTTTGTCACTTTACATAATTGCATTTTTTTTTCAAATGCCAGCATCCTTCACGTAATGGTTGTGACAACTGCCCGTAGTCCAGAGTTCCCGAGTTCGATTCCCGGTTGGAGCAGACTTTTCGCACAGAGAAATCTGTTCCCTCCGTACAGGTGAGGCTGGCATTTTCCACCCTACCCAGGGTGAGTGAGGTTCATGTAGGTAGCTGATACGATTCCCAGCGAATGGAGGGTAAAACCCCCGTCCTAATCCAGGACGTTAAATCAAATGGAATCGTTGGTGTTAGGATGGGTATCCAGCCGTAAAAATGTGCCACAACCAACCAAACTAGGTACGACTGAAATACTAGCAAAGGTAAAAATCGAAATTGCATTTTTATTTTTATGACAAAAAATGTAAATCTCATATGTAGATAATACGTACATATAATTATGTATTTGTAATTTCTAATGCATCTTAATAAAAAAAAAAAATTGAAATCGGAGCAACAAAAATATTATTATTTTTACAAAAACTGAACACAATATTTCCAATTTCTAGTATTAGAAATTTATCGGAAGTAATATGGATACATAAAGATGTAGTTATGTACATAACTATATGTTACCTAAACATATCTTTACTTACGAAATACTTTTGTATATGTATACAAATATGTGGTATAAATATTTTTATGGCTTTCATGCTGAGAACTGGATATATATATTTTTTATGTACGAGTATATGTATGTTTTTACATAGAAATCCCAACTTTACGAGAGCTGCTAAGTAAATAACTGTGTTAGGGAAGAAAGGAGACCAACAATGGGTTCATTATGAATAGCGGATCCTGTGCTTTCTTATTCAGAGTGAGGCAGGATAGAGTTGGTAGAAATACGCTGAGAATGGGATTTAAAAGGGAAAGGAAAAAGAGGAGGAGAGAGAAGGATAAATTGAAAGAGAAGGAAAATCAGGGAGTATAAAGGGATATAGGAGTGGAAGAATTTGAGAATCTGAGAATGGGAGATATACGAGAAGGAAAAAGAGGAAGAGGAGGGAGAGAAGTAAGGGAGATGTAAGGGAGAGAAAAAAAGGTAGAGGATGGAGATGAAGGGAGGGAGACAGGACAAGGGAAAAAAATAATAGCGGAGGGGACTGTATGATTGGAGGTTGAAGGAAAAGAAAGAGAAATAGAGAGGGAAGAGAGAAAAAGAGAAATATAAAAAGAGAGGAAGAATGATAGGGAAGAGAGAGAGGGAGAGAGAGAAAAAGGAACATACGGAGAGAGATAGAATGAGAGAGAAGAGAGGAATACAGAATAAATAAAGAAGGGGAAGGAGAGAGGAAACGAGAAATAGAATAAGAGAGAGAGAGTGGATAAAGGAAAAATAAGGAAAGAAAGAAGGAAAGAGAAAATGGATGGAAGAAGAAGTTAGAGAAAAAGAGAGGGAGATAGAATGGAGGAAACGAGAGAAAGAGTGAGGGAAGGGATATAGAGGGAAATAGGAGCTATAGAAATGTAGAGGGAGCAGAAGAAGGGATAAATATGATAAATAAAGAACTGTGATTGACGCAAAGAGAGAAAGAGAGAGAGAGAGAGAGGCGGTGAGAGGGAGAAAGAGAGAGAGGGGGGGTGAGAGAGAGGCGGGGTGAGAGAGAGGCGGTGAAAAGGAGAGAACGAGACAGAGAGAAATGAATAAAGAAAATCTTTGCATTATTGAGAACTACTCCATTGGAATTGAGTGAAAACATAAAAATGAGACATACAGTGGAAGTATGTGAAGGTATGTAGTTTTAAATACAGGGTGGTCTGGAATTTTCCTTTCAGTAAATAATAATGACATTGCTTAGGAAATTTATGAAATAATATCCTACCGTGCAAAAATATCATGGATTCCTCTAATTCGCAAATATTTGTTGGATTATACTCGTAGGTCGGTAAAAATAATTGAGCAAAGAACCGTTTGGGTTCTTAGGCAAATGGAGCTTAAAACCCTCGTCCTCTTCAACTCAAATCAGACGTTAAAACCAAAAGTAGAATCCATGGATATGTAAGAAGCCTAGATATTGGATCTGGGTGTCTATACAGGGTGTATCAAATAAAGCAAAGTGGCTTTTTATTCGTAGTTTCTTTTTAAACATGACCTTTTAATACACACTGTATAATCCTCTCACTACCATGATATAGGTATCATTGTTATTTTTGGGGTCTTTTCTAACAGAAATTCTCGAGTGCTGCGCCCATTAAACTGCAGAAGGGCCCACCCTGTACAACAACAAAGGCAATTTCTAATAATAGACCACAAGAAATGTAAGTGGAATATAATATACATATGTATTATGTACAATTGTACATTATGTATGTAGAGTACCAAAGCTCAGACGTAGTGTGGGAAGTGAGAGGTCAATTTAAGTTTGAGAAGTTCAATTTAAGTTTGTATGCATTGTAGGATGTGGAAAGCTCTCTCTTAGCTATGGTCTAGCTCAGCAAATAAGAAGAGATGAGAAAGTTTCTGTTCAAGTTATTTCATCAGGGTGGACAGCTGTATCCTGAGGCGATTGTGTGGCTGTCTATAAAACTCGTTCATATATTATATTGTGTATCTGAGAAAAAATAAATACAGCCAAACCTGGATGTAATAAAAAAAAAAAAAAAAATCAAATAATAATAACACTCTTTAGTGGAAGGTAATCACCAGGCGGGGTTAATACTCAAAGCATTTTCTATCATCTGACTCTCAAAGTATTATTATTACGTGGTCGCAAACTCAAATTATTGAGGAAAAATTCATGCACTGGGTGGGATTCGAAACAACGGATCTAACATACGCTACCTGGATTACCAGACTAGCGCGTTAACCACTTGTGTACACCATCTAGATCTAGATAATTATGAAAAAACAATTTTCAAGTCAAAGTTAACTCTCTAGGGAATCTCTTATCTCTCTCTCTCCCCTCTCTCTCACTCTCTCACTTTTTCTCTCTCTCTCCCTCTCTCTCTCTCTCTCTCTCTCTCTCTCACACACACTCTTGACCCACCCCTGAGCACTTGCGAGAACCGTTCCGTGAGATGGCACGCGCACACTTCTGATACCGAAAACCGCCGTAGAAACAAATACCATGCCAAAAACTTGCTACATACAGGATACAAGATACATAATATCTACACAGTTATACATACACACACATAAGTTAAAAAAAAAAATACACCCAGAAAAATTCTCTTGAGCTCTTTTTATAAAATCGAAATAAGTTTTCTATTTTTACCTTTCTAATCCCCTTATGTATACTTGAAGTCTCGAATTTTCGATATTACTTTTTCATATACGGACGATGAATTCAAGATTTCTCGAAGAAAGTATAAATATGACTTTTCCAGCAGACATGTATGCTATGAATAGTAATGCAGTCTGAATTATGATTTTTTTTCTCTTCGCCGTCTTCTTCTTTCTGTTCTCGAGATATGGGTTAGACGAAATCATGGGTGAACTAGTTTCGGAGTTCTATTCAAAGTAGGTCAGAAGTACACCGGAGTAGTTAGAAGTAGGTCAGAGGTACACCGGAGTAGTTAGAAGTAGTCTAGACGTCAATTATTATTATTAAACTCTCTATCATCTTTATCAAAAGTAGTTATTACAAACAAATAATGGTAAAAATTAAAATACAAAATTGACAATATAAATATAGACAAGAAAGAAAAAAAAAAAAAAAAAAAAAAAACATAGATAAAATATATACAGATGTCCTAATTGAAGGGCGGGGTTATTAACAATGGTAATCTCTTTCACCCAACCCTTAATCGTCAATGAATTCATCCGAAAGGGGTACATTTTAGAAGATCCCATAGCTGACCAAATTTTTTATGGAAAATTTAGTTCCATGTATTTGTAAGGGACATCTTCCTGTGTGCTGACACAGCACCTCGAAGGGAGCACCTCAAATAGATTTAAATTCTTAGCCAGCTGGGTTTCGAACCCACGACCCCTGGAATCTTTGGATTCACAGAGTACCGCCTTTGCCACTGAGCTACCGGGACAGACTTTAGGAACTTTCAGTTACCTTTTAGACATAATAAACAAGGTAGATAGGTACAAGTTGGTAATATCTTCTTCTTCTCTCTACCTCTTCCAGTTTTACCAAACCTGATGCTTGGGGTCGGGGTTAGTGAGTCCCATTATTCCAGCAGTAAGTCCAAGACGTATTATTATGTGTTGTAAATCGGAAATGGTAAGATAACTTGTCTTGTCCCGGCGGGGTATCGAACTGGCGCCTCTGGATTACCAGACCGACGCCTTGACCACTAAGCTAACGGGACAGCTTCGATTGATCTTGTACTACGGAAATTAAGGTCGACTTTTGCAAAAGCGTCCTTTTGTAAACTGCAAGCAATTCAAAGGAATGACGAAGTGCCTTCTCCTCCGTTTGCTTGCTGTTTCCCATTTTCCCTATCTCTCTCTCTCTCTCTTTATCTCTGTCTCTTTTCCAATTTTTCTCTCACTCTCTCTCTTACCTATATCATTCCCAAATTTGCGTGTTTATTTTGGGTACTCTGATTAATTGTGAACCCAATGTTTGAATACGTCCCCCGCTAATTCTATAGAAGGTAATTGATAGAAGTCATCCCTTTCCTCTTTCTTCTCCCTCCCCCATTTTCTCTCTCTCTCTCCTTTTCTCTTTCTTCTCCCTCTCTCATTTTCTATCTCTTCTCCCTCCCCCATACTCTCTACTCTCTCCTTTTTTTTTCTCTTTCTTATGCCTCCCCCGTTTCCTCTCTCTTCAAGTCCCGATTTCAGCGTAGATTTAGTAAAGTGAGTTTGAGTAGTTGCTTTGGCGCTTTACATAACTTGAACTTGACGCTTTACATAACCCTTGTATCCTTGATAATGTTAGTTTCATATAATTATGTAAGTAATAGTGTGTGGTAATAGTGACCTGGTTGCAGGGTTTTCGGTAAAACCCTTACAATAAGTTACAATTAACACAGCGACTTAATTAGATCTACCTGTATAGTGATCAGTTGATTCTATTTAGTTTTAACGTTCAGTTGATTCTATTTAGTTTTAACGTTCAGTTGATTCTATTTAGTTTTCACGTTCTGATATGAGATAGATAGTCAGGACGGAAGTTTTAACCTCCATTCGCTGGAAAACGTAACAGTAACGTCAACCAACCAGTGTATGGCCTCACGTGCTTGTAGGGAACTGCATTTTCTTCGAAAAGTCTGCTCTAACCAGGAATCAAATTTAAGATTTCTGTACTACGGGCAGTGGTCACAACCGTTACGCCTGAGTGTACTTTATTGTACCTATAACTTGTTCTAATTTGCTACGAAGAGTCCAAATTAATTTTACTTCAGAGAAATTTCTAATATTAGAAATCGGAAGTATTTTTTATTTTCTTTCTTCATTTCAATTTTTAATTAAAACCTAGTTTGAACTTCCAAATAGAAGGAAACGAGTGAGAATTGAAACACAGGAAACGGAGTGACAGCGGAAAGCAAATTTAGGTCTGTTTTCAATTAATTCCAAACCTATTCATGAGGCCTTGTGTCACCTCACTTGTCCTAAAACGTCACTCAAACAATCATCTTAGTTGTCCTCACACGTCACTCAAACATTCTCTTATGTCAAGCTTCATTATTTATTCAACCTCAGACACTTGTCACCCCAGTGTACCCAACTTCCAGCGGGTGAATTATACCCTCAGCCTCTCCCGGCAGTTCTCTTGAGAGATAAATTGTTTTCTGTTTTGATCACTTTTTGGCTATGGTGATTGATTTAGATGCCTATGTTTGCGTCAAAACCTTGAAAATCTGTATTTTTCTTTCCTGTTTTTAACAAAATTCTCTCATCATCCTTTTCATCTTTCTTCTCTCATCATACTCTCCCGTTTTCTCTTTAATGTCTTTCGATTTTCAAATTTTTCTTAAAGTGTACCTTTGTTCTCATCATTCTCTTTCCCTCTCTTATTTTCTACCCCTCTTTTTCCATTTTCTTCTTTTGTCTCATTCTCTACTCTTTCCTCTCATCTCCCTTTATCTTCTATCTCATCACTTTATTCTCTTTCCTTTCATCATACTTTTCCCTTTTCTCTCAAATGTCTTCCGGTTTCTACCAAACTTCTCTTCATGAGTGTACCTTCGTTCTCATCATTATGTATCCTCCTTGTATTCTCTACCGTTCTCTCTTCGTCTAGCCCTCTCTCTTCGTACTCTTATTCTGCAGCACCCCTCTCTCTCATTATCCTCTTACCTTCTTCTATCTAATGTTTTCCGGTTTTTTACCAAACTTTAAAAGTGTTCCTTCGTTCTCATCATTCTCTTTCCTTCTCTTCTTCGCTATCACTCCCTCTCTTCGTTATCTCCTCATTTCCTCCCTCTTGATATCCTCTCTTCTTGTTCACCCTCATACTCTCTTCTTCTCCTCTCTCCTCACACTCTCTGCTCTTTTCCTCTCATTTCTCTCACCTGGTTCTCCTCCTCCTCATTCTTTGTGTTCATATCTCTCCTCACCAACTCTCATTGTTCTTTTTTTCTCTCCCCACCATACGTGTTCTTTAATATATTCACCTTTTTCCCTTGTTCTCCCTCTCTTCATCTTCTCCCTTCTTTCTACATCCCTCTTCCTATAATTCTTCTTCCTTCTCATCACCTTTTCTCCATGTTTACCCTCTCCCCTCCTTCCTGCTCCCCTCTTCTCACCCTCTCTCCTCTCCTTATCCCTGTCTTCTTTTCACCTTCTCTCCTCTACTCATCCCTATCTTCTCCTCACCCCTTTTTTTCCCTTGTTTTTCATGTCCTTATCCCCTCCCTTCTCTCCTGCTCTCCTCTCCTCTCATTGCTCTCATCACCCTCTCCTCTCCATCTCTCCTCTTCACATCCCTCCTTCTATAATTCTTCTTCCTTCTCATCACCCTCTCTATTTGTTTTCCCTCTCCCCTCGCTCCTGCTCCCTTCTCCTCATTCTCCTCATCCCTCTTCCTGTAATTCTTCTTCAGTAATTCTTTTGAGTTTGACTAATGAGGAGGAAAAACTTCCGCTCCATTTTTCTGCTTTCTCGCATTAGAAAATATTTCACTTCTTTTTACTTCATTACGAAAATAAATACACTCTTCCGACACCCCAGTTCTTTTCTTATTTTCTTTTAGAAACCCACATGAGTTTTTATTTTAATCACTTACTATTCATCACTCTCTTGTATTCAAATCTCATTTAACTATTTAATTACGTACTCTAAATGACATAATATTTCAAGAATATACTAACAGATACATATAAAATGTTTACAAATCATACATGGCACATTGCATAAATAAAAAAAATACACGGCGTGAATACAAATAGAATGTTCTTGTTATGATAGAGCTTATTTAACTACTTAGGTACTAAATAATTTTAAGAATTGCTCTATTTACTGGACACAAAATCCAGCGACTCACATTCCTCACACAGCCTGGTTTGGGCTGGGAATCACCAGCATCAATAGAGTTCGAATTAGAATAAATCAACAAAATAGGCAAAACAGAATGGTTACCAATGACTGGCTCAGAACGGTTATGCGCGATCCATTTTCCAACCGTTGAACTTTTTTTGACATTTTCATGTCTTTGCTCTGGCACATAACCAAAATTATGTGACGAAATTATGTAACGAAATTATGTAACGAAATATTAAATTATAAAAAGAGAGAAGAGAAAAAGTATGTGTCATGCGCACAATATGTGTCATGCGCACAATACGAAATTTGGTCAGTTAAGTTTTAGACCTTGAATAGTAAAGATGAAAATGTCCCAATGGTTGCAGACTCGTATGCAAGCGTTTTTTTTCTTTATAATTTACTAGTCGTTTGCCCGTGCTTTGCAACGGGACTAAATTTCAAATTTACTAAGGCATGGCCGTACTGCTGGACAGTAATGCCTTTTTGAACTTTTTATAATTTTTCTGGACAAAGCGATAATGGTTTTGGGGGGGTCAATTCTGAGACATTTTTTTAATGAATATTTATTTAAAGAGAGGTTTGTAACATTCAGAGTCCTTGCCCCTATGAACTTTTAAATGAGCTTTTTCAAACATACATAATAATACACTATGTGAGAGAATAGGGAATATTGAACTTGAGCTTTCACGTAATATTTCCAGAATAAACCTACTGAAGAATTTCAAGTTTCTAGAAAATTAAGTAACATATTATTACCTCTCTATAAAATTTACAAGGGGAAATAATTATAATCTCTTTGGAGCGTCTCTGCAGTGTACTCAAATATTCATTAAGTAGCTGCCTACACAATAAGCGAAGCTTGTAATTCATTAAATTTGTTCAGAGAGAAAGTTTCAAGTGGGGAAATTTCGCATGACTGAGTTTTGCAGAGCCTCAACTGCCTTCGTGAAAAATGTTCCAGTTATAGCTCTATTTTCAATGGTGGTCGTTTCTTTTTCCTGGTAAATTCGTTTCAAACTTCAGATTTTGCTTTCATGTCCACTTTGAAGTAAAATTATTGGACGAAATCCGATTTAATGTTTAAGGCAATCGACTGTAAAATTAGGTAGGTAGTTACTTTTAACTGCGAATGTGTTAAGTGGCAGAGATTGCGAACTTCGTCCCTGATTACAAAACAATTGTAAATATAAATTACTGTTGTTCTATATTTTTTTCTGGCTGGGGGACTAAAAACACGGAGTAGACTAGCATTGGCTTAGTTCTGGGGGCCCTTGTCAATTATTAGCCTCCTTGTAAAGACAGTGGTAGAAGTGCTTAGTCATTCCTCCACTGTCTGGCTACCATCCTTCACGATGACGCCACCCTATGATGATGATATATTTATTTTTTAATATAGCTATTAATTTATTGTTGATTGTTTTGTATAAAAATAAAGAGTAAATAAAAAATTATGTGTCTATTTTTTCACAATAAAATGTTTCAGAAATTTAATAATTACTACGATCACTTTGGGGAGGGCATCTAACCGTAAAATATATGAATTGACTGCCAGAACCAAACATCCTGATCCATTAGGAAGAGGATGAATAAAGGTTTGGGAAAAGGCACGTAAAAAAGAAACAGGATCATCCATCAGGTCGGGCTATAGTGCGCTGTGATTGGTTGAAACTCCAACTTGAGGGAGCTTCTGGCTTATCCTTAATTTAATCCTATTTTATATTTATTTCACCGACCTCAGTAGCTTGATCGATAACGCGGCGGACTTGTAACCTAGAGGTCGGTGGTTCAAGTCCCGGTTTCAGAGTAGATTTGGTAATTCGAGTTTGAGTAGTTGTGATATCACGTAAGTGATTAACAAAAATATGATAACTAACTCTTTTACCTACATCATGACCAGCAAGGGTTTAAGAATTGTGAAAATAGAACCTTTTTTCAATATTTGTTTTAAATATTTCACTCGGGAATCCGATTTATTACATAGGTTACTTCGGTTTTAAATAGGTAGTTGATAAAACCAGGGTTTTACTGTACATATTTATATAAATCTACTGCATTCGTAAATGACGCATAGGTAGAGATGGGTACATAAATAATTCACACGGATGAAAAATAAAAATATAAACATAAATATTTCCCTTGAATTTGAAACTCCCATTTTATCTAAAGAGCAGGGGCAGAAATACTGTGAGAGTAAAGGGACTCTTTAGTCTCATTCTTGCAGGATGAACTGAGTATTGTATTGTAAATACTACCCCAGAAATAGGGGTATTATTTTGCCTTGACTGTCTCATTAGAATCATTATTTCTATTACACTAACCTCAATAGATTGATGAGGCAGTAGACTCGTAACCTGGAGGTCAGTGGTTCGACTCCCAAGTTCCGTAAAAATCTAGCAATGTGAGTTTGATTGTATTATTGTTACATAACGATATTGATTACATAAGTGGTCACATCCTCAAATAAATAATAATATTAACTAGACAATGATGTATACTGCCCAGTAGTGCCCCGGCCAACAAGGTCATATAAGTACCTTTATTTTATTGGTGCCAGCATTATTTTGTAGTCAAAGTCTCAAAAATTGAGACTTTGACGTATTGAGTTTGATTTGACCCAACAGATACCTACCCCACCTTAATTACCAGACTAGCGTAATTAACCACTTGATCATTAAGAAAAATCCGACCTTTGGGTGGAATTCGATCTCCGGATCGACGCGTAAACATGTTCACACTAAAATCGTTTCACAAATCCTGCCTATCTCATCCCCTGGTGCTGAAATATTGTGACACAACTTTTCCTGTACTGACCTTTGATATGGGGGATGTGGATATGGATGTGGAGGTGTCTGGATGTTGGGATAGAGGCTGGTACGGTGTGGATGTAGAGGCAAGGGGTATGGAGATGTTGGTATGAGAGATGTAGGAATGGAGTTGAAGAGACGAGGGGTTTGGAGATGTTGGTATGGGGGATGTGGAAATGGAGGTGTAGAGGCAAGGGGTATGGAGATGAGGATGTAGATATGGCATATTCAGTTCTACCGAAAGTCCTCCATATCCGCTCTGTATTTGAAATATCACGCATGGAAAGTCTATAAATCAAATGGTAAAATAAATGCTCTCTCCTCGGGACTGTGAGTAGAGTGGAGTTTTTATTTTCTACCTTTAGGCTACGATAATATCGCATTTTTTTTTTCAATGTTTATTTTTTCATCATGAATAAATAAATGTGAAGTCAGAAATTTCTCAAAAGCGACCACAGTCAAGAGAGTACATTTCTAAGGAAAAAAAGAAGAAAAAAGTCAACTATCTATCCAGAAAGCTATGCTACTTGGAGCATTCGTTCAACAGCAATTTATTTCTACCATTTGAAATAAAAACTGGTAGGTTTTTTATAAGTTTAAATTTAGTTGAAAAGGATCTGGTATTTAAAAAAAAGAAATAATATCGTTTAGAATTAATATTCTGTTGATAGCCTACAGCAGAGAGCCACATTTCAAACATGACCCAAATACCCAAATACCTTGTACATATACTGGCACGCCCTGAAAAATGGAATTATATAATATTATGTATATTGGAATAATTATAATATATGTACTGTATGTAGTAAATGTAGTATTCAATATTTATTTTATTCACACTTTTTATAATGAATTCTGTCCAAACTGTCCAGTTCATGTATCTCTATTTCGGTATATGAAAAACAATTTGAAAACTGTCCCCACCAAAAAAAAAATATAAAAAAAAACTTTTATTTATTTAATCTCCCATAAGGCTGGGCGTGGTGCGGCATAATCCTGGTTTCATTCAATGTGGGTCAAATCGATAGGAATATCTGTGTCAAATTATTGGTTGCAATTATTTGGCTCTGTACTTTGGATGTCGCGGTCTACACTAGCCTCGTGAGGACAATTGAGGTAATTGTAGAGTGTGCAACGTCCAGTGGTAGCATTACGAGATTGATAATACTGGAATATGATGTTTGGTTGGATGCTACCTTCAAAAAATATGACATAAACAAAAATAACCAAGCAGTTAAGCACTCGCTTGCCATGCGGAAGGTTCCGGGTTCGAACCCCGCGCCGACAAAAAATTTCATTCAAAATTTGGTTACAGTTGTTTGTAAGGAATACCTTCCAGTGCGCTCGTGTTGACCCAGCACCTAAATGGGAAGTAGTGTGTCACTTCTCATCCATCAGAGGGGAGGCATACTACGGGATGGGCAGGCTACAACACAGACCACAAGCGTCTGCAGTAGCTCCTGTTTCATGACTACGAAATAAAAAAGGCTGTGAAACACTCATCTTTTTTAAGAAAAAAATTGCATTTGTGTTTATCACCTTCGTTATATCACAACTACTCACACACGCTTTATTAATCTACCGGGACACAAACCATCGCCTTATCGATCAAGCTACTGACGTCGGTAACACAAATAACTAGCTCTTATAGTAAACAAGCTAGATATTAGGTACAGGTAGGTAATATCTTCTTTTTACACCTGTCCGGTAGCTCAGTGGTAAAGGCGACACTTAGTGGCTTCAGAGCTTCCAGAGCTCGCGGGTTCGAACCCCATCCGGGACATGACAAGTTACGCTCCCATTTCAGATTTCTACCACATAATAATAAATCTTGGGCTGGATTAATGGGGCTTAATAGTCCTAATCGGGCAGTAATAAACAAGGCGATATTATTTATTTTTATTTTATTAGTACAATTACCTCTTCTAGTTTTCCCATATCTGATGTTAGGGGTGGGCCTTGTCTTCATGAAGTCTTGTCCTCCATTGGTCCTGTCTATATGGAAATATGTATGTAGGTATCTATGTTTGTATGTATCCATGTATGTATGTATAGCTATGTATGTAATTTGTATAGATGTAAATAACCTATTGTGCCCTGTGTTGCAAGCTTTCAAAACAAATTAAAAGGGCCATCCCATTGTGAACTCCTCAGGTTTCATCCGTGTTCTCTTCCATGCTGTTTATTTATGTCGGCCACAAGGTACGTTTACTCTGTTGATGGGGGCGAGGGGTAGAATGGGGAGGGGAGCGGAAGGGAGGGAGAGGAGTATATTGGGGAGAGAGAGGAATAGATTGGGTAGGGAGAGGGGTATAATGGAGGGAAAGGAGTATATTGGGGATAGAGAGGAGTATATTGGGTAGGGAGAGGAGAGGGTAGAATGGGGAAGAGAGGGAGAGGAGTATATTGGGGAGAGAGAGGAGTAGAATGGGGAGGGGAAGGAAGGGAGAGGAGTATATTGGGGAGAGAGAGAGGTAGATTGGGTAGGGAGAGGAGTAGAATGGGGAGGGGAAGAGAAGGGAGAGAGGTAGAATTGGGAGAGGATCACGGGGTTAAAGTCAACTTACGGTCAGGGCCGGTTTGGGGGTTGAAGGGGGGTGGTGCATTTAGTGGGAGACAGAATAAACAGAGATGGCGATGGTTAGAACTTCTGACAAGGATCTGCTTTCCGTTTCAATCTACATAGGCATGAGGTAACGGTACGTACCTGTATATTATAATAGGTACATAAAGGCAAACATACATGGAGTGTTCCTATAGTCTTAATTATTATTATTAAATTCTTTATGAACAGGACAAAATTATGTACAAACAAATAATGATAAAAAATAAATACAAAATTGACAACAATATAAATGAGAAAAAGATAAACAAATTTTACAAAATATATACAGATGTCCTAAGTAAATTGCGGGTTTATTGCCTATGGCAATCTCTTCCACCCAACCCTTAATGACAGCACAATTATTATTATATCGAATATAGTGGGTAGCAAGTTTAATACATAGTCACCGTAGCCGAGAGACTATTATGGCTATCAAATTTTCATGACATGTACCTGTTTTGATAACAATATGAGAAACATCTATTGGAAAAAATGAACCTCACGAGATAATGTGTCTTGTGATGGGCGTGGATTTGGCCGCGGGATTGGAATTATAAACAATGCAATTTGTTTTTGTTAGTCATAGTACCTTTAGATGATCATAGATCATACATAGTTTCTAGCAGGCAGTGGGAAAATGTTTTTTGGGGGTGCTGTAACATGGAGCGGACTAAAATGGGATTGATAGAGTCGCTCTTTCAGTATCTTAAGAGTTTGAGTTTGTTTAACATGCCAATCATATTAATTATACATTAACTATTCTAGAAATGTGTGATAATTTTCATTGTGTACGAGCTAGGACTTGAGAAAACCTTCTCTTTTTCTTTTTCGTCTGGGGGTGCTGTAGTTCCGCAGCTCCTAAGCACCGGCCGCGCGCCTGGTACCGACGTAGTATTGGAAAATTGTTTAACTGAACCATATCAAATAGTTATTATTATCATGATTAAGATTTCTTGTTACGCCACCACCAGTCTTTCCACTAAAATTTTGAATTAACCAAGTTTGGTTTGAAAGAATATAAGGGCTAAGGATAATACATTTATTTTAGTCCCTAGCGCTCCATTATCTCTTATTTTAATTGTTTCAATGAAAACTTATCTTATTTAGTCTAGACAAAATATAACTATTTTTTTCTTATTAATATATATTTTATTGAGCAATAAGGTATAATAACATAATTTATGTATACATACAAGATCATGTGTCAGTTCCAGTCTTACAGTCTAATTGACTTTGACTGACATGATGAGAAAATAAATGAGATCTAGATTAGGAAAAAGAGATCTAAGATAAATAACTTAGGAAAAAATAAAAACCTAGCTAAGTTGAGTTGGAGGCAATTTTATTTATTTGTTTAATATTTGATGTTGATAAGGAGAGGAAAAACTTGTCAGACTGGCATCGCTGGCATGTTGCTTTCAGTTATGGTAAGTATTATAGGTTTTTGATACAGATTACGGTATCAGAGTATGACTAGGGAATGCAGCAATTGTGTTGTGCATCACCCTTTTGTATTTGATTTTGTTAGGTATGGTGTAGGAGCAGAGGGAACAAAATATAACTATAAAGTAGAACAAGTACATGATAATCATTAGAAAACTTTCTCCTCCTTCTCCTTCTCTCATTCTCATCAATTTTTTTTCTTCTCCTTTCTCTTAGGCGTTAGCTCTTTTCACTACTTTTAACTACAAACTGTTACCGTAATGGGACTTCCTGTCTCGAGCCGACTCAGCCGACAGTCTAAATAAAGCACTACTACTACGACTACTACTTTATTTCTGTTTTTTTTTTTCTTTTCTTTTTTTTTAACTCTTTATTTAAAGTGACAGTTTCTCCTGATGGAGCTCTTCCATCTTCCTATTTCTGTTTCTCTTTCCATTTTTCTATCTCTTTTTTTATTTTTCTCTTAATATATTTTTTGTCTTTTTCTTTAAAATTCTTTTTAATCTCTTTCTGTCTCTTCCTTTCTCTTTGCATCAATTTCTTTTCTCTTTTGTTGTCTCTGTGTGGGGGGCAAGATAGAGCAGGGCTATCGCCATATGTTGGGGTGTTAGAATCACGTAACGCGAAAAACTCGGTCGCGACGCCTTGCTTCGGTAGCAATAAGAGCATAAAATAACAATAAGGGCGGATGATTAAAAACACTGTAAGTTAAATTAGTAACAACTTAAGAGAGTAGAGTTTATTGATAAATGCACAATTAATTTACACGTGTAACTTAGTAAATATGAAATTATACAAGTTGTAAGTTATGAATTATTAAAGTGGACTGTATGGTTGAGGATAAAGAAAGGGTCTGAGCTATGCCAAGCAACAATTATCACCGAAGAAGTATCTTGGTGATTTAAACTGTATAACACTTTAGGCAGTCAGAAACTCAAGTATCAACTGGTTCCTGTTCGCGAGAGAACTTAGAGTTATTAAAAACACAGAATGAAAACTTGAGGGAAAAAGAACTGGTAAACAAAATAACACTTTGTACCAAAAGCCGAGTTGACAGTTAATGCACAACCGGGGAGCAACTGCTGGTGAGTTGGAGTTAGTTTTACAACTGCGAGTGAGTTGGAGTGTAAAGCACAACTACGAGTGACTTGACGACTTGTTAGTGGCCCTACGACTGTTAGTGACTTCACTACTTGTTAGTGACTGCACTACTTTTTTGTGGCTTTACAACTGTTAGTGACTGCACTACTTGTTTGTGGCTTTACAACTGTTAGTGACTGCACTACTTGTTTGTGGCTTTACAACTGACTTGAGATTTGAACTCAAGTCCTTAAGGAAGATTCCTTTCGAAGGGGAAATCGACAGGAGTTTGTTCCGGCCTTTAGATCATAATCGGTTAAACCAATCAGAGTCAAGGAGGAGGTCCCAAAGGTTCAAATCTTGGGATTTCCCATGAGGGGAAGTTAGAGGAAAAATTGACTAAATATATGGTCCGTCCCTGATATTCTATGATCGAGACGGTATGTCTAAATCGATTAGGTAAGATTCTTAAAACAATAAAAAATAGTAACTATAAAAGGTTATGAGGAAAAAATATGATTTATGAGGGTATGTGTCACCCAATGAACAATATTTGAGGCATTCATTTTCTGTCGCATACCGAGAAAAAGATTACAAGTAATAAATGTAAAATACCTACAAAAAAGATACCGGAAATTGGTAATAAATGAATGGGCTATCATAAAAATATAGAAAGCGATATAGATCCTTAAGACAAAGGACTTTTGCTAGGAAAGATCACAAGAAATATTAAAGTAGGTAATATTATTTCGTGGAAAATCACATCTGTCTCGTGAGAAATTATGTTTGGGAAAAAACCCAAATTGTGTTCGGTTGAAAGACTGAACATGCCGGCCCCCGTTGGAAAACTTTAGTTTCCAACAGAAAACCTTAGAGAATTTAATTAAAAATATGCGATATTATAGAACTTTATGTATGGACAGTTGAACATACATCATAAAATCAAGCCATGTTTTGGCTTTAAAGATATGCAATTTTGTTAATGGCAAAATGACATTTTTAAGAAAGCATTACAATATAAAAATGTAATCAATAAAGTTAATAGTTAAATGTAAAATAGAAATGGTACGTTAAAAAGTACAAATACAAATAAAATGGCATACAATAAAGTAAATATAAAACTTGTAAAGTGGACAATGGTTTTAAAACATTAAAATAATATTAATGGCTAAGAATAATAAAGGGTTACTGTATTGGTGATGGATATAACCATTGAACGCACTGTTTGAAAGTGCTTGTAGAGGTTTTAACAGTGGCAACTCGAATGTTGCCGTTTTTGCCAGCATAGACGTTTGATACAGGTCCTATCGCCCCTTTGCCAGCGGTTCAGACGATTTATTGAAAAGTCTGAAACATCCCTGTCAGGTTGTGCCTGTAACGCGTCACCTATCAAGAAATGTCCAGGAGTTAGGAAAGAGAGGTCTGAGGGATCCTTGGATATAGGAGTTAAATGACGTGAATTCAGTGGATTAAAATAGACTGTGCTGGATTCACACAAAGAAATATTTTTGGGTTCTGATTCACCCGACTGGCATGGAAACTATTATTAATGGTAGGTCTCTTTGAAGAAGAGTGAAGAGGACCTGATATAATCCAGCCGAGCCTAGTTTTTGTAAGAATGGGCAAAGATGGACCCAGTTTCTTCTGCCCAACACACAAGAGCGAGAAGAATAACTCTGAGCCTATGATAAGATCAATAGGGCCAGACATGTAGAAATTTGGATCAGCTAGATTTATGGAGTTAGGGATATTGAGTCTAGAAATGTCAATATTTTCACTTGGCAAGTTTTGAGTTAACTTGGCCAAGATGATAAAGTCAAGTGACTGTTTGTAAGCATAGTCACTTGAATGAATGGTGTGAGTAAGAAAGTGAGTGGAGGCGAGTTTTGCCCCACCAATACCAGCAAGTGTTGCATTGGATTTTTCCCCTTTCAACTTAAGTAGTTGACATGCATTCTGGGAAATAAAGTTAGATTGTGAGCCGTTATCTAACAAGGCTCTGATTTTGTGTGGATTGCCATCGCGGTCGTGCATAATGACGACAGCTGTGGCTAGAAAAACCGTTTTAGTCTGAAAATTAGACGTATTTTGAGAGCAAGAGCTCACGAGAACGTTTTGAAAGCTCTGTGAGGCGGTAGAGAAATTACGCGTAAGATTCACTGCTTGCGCTTTCTCTCGGTCAGTGCCTTGTGAGGTACAAGGAACATTGTTCACGGGTGTGATTGGAGCTGACCGGGGTTGTTCATCTTGATATTGATGAAGAAGAGTGTGGTGCTTCTTGTGACATTTGAAGCAAGAATACCTGGACTTGCAGTCAGGTTTAATGTGTGAAGGAGACAGACAGTTTATACAGAGGTGAAAGTTTTTAACTTGATAAAGTCTGTCTTTCACTGAGAGTGATTTAAATTCATCACATGAATGTAAAAAGTGATTTGACAGACAGAAAGGACAGCTAGGACTAGAGTTAGGAGCTGGACACTTGGTAATAGAGGACGCTAGGCACATACCTTTATTCGGTCCTTGGAGATTGCTCCTTCCAAAACTGCCGCTAACTGTTTGTCCTGGACGATTCTCTGAAGTGAACTGCATCGCCTCTTGAACTCGAGAGTGCTTCAGCAGGAACTCCAGGAATTGCGCCAGGGTGGGAAGCTCGTCTTGGAGATGGTGAATTGTAAGTTCCCATTCCTTGAGCAAGTGGTTGTTGAGCTTCTGCTTGACGACATGGATCAGGATGATGTCGCCGCAGCCAGAGGACGGGTCTAGATCGAGCGCAGCTAAGGCCTTGAGGTTTTTCTGTACCTCGTTGTACAAGTGGGATAGGGCCTTACCGCTGTCGAACTTGGGAAGACCAGGAATGCTGAAGACGGCATTGAGATGTGTCTCCACAATCCTTCTTCGGTTTTGGTACTGTTGTACCAGAAGATCCCAAGCGACCTTATAATTGTCCTCTGAGATGGAAATAGCTGAAATTACCTCGGCTGCTTGTCCCTTGAGGCACGACCGGAGGTAATGGAGCTTCTGAACTGCCGTGAGTGAAGCGTTCTCATGGACCAGCGACTGGAAGGTGTTGTGAAAATCCGTGAACTGGCCATGAGAACCATTGAACGTAGGGAGTTCAATTTGAGGGAGTTTTATTTGTGGTAAAACTGCCACACTGGAGCCTTGAGAGGAAGGCGATAATGAAGATTCTGGAGAAGAAGTTTTTCTTCGCTCGATTTCTTTGGCTGATTTATTGATCAAATCAAGCACCTGAGTGGATAAGGTGTTCGCTTCCGACTCATACTTCTCGAAATCAGATTTGTCTTGATTGTCGTCATCGCACGTGATGTCAAAGATATCACTTGTCAGAGACTCCAGTTGATCTACCAGTGTTAGTAGTTTTTGGCGCATTATCTGAAGCACTTCCAGATCAACTTCTTCTGGAGATTCAATATAGTTCTTTGAATTATTCACAGACTTGGTTATTTTTAGGAGGTCACGTTTGACCATGGCTTTTGTAGGAGCCATTTTGAATGTTTGTTATAGGTATGTTTTAAACACAAAACACGAGAAATATAAGAGATAGTTGTGGCCGTGTGATAGACCAATGTTAAATTACACAAGATGATAAAAAGTAGTTAATTGTCAATAGTTATTATAATTTTTATACACTTACAGCTAGTCAGGCAAAAGTTCATCCGGCCCGAAGGACCAATGTCTCTGTGTGGGGGGCAAGATAGAGCAGGGCTATCGCCATATGTTGGGGTGTTAGAATCACGTAACGCGAAAAACTCGGTCGCGACGCCTTGCTTCGGTAGCAATAAGAGCATAAAATAACAATAAGGGCGGATGATTAAAAACACTGTAAGTTAAATTAGTAACAACTTAAGAGAGTAGAGTTTATTGATAAATGCACAATTAATTTACACGTGTAACTTAGTAAATATGAAATTATACAAGTTGTAAGTTATGAATTATTAAAGTGGACTGTATGGTTGAGGATAAAGAAAGGGTCTGAGCTATGCCAAGCAACAATTATCACCGAAGAAGTATCTTGGTGATTTAAACTGTATAACACTTTAGGCAGTCAGAAACTCAAGTATCAACTGGTTCCTGTTCGCGAGAGAACTTAGAGTTATTAAAAACACAGAATGAAAACTTGAGGGAAAAAGAACTGGTAAACAAAATAACACTTTGTACCAAAAGCCGAGTTGACAGTTAATGCACAACCGGGGAGCAACTGCTGGTGAGTTGGAGTTAGTTTTACAACTGCGAGTGAGTTGGAGTGTAAAGCACAACTACGAGTGACTTGACGACTTGTTAGTGGCCCTACGACTGTTAGTGACTTCACTACTTGTTAGTGACTGCACTACTTTTTTGTGGCTTTACAACTGTTAGTGACTGCACTACTTGTTTGTGGCTTTACAACTGTTAGTGACTGCACTACTTGTTTGTGGCTTTACAACTGACTTGAGATTTGAACTCAAGTCCTTAAGGAAGATTCCTTTCGAAGGGGAAATCGACAGGAGTTTGTTCCGGCCTTTAGATCATAATCGGTTAAACCAATCAGAGTCAAGGAGGAGGTCCCAAAGGTTCAAATCTTGGGATTTCCCATGAGGGGAAGTTAGAGGAAAAATTGACTAAATATATGGTCCGTCCCTGATATTCTATGATCGAGACGGTATGTCTAAATCGATTAGGTAAGATTCTTAAAACAATAAAAAATAGTAACTATAAAAGGTTATGAGGAAAAAATATGATTTATGAGGGTATGTGTCACCCAATGAACAATATTTGAGGCATTCATTTTCTGTCGCATACCGAGAAAAAGATTACAAGTAATAAATGTAAAATACCTACAAAAAAGATACCGGAAATTGGTAATAAATGAATGGGCTATCATAAAAATTATAGAAAGCGATATAGATCCTTAAGACAAAGGACTTTTGCTAGGAAAGATCACAAGAAATATTAAAGTAGGTAATATTATTTCGTGGAAAATCACATCTGTCTCGTGAGAAATTATGTTTGGGAAAAAACCCAAATTGTGTTCGGTTGAAAGACTGAACATTTGTTTTTCTCTTTCTCAAATTTACCCGTCCTCTTTTTTTCAATTTTTTCCTGTTTTTCTTACTCTACTTTTCTTCCTTATTCTTTCGCCAACTTTTCCTAGTTTTTTTCCCATCCTCTTGCTACTTTTGTATTTCCTTCTCTTTTAATTCCTCTTTATCATTTCTATTCTTCGCTTCATGCTCAATTGCTCATTTATTACTTGCTCCCACACTTTCTATTTCGTCTGCACTTTATTTCGTCTGCTTCTTCGCCATTTCTTCATCGTATTCATTCCATTCTTTCACTTTCACATCTTTTTCTCGACTTTTCTCATCCCCCTCTTTATTTTCTTTTCCTTCCTGTACCTGTTCAACTGTATGGATAAAAAATAATGTAAATGTTTAATCACAATTTTAGTAGGTATCGCAGAATTATTAGACACAGTAGTCCTATAATTCTGCGCAACCTTTATACACCTTCTTCCTTTTCTTTTTCTCTCTCTGGCTCTTCTTTTCCTCTTTTTCTTTCTCTCCTTCCTCTTCTTTTTCTCTCTCTGGCCCTTCTTCTCCCTTCGCCTCTCTTTCTTTCTCTGCCTCTTCATTTCTTTTTTTTTGTTTTTCGTCTTTTCCTCCTTTTATTCCTCTTCTCTTCCTCTCCTTTTCCCCTTTCTTCTCCTCCCGCAGTGTATGGTCTAGTAACTGCTTCCGTTGGGATGTGTATTTACTCTACCTAGCTTTTGTTTGACTTGGAAATGTCCCCCAGGAATTGCGTTTCCAGCTAATATAAAACTACGCTGTGCCCACGTCTCTAGTACATGTCATACAGGGTGTATACTATAGTGAAAGTAAATTGCACTTCCAACTAATGTAAAACCACACTGTCCTGACTTAAACCCAATAGAAAACCTGTGGTCTTACTTCAAACAGGTACTGAAAAGGAATTATGATTCACCTGCACCGAATTTGACAGTTTTGTGGGAGAGAGTTGAGTTCACTTGGTACAATATTCCCAATGAATACTGTGAAAGTGAAAGTGTGCCACGGCGCTTGACAGCTGTTGCAAAGGCCAAAGGCCGCTGGACTAAGTATTAGTAGGTATGAAACCTGCCCAAACTGAAGTGGGGTAAAACTGTACCAATACTTGATTTGATGATTTGGAAGAGAATGCATGCATTAGCACCGCCTTTGATCAAGTTTTGTTTTATTATGTCAATTTCCAAGTATGTACTCGTATATACTCTATGTAAATAAAACTTGATCTAATATGTTTCATAATTTCTGTATTTTTTGGTTTACTTTAAATAGAATTAATTTGTGAAATATTTTGTTAAACTATACTGGCCGTGTTGTGTATTTTATGTACTTCCGAGAAATTTCTTATATTAGAAATTGGAAGTTTTTTTTGTTGATCAGATAATGTTGACCTAATTAAAAAATTAAAATGTAAGAAAATGGAAATTTCTGACTCAGTTTTGCAACATACTGTATATATTATGTACTAATATGTACTTACAATAAGTAAATAGTAATTTTATTTACGTACCTAACTACATAACAACCTGAATTTTGCAATTTTCGTAATATTACGAATAAATTGAAATCAGCATTAAATTCCTCAAATTCTGTTTCGCTTGAGTTCTTCATAAAATTGAGCGAATTTTTGCTTTCTCTTGCAATAATTTCAAAACCTGTGTGACATCACACGACTTTCCTCATACAACGGAAAGTAAGAGAACCCAAAAATTTAATGTCAAATTCGTAATCAAAATCTCCAAAATCATTGGCCTTGATATGTCACAACCGCCATCTAGGATTTTGAAAAAGTTAGTCAAAGCCGGTCCCCCCAAAATAACGGTGAACTGGGGCCGAGGTCCAAAAAGTTCAAGATATCACAATTTTTTTTTTCTTTCTTGAAGCACTTTAACTAGGTCTTATACCTGTCGTTCGCGTATCACAAAATTGGAATGGACCGCTATTATTTTTTTATTGTAAGAAAAAGTTGTTCTTATATTTTTCGTATCTTTTATCGTTTAGCCAGAACCGCCAGCCGCTGCCAGGTGGCGGCTAGAAGGCCGCTTTTAACAACCAGTTTTGACTAGTTAAACATATTTTTTAAACGATACATTAACAGATAACTTTAAGCACAATGCTACGACTTAACAGGGTTCGCGTTAGGAAGTAGGTACATCCAATCGTAAAATGTGGAATAGGAGTGCAGAACCAACCAACCTCAACTATGAGGAAGAGGTTGAACAATGCCAACCCTAAGTAGGTTTGGGAAAAGGCAAAGTAATAATAATAATAAGTATCTTTATTTATTTTCATATACATTTCAATTCCTCTTACATCTCCATTTTCGGGAGTAAAAAAAAATATATATATATTTTAATTTGTCTTAATTTTTTATTTCCGAAAATATCTATTTAAATTTTTCTTTTATTTTTTACAATTTTTTCTTCACATTTTTTTAAACTGGTACTTGTAGATTTAAAATTTAAATTTAAGTTAATCGCTATGTAGGTATTGTTACCTGTACATAATATTGTACATGCTGTTTTCCTGAAATTCTTCAATTTCTCGTTAGACTTCTGGGGAAATGAAATTTTATGTTTCCCAAGAATGTCATATATTTAATTAGTTAGCTCCTTGCATTTTCTAATTATTTATATTCCATCTTTTCTTGCTTCTCATATTCTCTCGGGTGGGTTTCCATTTTGGTAGAATTCATTTATTTTGTCAATTTTCCATTTCCTTTTTTCTTTCTCTTTCTCTTCAACTGTCTCCATTTCTTCCTGTCTCTTCTTCTTATTCTTTCTCTAATGGTTCTTTATACATATATTAACTTTACCTTCAATGTTTCTTAATTTCTTGCTTCACCACATTTTCCATCAGCTCTCCCTCCTCTCTTGTAACCTCCGTGAAAAGTTTCCCTTATGTTACAGCGAATAACTTTTAATGGCACTGTAAACTCTTCAGAGTTCTTTCTATCTATTAGAGAGGATTTTTTTAGTTGCTTTTTTGTTGATAAAAAAAGCAAAAAAATAAACTCGATAATAGGTAGATATTGGTTTGGGTTTACTTTAGCTTGGACTCTTTTTAAACATTAAACAAAAGATATTATTTGATTCTGTTACAGAGTTACCTTACTACCCTCTGATCTTTGTTCTTAAGTGATTCTTAAAATGTTAAAATGTAGTCTAAATAGAATTTTCAAAACAAAAATCCCTCGCCAACTACTGTACTAGTTCCAAGCATAAGGAAAGAGAGTCGCTGTAGACGTGACTCTATCTCCTTGTGTTGAAGAGTTCATTATATCAGAAAGGGAAACTTTCCATGTCTCTCAAGTTCCTAATTGTGAATTTAAAGAAATATTTTTATTTGTGAGTTTTTTTTTTTTATACATAAACAACACTACACAATACACCACACACAGGACATGGAAGGAGTCCAGACAATTGCTTCTGGGCGTCCACAGGGGTTAATACCCCGATCAAGCCTTCCACCACCAACCACCATGACACAATCATGGACACGGAAAGTAAAGTAAATAATTACGCTTGAACACCTCCTTGAATGCTCTATCCTAGCTCCTGCCCGTACCAATTTGCCCGCTATACCATCGTTACGTGACGACACAAATGAAATTGACGCCCTGATAATATACTTGAAACGAATAAAATGCTATAGAAAAATTTAGTTTGAAACGGAAACGGTGCGAAAGACCAGCTGATGTTAAAGCACCTTATTATATATAAAAAAGTAAGTAAGCCTGTAGAGGCAAAAATCTGTCAAATTAAATTTCAGAACTCAGATTTTTATATCAATAAATTTCATTTAAAAATCACAAAGCGCACGATTAGCTCAGTGGTAAGATAGACGCTTTTCATACGAAGGTCCCGGGTTTCGAACCCTAGAGTCGACAAAAATATTGTATTATTAATTTGGTTACAGTTGTCGCCCCTAAATAGGAAGTATTATGTCAAATCTCGCCCATCAGAGGGGAGACAACCTTTAAAAAAAAAGAAAAAAAGGTAATTGTGCCCCGGAACCGCTTTTGCATTACTTCGGATAATTTTCCTCTCCGGCCATGATTCGAACCCGAAACCTCCGGGTCAGCAACCAATACTCTTAACCACTGAGCTACAAAAGTCGGAGACGACCCTGCCACAGGATGAGCAAGCTACAACACGGACCAAAAGTGTCCACAGTAGCTGCTGTTTCATGCCTACGAAATAATCAGTGAACATTTCCAAACTATAAGAGAGTGCGAATTCTGTTGCAGCAGAGGGTGGCGTCATCGTGAACGATGGTAGCCAGACAGTAGAGGAATGACTCAGCACTTCTACCACTGTCTTTACAAGGAGGCTGATAATTAACAAGGGCCCCCAGAACCAAGCCAATGCTGGTCCACTCCCTGTTAATAGTCCCCCAGCCAGACTGCTGTTCTCCTCCCTGTTTATAGTCCCCCAGCCAGACTGCTGGTCTCCTACCTATTTATAGTCCCCCAGCTAGACTGAATTCTGTTGAGCATCTTTAAAAAAAATATATGACGGTATCTGTGAATTTCGCTATTGAAAGACTCGGGGATTGAAGAAGTTTCAGTTAGTTGGGAGAGCGGAGGAGTCATGAATAATTCAGCCTCATAGACAGATAGCGTCAAAACTGAAGAAGTCAGCAGGTTCGACAAGAAATTCAGCAGTGGTTTTTAAAATAATGAACCCGGAGACCTGAATTTATGAACAAAACGCTAAAGCAGAGATTTCACTTGGGGTCATCATACACTTTTCTGTTTATACTGATTAAAATAGAGAGGTTAGCTGATGGCATGGATAATCAGAACTATTACCTGCTGATGAGAGGAAATAAGCTCGAAACAGCTGTCCAGGTATGTTCTGATATTCATGTACAACTAGTACATTTTCTCATTTTTCTGTTTATACTGATCTCTAACCAATTTTTTGCATCTCTTACCATTTCGTCTAAACAATTCGGACTCACAAAGGTACATACAAATCCGCCCATATTTCTCATTTAAAGAGATAAAAATAAATTAAAATACCTAATAATATCTCATTATAAAAGTTATCTTATTTGTGTTAACCACTTTCGTGGTATCACAACTACTCAAACTCGCTTTACTAAATCTACGCTGAAACCAGGACTTGAACCACCGACCTCCAGGTGAAAAGTCCGCTGCCTTATCAATCAAGCTACTGAGGTCGGTATAGCTAATCCACCTAATCCAACCCCCAAACAAAGAGGAGAGTCCAGAAATGTTTTCAGGTCAATTAAAAAAAAAAAACGACCGAAAACAATACTTTCTATACCTTTAAAAAAATAGAAAGTAAAAATTGCATGTTTAAAGATTTACATACACCGAATTGGCTGTATGGCAAATTCCCATGATAAGAAGAATAACCAATGCCAAAAAAAAAAAAAATACCTACACCGGATAAGCAATACTTTTAGTTCCCTCGACGTCGAGCAAAAAAAATTCTATTTTAAAAAGTCTGCCCTGGCCGGTATTTGAACCCGCAATCTTTGGGTCAGGAAGCAGAGGTGATCAACTCATCGCCATGGATATAGCTGATAGGAGAACCACTGAGTTTGGAAAGTCTGGCATTGTTTTCAACGAAACTTCGTTAAAAGCTTCTTTGCATCTGAAAGTTCTGTCATGCTAATAGTGTTTGCGCCATTCTAACCTAATGAAATAGATAACCTTGTTATGTGTATACACAGTATACGTATACAGAATAAATATACTAACTTACATAAAGAGAACCTAAAATATACAGGGTGTTGTGGATTTATTTCATAGGTATAATTTATTTTACATCCTAATTTTAACATCCAAGGTCATTCATGGGATGGGATAGTTATTTTAGGTAGGTTAATATTTTAAAAGGAATCCTTTTTTTTGTGGATTTTATTGGTAAAAACACACCTGTTGAATTAATGTAGTAACTGGGGCTTTGAAGCCGAAAGACCTAAGTTTCCCAGTTACTGGGGTTTAACGAAAAAAGGCTGCTGGTTAAATAACGCTACTACAAAAGGTGTATTTAAGGGATTGAAGAGTATTAAATTTACACGGAAAGATAAAAGGAAGAAATAGACTACTACAACGAAATGAGATTGGAGGGTATGACCAATGACCATGCAGTTAAAATCGACGTTAAAACCAAAAAAAAGGCCTCACGCTCCGATACAATCTAGCAAACTCTTTTTTGTCTTCTGATTCACAGGCCCCATCACCACGGGCGGGTCTCGAACCAAGTGTCTGCCGTGGGGCTCCTCTCCTCCCCCGATGGGTCCCGCCACCCCCTGGACCTCTACGAGTTCTCCGAGGAGGACTTCGCCCCCCGCCGGTCCAACCTGACCCTGCTCGAGTGTTTCATGGGCTGTCGAACCAAGGTGGAACAGCAGCTGGCGAGGCGGAAGGTAAATGACACTTCGAAGAAAGATAAAGGACCTTTTAAGAGAATGACTTCTCTTAAAGCCTTAGAGAAAGGTCATCCTAAGAGAAAAGACACCCTAAGAGAAAGCAAGGAAATCTCTATGGGGCTATTTGGGACACACTCAGAGACAGTAAAGATGTTAAGAAATGAGTATATAATCAATATAGGGTTAACCTTGCGGGAGAAACAAGACACCCTAAGGATGGTCATTTGGTTAAAATACAGAGATGGGATTAATATAAGGGACAAGCTTAGGGTAGTAAGAATAGGGCGATAAGAGTGAATGTGAGAAAAAGTACAAAGAAAATATGAAAGGTTGGGAAGAAATTGAACAGAATTCAGAAGAAAATCTTAGACAACATTTTTAAAGATCAATTTTCTAAACTAGAATAAATGTTTGACTTGTTCGTGAGGATTTTTTAATTTATATTTTTTTAAATTCGTGAGAAATTTATAAATATTTAAACATTGTAGATAAATAATAAAATTCATTATTATTATTATTATTTCAATATTTCTTTCCTATTTTTTTGCCAAATTCCATGTTTTCCCAGATCGAGCAAGGCCTCCGCCTCTATAATCAGCACAAGCAGCACCAGGCAGTGGCGAAGTGGCAGAGCGCACTCAAGAGAATAAGGCATGGCCAAGACAAGTTCCTTCTGCTCGGGTATCTGTATCAGGCATACATGGATTGGGGAAAATACAGGTGAGTGATATGCTGATTGCTGGCATATAGAGGGTAAACTATCTGTATCAAGCATACATGGATTGGGGAAAATACAGGTGAGTGATATGCTGTCATGTAAAGGGTGAACTAAAGAGGTTAAGTCAAGAGTACATTAAAAGAGTACATTAAAAAAAAAAAAAAAAAAAAAATGTAAATACAAATTTAAATTTTAAAGATGGAGGCCGTTTTGATAGGACTAATAGGTAGTTTAAGTTTACTTAGTTTTATCTCTTCACCGCATAAATGGTTCAATATGTCATGAGTAACAAAATAACAATGCTTTCTTCATAGTTATATGGTCATGTATGAGAACATGGTTAAAAAAAATAATCTATTTTTTCTTTGTTCTTACTTCTACTATCTTTCATTTTTCTTTATTTATAATGCAGGGAAGAGAATGGTTTCTATAAGTTCATAGTCTGATGGATTTCATCTATTGGTTCTCTGCTTATATTATTTCCCTTTCATATTCCAAAGTTCTTCAATATGTGCATGAATAAACAATGCTTTCTATGACAACATACTCTGAGGGATTTTTATCTATTTGTTCTTCACAATCTTCACAGAGTATAAATATCTTATTTCTCTTCATCTTTTACCCATGCATATTTTTCATTATAAATTGACTTGAGGGCAAGTTGAGGGATTTCTTCCCTTTGTGCGGAGTGGAGTTCCCTGCTTTATTCCTCTATTTCCCTCTCTGTTTGTCCCTTTCTCTTTTCTTTTCTCCCTTATCTTTTCTATCTCCCACTTTCCGTCCCTCAATTTCTCCATCTCACTGTATTCCCTCCTGTTTCTCTCATATATTATTCAGAACATCTTATTCGTATTTGTCAAAGGCTTTGAAGATGTCTTCCCAAGCATAATATATCGCTGATCTTTGTTTATACTCCTCATCTTTGTCTTCTATCTCTTTCATTATCTCTCGTCTCCTCAGAAGCTAGGAGATGTATTGTTTATAATATCATTACTGTACAAATAAATAAAAGTATTCAGTTCATCTTCCAGTTCTCATCATCTATCTTTTTTTTCTCTCTCTGTTCTCATTCTTGCTATCTCTCTGACTCTGTTGAAATTTCTTACAAAAGAAAGTCATTGATTTGAGACTGGGGATTTACCCTCCTGGAAAACAGTATTGTGTATTTCTACATTAAGCTGACCCACCCTGGGTTAAGACGGGAATAGCCATAATCCAGAGGATTCTATGTCACTCACCAAGCTCGCCACTCTTATTATTCTAAAGCTCGCGAAACATTGCTTTACTTCAATGATCTAATGGGAACTAATAAAATGAACAAACCATTGGTGTTGGCTAGTTCCTATATAACTACCTTCTATATAACTAGGTTATTTTCTAAAGTTACTACCAAAAAAAAGAGACATAAAAGAATGAGTCTTGGAAATCGCGTGATGAAAATGTCGTGAGTGTTAAAGAAATATAGAGAGAAATATAGCAAAGTCAACAAGAAATGAGTATTATTGAATACGAAGTGCGAAATAGCGTATATGAGAGAGACAATAGTAAAAAAAAATTAGAATAGAGTTAGAAAAAAAGAGTTAGGGAAACTGAAAAAGAAATAACTGAAAAAGAAAAGTAAAGATAGAAAGAAAATAGAAACACGTGCAGGACAGTGGAAAAAAAGAAATTGGAAGAAAAATAACCGATAAAAATAATGCCATTGAAGAAAATAGATCAAAAAGAAAGAGAGGGATAGATAGAAAGAGAGAGGGAGAGAAAGAGACAGAGAGAGAGAGAGAGAGAGAGGGGGAGAGACAGAAAGAGAGAGGGAGAGAAAGAAAGGGTTAGGAAAAAAAAATAACGCTAATGTGAAAATCTTGTGAGGCGCCCCAGCCTGTGTGGAAGAACATTAACAACACATTGAGCATTGAGAGAGAGAGAGAGAGAGAGAGGAGAGAGAGCGTATTGAAAAGGTATAAAAGCAATAGAGACGTTATTGTACTCCGGAGGCAATAAAAATATAGATGTGGCATTCAGTTCTGTAGTCTATATGCATACATTTATGTACCTATAATTTTTTGGCATATTATACATTTGGAAATAATATCTTTCCACTGTTCTTGTAAAGGATAAAAAGACAAATTCTGATTGACACCGTCCTCGGGCCTTTGTCAATCATTAGCCCCCTAGTAAAAATTCATTGAGTACGACACAATACTGCTCTGTTGAATCAGGGTACCGTCGAAATTGACGAAACAACACTGGTGATGATGACATTATACAAAACAATACTCTGTTGTTTTTTTTTTGTTTTTTTTTTTTTGCTAGAATAAGACTGAAAAGTCCCTTCCCTTAACTTTCACATTCTAAGCAAACTTTTACTTATAAATTGGTGTGATATACAATGATTATTTACAGAAAACCATTCTTAAAAAATGAAGATAATAATAAGAATAAACAATAAAATTAAAATATTAGGACTTTTTTGTTTATAGGTACCTACATAATATATTTATTTAAATAAACGTTTTGACATTTTCATGTCTTTGCTATGGCACATAACCAAAACTATGTAACGAAATTAAGTAACGAAATTATGTAACGAAATTATGTGACGAAATTATGTAACGAAATTATGTAACGAAATATTAAATTGACATTTTCATGTCTTTGCTCTGGCACATAACCAAAATTATGTAACGAAATTATGTGACGAAATTATGTAACGAAATTATGTGACGAAATTATGTAACGAAATTATGTAACGAAATATTAAATTATAAAAAGAGAGAAGAGAAAAAGTATGTGTCATGCGCACAATACGAAATTTGGTCAGTTAAGTTTTAGACCTTGAATAGTAAAGATGAAAATGTCCCAATGGTTGCAGACTCGTATGCAAGCGTTTTTTTTTTCTCTCCATACTTCATTCTCCACAGCAAATATTTCTGCTCCGTCTTCAATCTTCTTATCTTCTTCCGCATTCCTCTCAACCGCATCCCAACTGCTCTTATCATTGATATCTGGCACTTCACTTTCATCCATCCAAATGTCATTGCAGTGTCTATTCCATTATTCTATATCCGTTTTAATGTCTATTCCATATTCACAGCTTAAACGTCAAACGGAACCGAGCAAAAATTCAACAGAATTTAGCACCCTCTAAGTGATCACACTACCTGTGAAAACTATGAAAGATACAAAACCCGTCCATATTTTCTCATTTATATATTATAAAGATAAACATAAGAAAGACCAAGAGAATGGATTGCAATTATTGAAAGACAGCAGAAGAAAGAGAAAGAAAAGCATACAGAAGAGAGGAAAGTAAGGAGAGATATGTACATATAAAACAGAAAGTCATGGAAAAGAATGGGTATAGTAAAGTTAAGAACATTAGAGGGAGGTAAAATAATGAAAAAGTGAAAGAAAAAAAATAGATAATGTAGAGGGAGAGAAAATTGATGAGGGAGATGTGGAGTGATAATAAAAGAGGAGATAGAGTGTAAAATGAAAAACAAGACATAAGAAGAGAGATAGAGGTGAAGGAGGGAGTGAGATAAACGATGTTCATTTTCACGGGAGAGAAACGTGATATGTCGATATTTCACCTTGTTTCCTTTAATGTAGAAAACATCAGTTATATCACCTTCTATTTTCCCTCCCTCCTTTCTATTTTGTACCTCTTTCTCCACTTCCGTTAATTTCTCTCTCACTCTCTGATATCCCTCTCTCTCTCAACATCATTTCTCTCAACAAAATCTAACTATGAGGTTCATATGTGTAAGGTATTTATATTAAGTGAACAGGTTTCGTTAAATTAATAAGATTCTTGAATCGGTTTGGTTCAGAGATGATGAGGAGTTGAGAAGTGGTGGTTTTTGTTTTGAGTAAGTAGATTTCATTTATTTTTTTGCTTCTATGTAAATAATGAGAAGACATTTCTTCTTCTTGTTATTATTTAATACTTAATTAGAAGGACAAATACAAACAAATAATGAAAACAAGTATATTACAAAATGGATAGTAATAAAAACACGAAATACGAGTACATGAATATATACAGATGTCCTAACTAAAGGGCGGGATTATTGCCTATGGCAATCTCTTCCACCAAATCTTTATGAGTTTCTCATGAGTTTTCTTATTCTCAAAGAATAGATGTAGAAATCTAATGGAGAGATAAAATGAAAAAGAAAAACCGAACGAAGGAGAATAAACCCAACATACTAATGAAGAAAAAGAAGACTTTAAAATAGAAAAAGAAGCAGATGGAACAAACTTCGCAAGAATAATATTAGGTGGCAAGAAAACAAGTAACGTTCAATAAGTTACTGCAAAATTCCATTTCGTAAATCTCAGTGGCGAATGTTTTCCAGCATACTTTTCATCTTCTTATTCCACTAAAAATAAGAAGTGAAAGTGGGGAGATTAAGGAAGCGTCTTCCATAAGTTCGAATCCCACCCAATTTATAAATTTGTCCTCGTCAATTTGAGGAGGCTTTTACCATAGTGAAACACTGGTACCAAAACATCTGCTGGAACAACAGCAGAGCAGGACACTCTGAATCAGTCTTTTTAGTAAAAGAAAGTATTTTTTATGAATTTCGAGGATCTTTTCTAAAAGAAATTCCTATGTGCTGCGTCCATTAGATATTCAGAAATATTGCAACCAAATTTTTATGAATAAAATTAGGTAAACTATTATTCTACATTTTGGGTAGGCTAATCTTTAAGGTCCACCTCCAAAATACACCACTTGTGCTCAGAAACATTTTTCTCAGCGGGAAACATAATTATTTTTTTCTCAAATCCTCATTTTCCTGAAACATTATTAACAGTCTTCTTCCTTCCTGTATTCTTCTCTTTCATTTCCAGAACCTGGATTTTCTTGCAACCCTTATTTCTTTAATTTCAGTTTTCAACTTGGAAAATTGTTTTTCTAAAAATACCAAGTGTTCAGTGAAGACTGAGTTTTGTTTGCTATAGTATCTCTCCTATTCTTAGACTGCTCATCTTCTTTTGCTGTTTGTATCATTATTTTTTCGTTTTATTTTTCGAGTTTTTTTTTGAGATCTCATTTGGTGTACAAAATGTGTTCATCATTATTTCATCGTCTCCTGAAGCTCTCTCTTTCTCTCTCCCTCTTCATCTCGATCTCTTTATTTGTTTCTCTCTGTTTGTCACAGTTATTTTTGTATTTCTAAATCTCTTTCTCTCTCTCTTTATCACTTCACTTTTTCTCTCTCGTATTATTTTGCACTTTAAATTTATCATACTCGCATCATCCGTAGATTGAAGGATGTGATCTAATATTAATGAAAATTCAACGCATTACTGACAGAAAAAGTACAACTTATTTTTTCTCGAAAAAGTACATTGCTGACAGAAAAAGTATAGTAGTGCTTTATTTAGACTGTCGGCTCGAGACAAGAAGTCCCATTACGCTAACAGTTTAATATAGCACCTCTTTATTTACTGTAAATTTTACATGATTTTACAAAAGTACTTCAGCTTTAATAAGGAAAACTTATCCAGAATAACGAACATGATTTTCCACTTTTCAGAGAATGTCTGGAGTTCGCGCATCGACAGCTCAACCTGGCGGAGGAAACCGACAGTCCGAACATGCGCGCTGAAGCCTACCTCAATCTGGCAACAACGCACCAGCGCATGGGCGGACTGGAGCGCGCTCTAGCGTGTGCGAGACACTCGCTGTACAACGAGTGTGACCAGTGCAGCACGGCGGGTGAGTCTGGCAACACTGGATTAACTTTTTAACTTTAGCCATAGCGTGTAGCATAGCGTGTAAAATTAAGATGTGTGGAAACCACCCCCCGCCGGCCTACATCGTGGCGTCCTCAGCGCTAGATTCGCAAAAGAGTCTCCTCTCCTCGTCCCTCACCCGTATCAAATGTAAACATAAACATGAGTATATCAAAATGTAAACATAAACATAAATAGACCACGAGAAATATTCTACTCCTTTGCGATGGTGTCGCGCTATGTGGCGTTTCCATGCAACTGGGGTTCGTTTCCACATTTCTTAAATCTACACGCTATGACTTTAGTAACAAAGTGGTTACGGCAATAGACATTGCGTTAGGGTTTGAAGTCTTGGAAATGCAATGCAAAAATGAAGACTGCTCCAAAACGTGCTCCACCCTACCAACCTTAGCCATGAGCTTGAACAACACCGACCCTAATAGTAACATAATATTAAGCTAATATGGGATAAAGACAAGGAAGATAATATCTCATGCTGTATATTATACTGTCATTAAACGGAGAAATAGCTTGTTTTGTGACAAACCATCCTTTAAAATATACTTCTAATCACTTGTAATTATCATATCTGCAATAATAAATCTCTAGAAAAAGGAGTAAATCAAAAAGGAAAGAGAAAATCCACAATATTCAAACTTCCTCTACATAGATAGATAAATGTCCTCTTCAAAAATAAATAAATTGTAGAACTTCGGGATCCCTCATCAACTTTGTGTACTCTTGTGTAACTCATATAAATGTCGATAGAATTTCCGGATCCCTTTACAATTTTGTGTTGGATTTCATAAAAATAATTTGGTTTATCAATAATAAATTATTAATTGTTCACTTAATCAGTATCAGTATAAACAGAAAAATGAGAAGTTGTATCAGATGTACATGAATATCAGAACATATCTGGAC
Source organism: Bactericera cockerelli (assembly GCA_024516035.1). Lineage (NCBI taxonomy): Eukaryota > Metazoa > Arthropoda > Insecta > Hemiptera > Triozidae > Bactericera > Bactericera cockerelli. The sequence continues at coordinate 18,991,526 of CM044965.1, forward strand.
AGCTGTTTCGAGCTTATTGTAAGTAATCGGTAAATGATCTCTCACACAGGCATGGTTCAAGTGGCGCTGGGTAACATCTACTCAGAACTGGGCTCCTTCTGCAAGTCTCTCCAGGCATATCAACAAGCTCACTCTATTGCTCAAAGGATTCAAGATCCTGCCTTAGAATTACAGGTAACTTGTTGTCTGATACTTACACCTCTTTTTCCGGTGGTTATAGCAAAGGATTGCGACGACTAACTCCAAGGTCTAGGCTCCTTCCTTGTTCAATGATTATAGTGCAATAGTTTTAGATTCCTCATCATGTGCACTGGTAGTCAAGTGGTTAACGCGTTAGTCTGGTAATCCAGGTAGGGTAGAGAGATCCGTTGGTTCGAATCCCACCTAATGCATGAATTCCTCATCAATTTGAGTTTGTGACCACATAATTAGCCGAAAATAGTGGTACTTACTCACACAAGTAACTATTTTTTCTCACGAGGTATGAGTGGACCCCAAACATCCAAGTACACATCAGATAAATTCCTGTCCCCGCTGGGGATCGAACCCAGGTAACCATCCATAATACGCCCAGCGCGCTAACTCACTTTGTCACAGTGACTACTAATAGACACTAGACACATAACCAACCAACCAGACAATGTCAAATGTATAACCAACCCATATCAAATGTATTATTTACGTCTTCTCCTAACAGTACTAAAAAGTTTGACAGGTCCTGAATAAAATGTGGTGTCTCCTTTCTGACTTTTCTCGAAGTTTTTTATCTCTTGAGGGAAGGAGTTAGGTAGGAGATCGAATCCTGTGATAAGCTCTATCACAACTGTCGGAGTCCCTTCAACCTCTGAAACTCAAGCTCTCTCTCTCTCTCTCTTTCTCTCTCTCTCTCTACCTTTCTCTCTCTTTCTCTCTACCTTTCTTTCTCTCTCTCTACCTTTCTTTCTCTCTCTCTCTACCTTTCTCTCTCCCTTTCTCTCTCTCTCTACCTTTCTCTCTCTCTCTACCTTTCTCTCTCTCTCCACCTTTCTCTCTCTCTCTACCTTTCTCTCTCCCTTACCCTCTCTCTGCCTCCTTCTCTCTCTCTTTCTCTCTCTCCCTCTCTCTCTCCCTCCCTCTTTATCCTCTTCTTCTACTTCTATTTTTTCACTCTCTCTCTCTTTTTCCTTATCTATCTCTTCCCCCAACTTTACTCTTTACTTTCTATCCACACTACTTCTCCTCCTTTCTCTTTTTATTTAACATCTCTTTTCTCTTCTTCTCCTCCTTTTCCCTTTCTTCCTTTCTCTGGCTCTCTTTCTCTCTCATTTCCTCTTGTAATTAAACCTTTCTCTTACTCCCTTTCACCATGTCTCTTAGTAGGTCTCTCTCTTTCCTTATCTATTACTTTCCCTCTTTATATCTCTACTTCACACACTCACTATGTCTTCCTCTCCCTCCCTCCCAATCATTCTCTTCAACCTTTCTTCTACCTACTATCAGCCTTAAAGACCACACTCTCCTAAATCTATCAGTTCTTATCTCTTACACCTTCCCTCCCAGACTTATCCCTCCCAAACTCATCCCTCTTTTCTACATTAAATATTTACCATTTCTTCGCCTCCTTCCCAAATATACCCTCATATCGCTTCCCAAATCTAATTCACCCCTATAGGATCCCTCCCAAAGCTCCCTCCCTCTTTCGCCTCCCCTCCCAAAATTATCTCTCCCTTCTCTTCCACCACTTAATCTAAAAAGTTTATCTTTCGAATACGCATAAGTTTCTGATGGGGAAAGTTCTCCTTAACACGACTAGTCCCTCGAAGCTATATTGGATATTAGAATTTTAATACCAATTTATTTATGAGGACAAAATTGCAAAACGTTTTATAATTGGGTCTGAATTTTCTCAAGAAATATATTCAGTTTGGAATTACCAGAGATCACAGGTTGAGTAACTCCCTCGAAGTAATACACTGTAGTTACGAGAGGTATTTCTTCATTGCTTAAAAAAAGGTTGAGTTCAGTTACACCAATTACTGAATCTAATTTTGAATATTGTCCTTCTTTCGTTCAAATTTCGAAAAATTGGTCTTGAAGAAGATTTTCGACTAGATCCTAGTCACATTCAGAATCAAGCAAAACGGCCGTTTCGCGGTGAACCCCTCTACAGTGGTAATGAATCCAGAGATTCCAGAGGTCGCGGGTTCGAAACCCAGGCGGGACATGACATATTATCCTCCACTCTTGGATAATAATGCGTCTTAGGCTTACTGCTGGAATAATGGGACCTAATAGTCCTAATCGGGCAAGACGATATTATTATTATTCTCCTTATCTTCCTTTACCAATTCCTCGTTACCTATATATTTCCTCTTTCCACCCCCAGTATTCCTCTTTTTAGACTTATTCCTTTTTTGATATTTCTTCCATCTTCTACTTGCCATCTCCAACTCCTTCTCTTTTCATCCTTTCATTTTGCCCCCACTTACTTTTCTTTTTTATAGCATTTTCCATTTTCCATCTCATATTACTTCTTTAGTATCTCTTTCCATTTTCCTCTCACCATTCCATCTCCTCCTCATCCTCCTCTCCCATCTCCACGTCCTTATTGTCCTTCTCTTCCATCTCCAGCTTCTTCTCCTCTATATTTCTCTCTTCGTCTCTCTCACATTTTTTCTACCTCACGTCTCATTTATTGCCCACCTTACTTTTAACGTCCATAAATTGTACAAACTTATACGTGACATAACGAGAAGGAATTTATTTTAAATTTGGTACAGGGAGCCTCACGAACACTCAACTCCACTCTCCTCATTTCTTCCTCCACTCTCCTCATTTCTTCCTCTACTCTCCTCATTTCTTCCTCCACTCTCCTCATTTCTTCCTCCACTTCTCATTTCTTCCTCTACTTTCCTTATTTCTTCCTCCACTTTCCTCATTTCTTCCTCCACTCTCCTCATCACTTCCTCTACTCTCCTCATTTCTTCCTATACTCTCCTCATTTCTTCTTCTACTCTCCTCATCACTTCCTCTACTCTCCTCATCACTTCCTCTACTCTCCTCATTTCTTCCTCTACTCTCCTCATTTCTTCCTCCACTCTCCTCAACACTTCCTCTACTCTCCTCATCACTTCCTCTACTCTCCTCATTTCTTCCTCTACTCTCCACATTTCTTCCTCCACTCTCCTCATTTCTTCCTTTACTCTTCTCATTTCTTCATTTACTATCCTCATTATCTGAATGAGAAATCAACATTTTTTCCTTATACAATCAAGGTTGATTTTCGCCAACATTGTCTGCTATTTTTTTCTGTTCTTCATCACATACACGCGTTTAAAACCCCTTGGTTTTAAACGCGTGTTTTTTTTCACTAATTTTATCGAACGCCCTATGAATCTCGGAAAAGAAATCATATTTTTAATGTTCTATTTCGTATTTATGTATGAAGCTGTAGATTTTTTGAAATATTATAGCAGGTGGTTAAAAAAGTCGGATAGACGGAGAGAAAGAGACATGGAGAGAGAGAGAAAGAGGGAGGGAGAGAGAAAGATTGAGGGAGAATAAGAGAGGCAGAGAGAGAGAGGGAGAGAAAGAGATATTGAGAGAGAGAGATATTGAGAATTAAATTGAATTGAATTGAATTGATACTTTATTGATTTCAAAATAATTATACATAAATTATACATCTCCCCAGCTAAGGCTAACTTTTAGGGAGATGGGTTTTTTATACATCTCTCTCCCTCTCTCTCCTAACTTTTTAGGAGAGAGAGAGTGAATGAATGGGAAAATCTGAAAGGAATGTGGGAAACAGACATAGAAAAAGCGAGAGAAAAAGTGAGAAAGGGAGAGAGAATTGAATAGCACAAATACTTGCACACTGAGCGTTTCTCGAGTACTCTTTATTTAAAAATGAATTTTGAAAAAGTTTATTATAAATGCGCTGAGATTCAGCTTTTTCTCTTCAGTCCGGGACCCATTCAATTGAGAGCCCGCTTTAATTCTACTTCATTGACTTAAGAATCTGTCTTGAAATACATTACGAAAGTATAGAGTGTGCAGAAAGTATTGGAACGTTTTATTTCCAGGCGAAAGGGTGTGCCTTCATTGATTACGAAAGTATTGGAACGTTATATAACCAGGCGTAATGCTGGGTCCACACAGGTGCAACATGCAACATGTTGCTGCAACATGAAACATGTTGCTGCAAAATGAATTCATTATGTCTGTACCGTTTCTGAACACGAACATTAATGTTCAAAAATTATCCATGAGGATGTCGGTTTTCTACCAAACATCTTTGATCTTTGTTGCCACTATGTTGCACGTGTGTGGACGGCACCTGAACATATAAACAGAATGGATCACTGACGAACACAAACTGCAGCAAGTTGCTGCAACAGTGTTCCAATTACCACACACATGTTGTAGAGTGAGCAGAAAGTGTTGGAACGTTTTATTTCCAGGTGTAAGTTTGTACTTTCTAATCATTCTAGTACAACTTGTTACTTTTCTGATTACACTGATTAAAATAGAGATGTTAGTTGATAACTAAATTTCCTTTACTGATGAGGAAAATATTAACAAAAAAATAATAGACATAATATGTGTGTCCTAACTAAAGGGCAGGATTATTGCCTATGGCAATCTCTTCCGCCCAAACCTTTTAATATACCATCATATTAAAATGGTTAATATACCATTATTTGTTATCAATATAATTATCTGAAGAAAACACTGTATCATTATTCTTTTTTCTTTTTTAACAAAATAAATGTTTTATTTAGTTTTTACAAATAGAAAACTTCGTCCATTTTGTTATCGTCGGGGATGGACCCCATTATCCTCACATCATTCCCTTTTTGAATTGCTAGATTCAATCTTTGTTTAAGGTATGCGGCGGCTCGCTTCTCTCTAGAAATACACTCCAGTTGAATCCCAATTTCTTTTATCCACTCTATAGCTTCTTAACATCATTATTCATCATTATTCTTCTTTACATCATTATTCATCATTATTCTTCTTTACATCATTATTCATCATTATTCTTCTTTACATCATTATTCATCATTATTCTTCTTTACATCATTATTCATCATTATTCTTCTTTACATCATTATTCATCATTATTATTCTTTACATCATTATTCATCATTATTCTTCTTTACATCATTATTCATCATTATTCTTCTTTACATCATTATTCTTCTTTACATCATTATTCTTCTTTACATCATTATTCTTCTATACATCATTATTCTTCTATACATCATTATTCTTCTTTACATCATTATTCTTCTATACATCATTATTCTTCTTTACATCATTATTCTTCTATACATCATTATTCTTCTTTACATCATTATTCTTCTATACATCATTATTCTTCTTTACATCATTATTCTTCTATACATCATTATTCTTCTATACATCATTATTCTTCTTTACATCATTATTCTTCTATACATCATTATTCTTCTTTACATCATTATTCTTCTATACATCATTATTCTTCTATACATCATTATTCTTCTTTACATCATTAACTTTACCATTACCCCAGGTGTATGTCGGCCTCTCCGAGCTGTTCGGCCGCCTCCAGGACTCGGACAAGAGCTACCGCTTCGCCTCCAAGGCCTACGACATGTCCCGCGCCCTCAACCTCGGCAGTCTCAACTCGCGCAACCACCGCGCTGCGCTACTGCAGATGGCGACCGCGATGAGGAAGCAGGGGGAGCTGGGCGATGCGCAGGACTACTGCAGCGTGAGTGCCCTGGCGCGCATGTATTTTTTTTTTTTTACACTTTATTAATAGGACACTGGCTACCATCGTTCACGATGACGCCACCCTATGATGATGGCTTTAAAGCAAGAGCGGAGCTGTGGCCGTTGCGAAACTCTTGCAACATTGCGAGATCTCCCACCGGCTAATCTTATGTTTTTATATATTTTCTATTTTTTTCATTTTTATTTTATATATTATTTCCATTTTTTTCATTGCTAAAATAAATATTTCTATGTACATAATGTCCATTTATACCTAATAAAGCGTTATATAATAATAATAATAATAATCCTGTGTTGTGCTAATCCTGTGTTGTACTAATCCTGTGTTGTGCTAATCCTGTGTTGTGCTTGCAGGAAGCCACCAGGCTGGCCCTGGTGTCTGGTGATCAGTCCTGCTACGCCCGGAGCATCCGTATCATGGGCGACATCTACCGGAAGAAATCTGAAATAGGGGTGAGTTCTGAGTTTATCAGAGAAAAAGTTCCGTTTCCATAGCTGTACCTATTACTTCCGAGAAATTTCTGAAATAGGGGTGAGTTTTGAGTTTACCAGAGAAACAGTTTTGTTTCCATAGCTGTATTACTTCCGAGAAATTTCTAATATTAGAAATGGGAAGTATTGTGTTCGTTTTTGTATAAAAAAAATATTTTTTTCCTCCGATTTCAATTTTTTTTATATTTTTCTTTCTAACCAAAGTGGATTCAAATGGAATGAAATGGACGAACTAGAAGAAAGTCCTTTTTTTTGTGGAAGAGAAAAATCTTCTTCCAATTTGGTTAACCAAAATGGATTTGTATTTTTTTTTTTTTTTTTTCTTTTATAGGTTAAGTCCATTGTTTATCTTTAAAAGTACCGAAATGCTTTTTTCTTTCACGAATAGTGGGAAAGCTAGACCTGGAAGAAAATGGTAGACTTGGAAGAAATAAAGAAAAAATAAATAAATATATACATAATATATGTCCTAACTAAAGGGTGGGGTTGTTGCCTTTGGCAATCTCTTCCACCCAACCCTTTGGGTCTTTTTATTCTGTGGTCACAAACTCAAATCAATGATAAAAAATTCATGCACTGGGTGGGATTTGAACCAACGGATCCCTACGCTACCTGGATTACCAGACCAGCGCGTTAACCACTTGACTACCAGTGCACAGTACACGACTTGATCTAGTTCACTATAAATTCTTACCCAGTACCATCGTTTCTCAGAATGCGTACCGCCAGTACGAGAGCGCGATGACATCAGCCAGTGCCATGGGGGACAGAGTGAGTCAATGGAGGCCATGGACGGGGCGGCCAAATGTTTGGAAACGCTGCGTCTGCAGCAGAAGATATGCAACTGTCGTCCCCTGGAGTTCAACACGAGGCTTTGGAGGTTGCCAACGCTATTGGTGCTAAGGTGGGCTAAGTGAACTGAAGCATTTCTTAAAAAAAAAAAATGTGAGAGTGCAGAGTGAGTTAGCCGTAGATTGCACACATGGTACCTGGTTCGATTTCCACGAGGGGAGATTTATATGCCCCTGTACTTGAGTTCGGGTCCACTCTACTCGTGAGGAAAAATAACTGGGTTTAATTGAATTCCCGTGGCAGAATCAACAAAATACTATACGATAATTCTAATTAAAAGTGGTAAAGTCCAGATTCTGCCTACCACTATAATTGTGAATAATAACACAAGAAAGATTATAAAAAAAAGTTACGTCTCTTTGACTGGCCCATATACAGGGTGTTGGAAAAAATTATGTCTCACCCTGTATAACACTTAATTTTGTTTTTGCGATATGACCAACGAAAAATGTGTAAAATTAGGCGAGGATTATTAATCCATAATATATTATTATAAAAAAAATTTTACCTCAGTAAAAAAAAATCAAGTCATTATTTCACTTATGAACACTGAACCACCCTGTATATTTTTTTGCTACGTATTGAAAGTGCGTGTTTTCATTACACAAACACTACTTATTCTTGTTATCGAAAAAATTAAACGAAATCGAGTTATTTGAGATTTAGAAAAAAAATTGGTCCAAAAGAAACCACCCTGTATGTAATATTTCAGTCTAAAAAAGTACTCATCTAAGTATACCATTTAAAAGTAAAATTATCAAATAAAATTTAGTTCGATCCATTTAAAATCGAAAGTTGACACCTCAATTTCTGACTTTAGAACCACCCTGTATATAAAAAAAATTCACGACTGAAACCGCTTAATAGAACTTGATTTATTGTACCCTTGAAGACCTTGATTTTTTTAGTTTTCAAAAACTCTTTCAGGCGCCGAGTAATTCGAGGTGTCCAACTTTGGTGGGACACCCTGTATATACACAAATTGACATAACTAAAAGGCGGGATAGGCGAACGACCTGCTCCAGCAGAATTAAAGCGTCTTAAAGGGAAAAAAAAAAATTAAAGAAAAAAAAGGCGGGATTATTGCCTATGGCAATCTCTTCCACCCAAATGTATCACCGTGTTTTTTTTTTTTTTGTTTTCTCTTTCAGTTACTGATCCGCTCTGTGAGCTGCTACGTGTCCCGCATAAGTGAGAGTCTGGGGGATGCGGATCAGGCGGATGAACACCTCAAGTTGTCCCGCAGCATAGAGACGGAGCTGGGGCTGGAATGCGGCTTGTGTCAGAACCGCACTAGGATTTGAGCCAGACAGTTTGGAGGCTCTCCAGTGCTCTCATTTGTTACACGCTAGGTGAGTTGAACCGCAGTTAGTGCGGTTGTCTAGAACCGCACTAGGCTTTGAGCCAGACAGTTTGGAAGCTTCTCCGTGCTCTCATTTTTACACGCAAGGTGAGTTGAACCGCAGTATAGTGCGGGTTGTCTAGAACCGCACTAGGATTTGAGCCAGACAGTTTGGAGGCTCTCCCGTGCTCTCATTTGTTACACGCTAGGTGAGTTGAACCGCAGTATAGTGCGGTTGTCTAGAACCGCACTAGGCTTTGAGCCAGACAGTTTGGAGGCTTCGCCATGCTCTCATTTTTACACGCTAGGTGAGTTGAATACCGCAGTATAGTCGGTTGTCTAGAACCGCACTAGATTACCAGACAGTTTGAGCTATCCCGTTCTCATTTGTTACAGCTAGGTGAGTGAACCGCATAATTAGTGCGTTGTTAGAACCGCATAGACTTTATGGCCAGACAGTTGGAGGCTTTGCCTGTTCTCATTGTTTCAATGCTAGGTGATTTGAACCGCTGTTTATATGCGGTTGTCTAGAACCGACTCTAGACTTTAGCCAGACAGATTTGGAGGCTTTGCCGTGCTATCATTTTTGGTTCACGCAGGTGATTGAACCTTAGTATAGTGCGGATTGTTTATAACCGCACTTCTTTGATGCCAGACATTTGAGCTTATCCCGTCTCTCATTTATTACAGCAAGGTGAGTATGAACGCAGCATAGGCGGTTTCTAGGGAACGACTAGGCTTTTGAGCCAGACAGTTTTAGGAGCTCTCCGTGCTCTCATTAATTATACACGCAAGTGGATTGAACCGCATAATAGATGCGGTTTCTAAACCGCATAGGATTTGTGCCACGTTTGAGCTCTCACGTGCTTCATTTTTTCCATGGTTGAGTTTGAACAGCATATATGCCGATTTCTAGACCGCACCCAGGCTTTGAGCCATATCAGTTTGGAGGCTCTCCCGTGCTCTCATTTATTACCCTAGGATTTGACCGCAGTATAGTGCGATGTCCTAGAACCGCACTAGCTTTGAGCCTGACAGTTTGAGGCTTTTCACGTGCTCCTCATTTATTTACACGCTAGTGATTGAACACTGTATCGAGGCGGGTACTAAGAACGCAAGGATTTGACCAACAGTTTGGAAGATTTGCCGTGCTCCTCATTGTATCACCACGCTAGTGACTTGAAGCGCTGTATAATCGTCTTATCCTAGAATTCACTAGCTTGATCCAACATTTCGAGCTCTCCGTGCTCTCTCACTTTGTTACAACGCAATGATCGAACTGCAGTATATGCGGTAGTTATAGAACCCCACTACTTTGAGCCAGACCTTTGGAAGCTTATCCGTGCTCTTTATTTGTTCATCGCTAGTGAGTTGAACCGCAGTATATAGCGGATTGTCTAGAAACCGCACTAGGCTTGAGCCAGAAGTTTGGAACTTTGCCGTGCTCGCATTGTTACACAACCGCACAGTTATTGAACACAGTATAGTGCGGTTTGTTTCAGAACCGCACAGTTTGAGCATGACGTTTGAGGCTCCCGTGACTCTCACTTTTACACTCCAAGTACTTGAACACGTCTACAAATCCGTGTCTAGAACCCACTAGCCTTTGAGCCAAACTTTGGAGGCTCTCCCGTGCTCTCATTTATTACACGCAAGGTGAGTTGAACCGCAGTATAGTGCGGGTTGTCTAGAACCGCACTAGGCTTTGAGCCAGACAGTTTGGAAGCTTTGCCGTGCTCTCATTTATTACACGCTAGGTGAGTTGAACCGCAGTATAGTGCGGGTTGTCTAAAACCACACTAGGCTTTGAGCCAGACAGTTTGGAAGCTTTGCCATGCTCTCATTTATTACACGCTAGGTGAGTTGAACCGCAGTATAGTGCGGGTTGTCTAAAACCACACTAGGCTTTGAGCCAGACAGTTTGGAGGCTTTGCCATGCTCTCATTTGTTACACGCTAAGTGAGTTGAAGTAGTATAGTGCGGGTTGTTTAGAACCGCACTAGGCTTTGAGCCAGACAGTTTGGAAGTTTTGCCGTGCTCTCATTTGTTACACGCAAGGTGAGTTGAACCGCAGTATAGTGCGGGTTGTCTAGAACCGCACTAGACTTTGAGCCAGACAGTTTGGAGGCTCTCCCGTGCTCTCATTTGTTACACGCTAGGTGAGTTGAGAGGAATATTAACTTATTTATTTAATTACACTTTATTTTTTTCATTTAAAACAATCAACGATAAATTATTAACAGAGATAATAAAAATTAACAATATTTACAAAATAAAATTATAGAAAAAAAATATTTAAATTTAAATGTACAATTGTCTTGTGATCCGGGGCGAAGTTAATGCCTTAGGTATTCTCTGCCACCTAACCCCGGATAATAAAATATTAACCGTGGTATATTTCTGCTTGTGTAGAACCGCAGTGCCATGCGCGTTGCCTAGTGTACTATTTACAAGCTTTTATGGATTTCAGATGTGCCTATGATCACTTAGATGCTATTTACATGTTTTTATGGATTTCAGATGTGCCTATGATCACTTAGATGCTATTTACATGTTTCTATGGATTTCAGATGTGCCTATGATCACTTAGATGCTATTTACATGTTTCTATGGATTTCAGATGTGCCTATGATCACTTAGATGCTATTTACATGTTTCTATGGATTTCAGATGTGCCTATGATCACTTAGATGCTATTTACATGTTTCTATGGATTTCAGATGTGCCTATGATCACTTAGATGCTATTTACATGTTTCTATGGATTTCAGATGTGCCTATGATCACTTAGATGCTATTTACCTGTTTTTATGGATTTCAGATGTGCCTATGATCACTTAGATGCTATTTACCTGTTTCTATTGATTTCAGATGTGCCTATGATCACTTAGATGCTATTTACATGTTTCTATGGATTTCAGATGTGCCTATGATCACTTAGATGCTATTTACATGTTTCTATGGATTTCAGATGTGCCTATGATCTCTTAGATGCTATTTACATGTTTCTATGGATTTCAGATGTGCCTATGATCTCTTAGATGCTATTTACATGTTTCTATGGATTTCAGATGTGCCTATGATCTCTTAGATGCTATTTACATGTTTCTATGGATTTCAGATGTGCCTATGATATCTTAGATGCTATTTACATGTTTCTATGGATTTCAGATGTGCCTATGATCACTTAGATGCTATTTACATGTTTCTATGGATTTCAGATGTGCCTATGATCACTTAGATGCTATTTACCTGTTTCTATGGATTTCAGATGTGCCTATGATTACTTAGATGCTATTCACCTGTTTTTATGGATTTCAGATGTGCCTATGATCTGATCCGACGGCGGGACAAGAAAGCCAAACGCGTGTGTCCCGAATGTGACAAGATGCTCAGCTCCCGCCTCTACCTTCAGCAGTCACCTCACCACTCCTCCAATACCTTCGACTCTACCTTGTCCAGCGCTGTATAACTCTACCTACTATATCCTCCAATATCTTTGACTCTAACTAGTCCAGTGCTGTATGATTCTACCTACTATATCCTCCAATATCTTCGACTCGACCTTATCCAGTGCTCTATAACTCTACCTTGTCCAGTACTCTATAACTCTACCTACTATATCCTCCAATATCTTCAACTCGACCTTGTCCAGTACTCTATAACTCTACCTTGTCCAGTACTCTATAACTCTACCTACTATATCCTCCAATACCTTCAACCCTACCTAGTTCAGTGCTGTATAACTCTACCCACTATATCCTCCAATATCTTCGACTCTACCTTGTCTAGCGCTGTATAACTCTACCTACTATAACCTCTAATGTCTTCGACTCTACCTTGGCTAGCGCTGTATAACTACCTACTATATCCTCCAATACATTCTACTCTACCTAGTCCAGTGCTGTATAACTCTACCTACTATATCCTCCAACACTTTCGACTCTACCTTGTCCAGAGCTGTATGATTCTACCTACTATATCCTCCAATACCTTCAACTCTACCAAGTCCAGTGCTGTATAACTCTACCTAATACATCCTCCAATATCTTTGACTCTAACTAGTCCAGTGCTGTATGATTCTACCTACTATATCCTCCAATACCTTTGACTTTACCTTGTCTAGCGCTGTATAACTCTAACTATATCTAACTAACTCTACCTTTTCTCTATTTATATCCTCTAATACCTTCAAATCTACCTTACCCAGCGCTGTATAACTCTACCTACATCTATCTAACTCTACTTTCTCTCTATCTATATCCTCCGATACCTTCGACTCTACCTTGTCCAGTACTCTATAACTCTACCTACTATATCCTCCAATATCTTCAACTCGACCTTGTCCAGTACTCTATAACTCTACCTTGTCCAGTACTCTATAACTCTACCTACTATATCCTCCAATACCTTCAACCCTACCTAGTTCAGTGCTGTATAACTCTACCCACTATATCCTCCAATATCTTCGACTCTACCTTGTCTAGCGCTGTATAACTCTACCTACTATAACCTCTAATGTCTTCGACTCTACCTTGGCTAGCGCTGTATAACTACCTACTATATCCTCCAATACATTCTACTCTACCTAGTCCAGTGCTGTATAACTCTACCTACTATATCCTCCAACACTTTCGACTCTACCTTGTCCAGAGCTGTATGATTCTACCTACTATATCCTCCAATACCTTCAACTCTACCAAGTCCAGTGCTGTATAACTCTACCTAATACATCCTCCAATATCTTTGACTCTAACTAGTCCAGTGCTGTATGATTCTACCTACTATATCCTCCAATACCTTTGACTTTACCTTGTCTAGCGCTGTATAACTCTAACTATATCTAACTAACTCTACCTTTTCTCTATTTATATCCTCTAATACCTTCAAATCTACCTTACCCAGCGCTGTATAACTCTACCTACATCTATCTAACTCTACTTTCTCTCTATCTATATCCTCCGATACCTTCGACTCTACCTTGTCTAGCGCTGTATAACTCTAACTATAATATATCTAACTAACTCTACCTTCTCTTTATCTATATCCTCTAATACCTTCAAATCTACCTTACCCAGCGCTGAATAACTCTACCTACATCTATCTAACTCTACTTTCTCTCTATCTATATCCTCCGATACCTTCGACTCTACCTTGTCTAGCGCTGTATAACTCTAACTATAATATATCTAACCAACTCTACCTTCTCTTTATCTATATCCTCTAATACCTTCAAATCTACCTTACCCAGCGCTGTATAACTCTACCTACATCTATCTAACTCTACTTTCTCTCTATCTATATCCTCCGATACCTTCGAATATGCCCTATCTAGCGTTGTATATCTCTATCTGTCTTTATCTATTATTTTAAACACCGACCTCAGTAGCTTGGTCAATATGGACTTGTAATCAGATGTTTTAGATTCAAGTCCCAAATTAAGGAATTGTTTGGTAAAGCGAGATCTATTATTTGCAAGTAGTCTCTCATCTATTATTTTAAACCTATCAAATTAACTTCAACACACACCTTCATCTCTTTTTTATTTTTATTTTCTCTTATTTCTTTTTGTTTTTCTCTTTTTATCTCGCATCCTGTCTTTCCGTGAGTTCTTTCTTCTTATCCATCTCTCTCCATCTCTCTTTTCTCTCTCAATCTCTCTAATACTTTATAATATCATAAACGAGTTTATAACATGAACTTAAATTAGTTTAATGATAATTTAGCTAGCTCAATAACCCTCTCAGCTTCTTTTGTGATTTTCTTCCCAGCAACTATTTAGTCAAATTATTTCATTTGTTTTGAACATGACTGTAAAATTATCCACCAGTTTTGTTGGCAAATTATGCATTGTGTTTGTGCTTTGATGGGTATTTTAATTATTTTTAGCTTGAATATTTTTGAAGCAGATAAATTATAACAAAAAACTCCAATAAGTCAAAGAAGTTGACGTGCCACCAGCATGAGATGACTTCAGGAAAAACCTTTGTATCTTCTAAATTGGAAATTCAGACAAAATAATTTTGCATGAACCCATGTTCTCTTTTGCGATTTCCTTCTTTTTATTTTCTATTACCTATAATTTATTTACAGAAAGTATTGTAATCGGTCATTTTTTTTACAAATAGAGCTGATAACATTTCTGGACGAATTATTTAAGTTGGGTTTAACGTCGCTTTCAACTGCATGGTGTTATGACGAGGGGAAAGTTACCTTCCATTCGCAGGAAACTCACAAACCTACTACCCACATAGACCTAACCCAGTCTGGGTGAGGTTCAAATAACCTTAATAAAAAAATCTACCATTTTTATTTGCCTTCGTAACCAGTTTACTTGTTTTACGGTGAAATTTACCAACGGAACATGTCAATTTCCAAATCATCCAATAATATTATTGGTATAAATTCAACTTGTTTAACACCCAATGTATGAATATATAATTAATATTATTCGTATTGTTATGAAGAAAAATTTTCACATGCTTAACTTAATATTTATACAATCCTCTGAGGGAGCCGTAAAGTATTATTTTTTATGGATTAAACCGCACATAAAATGTCTTCTGGTAGATTATAATGCATAATATGATTATGTGGTTTCATTATTGCACAGTTTTTCTGTTTCTCCTTGTATAATTTCGCCCTTAATCCCTAGTACCCGTACTGTTTTGTTAGTTATCCCAGAAAGAGTTTATTTAACATTATCGTGTATAAAAACTATATTTTATTTGCAAATTCATTAAAATAATAAAACTGAATTTTATTTGAAATTTAATTATAATCTAATGTAAGTTAAGTAATTAAGTTAAGTTGCCAGCCATTTTGTGATATGAAAACTATTAAAATTGAATTAACACTAATATTAATATTGTTCTTTTTATTTACCTAGATAGTTTCTTTATTCCGAGTTACTTTTTTTTAAATTCGAACAAAAACTAGCCCAGCTATCTTAGATAACTTAATCTAAGTTTTAAAAGAGGCTTAAATTACCGAAATACCTAATAACAACGAAAATCCTCTCGATTAAAAGAGTATTTCACAGCACTTTTTATATCGTAGCCATACTAACCATGATATAGGAGCTACTGTAGACTCTTCTGGTCTGTATTGTAGCTTGCCCATCCCGTAGTATTCCTCTCTGATGGGCGAGAAGTGACACAATACTTCATATTTAGGTGCTGGGTAAGCACGAGGTTGCCGGAAGGTATTATGCCTTACAAAAAACTGTAATCAAGAAAAAAAAAAAATCGTCTCAAGGATTTGAACTCCGGACCTTTCGCAAGTTGAACGAGTACCTTACCACTGAGGTAATAGTGCTCTAATTATAATCGATGGTTGGTTCCACAGTATCCACAGTCCACACTTTTGAATCAAATAATACACTATCTAGGAGAAAATTTGTTCGTATTTGGGATAGTTTTGTCCGTAACTTTATGTACATCTAATACAACTTCTCACTTTTCTTTTTATACTGACCGATACTGAACTAGGATACACTGGGAAAAGTTTGTTTTACAAACTCAAATTACAAATGAATCACAAGAACACACTAAACTATTTCATTACTAACAGGTTAGGTACTATACTACCAAAACTTTTCCCTGGGTTACGCGTACCTTCTTAGCTTACGTCAATTCAGCAGCAACAACAACAGGGATTAGCTAGAATTGATAAATATAATTATGGGAACTTACCTCTATAACTAAATATATGAAAAAGAAAAAAATAACTCATTACAAGAACAAAAATACAGAAACGCCCGAAAAGTTGAGACTGGCTTTCTTAATGGTAATGAATAATGTAAAACATATTGCATACCCGATAAATTTACGGGAAAAATATAATTCGAAATCCAGAAAACTCCGTCTCGAAATCTAGAAAACTCCGTTACAGTTCGTTGATTGCAAGTTGAAAATAACTTCAAACACCAGGTTCTCGTCATATCCTTGAAGTTAAGAATCGCTAGGATTTAGTGGGTGACTCCTGACCAGCAACACAGGTTTGGACCCTCGTGATGCTGCTTTTTCGACCCAATCTTGGCTGGGTGAGGTGCGTTTTTAGAATTTTTGGTTCTGTTCTTGAGTTTGATTATTTGGTAAAACCATCGTCTTAAAGGATTTCGATTAAGAAATATTATAATAATACTCTAAACACCGGGTTTCGGTTCAACCTGATAAAGGGTGCGTCTATCAATCACATTAAACAGAAAACATGCAAACATAGTTTGTTTATTTATTTACAATAATATCACAAAATAATATTTGTCTTAATCACTTTCGTGATATCACAACTAATCAAACTCGCTTTACTAAAATAACGCTGAAAGCGGTACTTGAACCGTCGACCTCCAGGTTACAAGTCCGCCGCTTTATCGATCAAGCTACTGAGATTGGTCTTAATAATATTACAATAAAGGTCCGAATTTCCTTTAAATTCAAATTTCCCGCGCCTCAGTAATCTTAACGTGAGCTAGGGCCTTTGTTTGCTAGCGCAGGACCAAAGGGGGTATTATTGATCCCTCCTACCGCCCTGCTCGTCACGAAACTCCCTCCCGAATTTGAAATTCACCCTTTTTGTCGAAACAAAATATACAAAAATATTTCTTGATAAAATAGATATTATTTTATAAAAGTCATAGTGGTTTTAAATAATTTTATTTTTTCGTTGCCTATCAAATGCTTTTTCAATATCGAGATTTGTCTCCATTGAATCCCAATTTTTTCCGTCATCTAAAGATGATGTCAGACTATTTGACACAATTTTTCTGTTGTCTTGCCCTATAGATTAAAAGATTAGGTCAGCTGTCTCGAGAGAGCGCACCAGGAGATAGAGGGAGATGAAGATAGGGAGCGAACAATGTCTGCCTTTGTGAGGAAGAAGGATAGAAAATGCCAAAATGGGGCAGTAGGGAGGAATCTGAGCGAGAGGAAAGAAGGCTGGAGATTTTGACGTCAGAAAAATATATTTTTCAGTAAAAAGAGACATGGATTTTGTTTTTCACTACTTTTTCATAAAAATAATTCAATAATATTGTGTTCCTATAAAGTGTCAAATTGTCAATTTTCAACGAGTGAAAGGTGTGAGCACAGTTTTTCAAAACTAGTAGAAAAACTGTGAGATTAAATTGCAAACAAAAAATATTTCGTATCTACATTTTTGAAAATTCTATTGTGGTGTCCAAATGCCTTCTAGTTCGTTCTAGTTTTTAATCTTGATTTCGACACTTTACTCAGTTCCTTATCTATTCCTTTCTACCCCAGTTGTTTATTTAGATGAGTTATAAATCGAACCTTTTCATGAGAGACAAGGGATTTAAATGGAGTACCTAAATCCTAACAGTAAGTATCCTTCATTTCATTTTCCTTTATTTCTTTTTTCAACTGTAAAAATACTCATCAAATTAAAATATTTTTCATCTAAGTAATTTCAACACTTGGCTTTTTGTTACCTCTAGTGTTTATTAATCTTCTCAAATTGTAATAAGGTAAATTTTATTTATTTTGATAGTCTAATTTTTATAACAAAAAGGTGTTGGCTTACAAATTAACTAAAGGTATACATACTTAAAATTTTAAAATGTATTGTATTATATTAATTGACATAATAACTAAAAGTTACCCCAGAAAATTTCACAAAAATTGGTAGCAGAATCACAGAACAATTTATAGAAGATCATGTTAAGTGTGACTTAGAACCAATATTTTATCTATTATGTTATGAATAAATAATGTGTGGTCTTTGTGTTACTATAGGTGTCACAATATGAGGGGGTAGAGTAGAATTACAGGACTTTTCTATATTTTTTAATTCTCGTCTATCATTTTCCTATAATTATGCAACTGGTCGCTGTTCGGATCAAAGCAGATACTCATTTTTCCCCATGAGGTATGAGTGTACCACAAACATTCAAAGTACAGAGTTGAATAAATTCCGACTCAACCGGGATTCGAACCCAGGTCACCGTGCGTAGAAGCCTAGCGCGCTACCCACCCGTCGACCGTGACCACATACTAATTATGTATAATAAAACGATTCTTTTTAAAATATTAAAAATAATGTAGTACATCTTTTCTTCACTATCGTAGTTCGCAAATAAAATTAATCATTTTGAAGGTTTAATTTTTTTGATTTAAACTAAAGTTAAGTTAATCTAAATATTATTTGATTTACAGTAGAATTATAAGTTTTTGGTTACCTCTCAAATAAATCACCTCACCCCAACGGAAGAATACTTTCTATACCTTATAGGCAATGGAAAGTAAAAATAAAATAAAATGGAAGTCCAATTTTTTGATGCGATGGGTGAGGAAAAAAATCTAAAACTAAATTTTCTCAGTTCTTTTGTAGCGAACGGATTTTTGTGTTATCATAACTTTTGCAGAAACTATCATTCCTTTGCTTCATTTTCTTGTAGGCACAACAAAGAAAATAGAATTTCAGGGAGCTAAACGAATATTTAACATGTTCTGGGAACCATTTATGATTTCTTTTTTGCATAGTGCATCACTAATAGGTGAGTAGCTATATGTCAAAAGGACTCTACAACGCTAGATACCTATATGACGCCGTCAGGTACCCTAAGGTATATGTGGAGATCTGAAGAATTCTTACAGATACCACTCCTTCAAGTATTTACAGATACCACGTGCACTTCTTGAGGTATCTTTAGATACCAAAGGACTCCTTCAAGTATTTATAGATACCACGTGCACTTCTTGAGGTATCTTTAGATACCAAAGGACTCCTTCAAGTATTTATAGATACCACGTGCACTTCTTGAGGTATCTTTAGATACCAAAGGACTCCTTCAACTATTTATAGATACCACATGGACTTGTACAGCTATATTGAAGTATAAAAAAGTATACACCTCAATCTAATCGAGTTAACGCTATAAAAAAAATAGTCACTTGAAAATTTCATCTGAACGAAGCCTCAAACCTCGATAGGTATTTTTTTATGGAGGATTAATTTGGTTTGTGTTGAATATTTATAGATACCCTGCCCAGCTTTGTAGACAATTTCCACAATAAATTTGAAGTACCTGTCATCGGCATTGACGATGCTTACTACGGTGAGTGACACTTCCATTATACTAACTCATCTTTGAATTTGTGTATTTTACACTAAGGAGTCTTTGCTTAAAGTATACATACATTTATTTTTTCTTGTTATGGTGGACTTTATGAAAGTGACTGAATATTGGCAATGAATTTATCGTGTGATAAGTGAACAAATCATAAACTTATTACCTATGAATAAATAAATGTTATTAAGTAGAATAGTATATACAATAAAAATTATGATGATCTAGTACATTTTGGAAACTTCAGGAAAAAATGTATTTCGTGCACATGTTGCCTTCGATGTTAACTGTTGTGAATTTTGAAAGAGAAGATTAACTCATAATAATACATTCGATCGATATTTTCGTTATGAACATTTAAAAAACTAATAAATAATGTATTATGTTTTTTTTTTTTTTTTTTTTTTTTTTTATAAATGAGATTTATTTATTTACAAATAAAAAACTTCCTCCATTCCGTGACCTTCTGGTATCGACCCAAGGATACTTGCAGCATTACCCTTCTGAATGGCCAGACCAATTCTTTGGGCAAGAAATTGTTTAGATCGGGGTTCGCCCGTACATCTAAACAATTTCTCACCCAGTTGGTTCAGCCATTCCTTCGAGGCAACACTCCACGCACCCATGGTCTCTACCGCCAAAGGTTGGAATATATAGCCCTCATTCTTAATGTTTGTATATTTCATTTCTTTTTTCTTGCTGCTTACTTCTGCCGCCGCTCCTGCTTCATGACATGTTTTTATTAAATACGTAGGTGCAAACGTATCAACACAAGTTGCATCCCATACCAAACTCTTGCCATTTGCCCAAGGAATTAATGTAACGCCATCCGGTCTTTTGCCATCATTTCTTGATAATCCAGTTGGTTCTAAAATGGCGGGAATATTTACCGAAGACAATGTTCTTTTCAGGATGTCGTTTATTTCGCTATGTCTGTGAAATCTTCCAGCACTTCTACTACAGCTGAGCGGATGAAGACTCTTGGGAGAAACTGCTTCTCCACAGATACATGTGTAGCCTGTACTTAAAACACAACCAAGTCTCAAGCCCATACAAATTCTAAGTGTATTATTGGTCAGTTGTGTACCAATATTTTTGCATGGAATAGCAAATAACCATGCATTCGCTTCACTCTTTTGTAAGGCCAAAAATCTTGCTTTGTCATTATTGTCTTCAAACTTAATCCTTTTGTCAATCACTTGTTTCACTACGATTTCATCCCAACAGCCTTGTATGTGTAGTTGTGTCTCAGAAGGAATATTCTCATAATTGGATTGCCATAATTCCAAACCGTCCTGTTCATGTTGAAGAATCAAAGTGTCAACAGGTTTTGATATCATGATGGAGACATTCATCTTTGAACCACAACATGAAGCAAGGTAAGCAGGGAGAGCAAGATCCATCACACTACGTATTCCCAGGCCACCATTTCTTATAGGAAGGCTTGCTTGAAACCATTTGGGTCCAGAGAGTGAGATGTTGAGGATTTCTTCCAAAGTAGATTTTAAAATGCCATCCATTTCAATTAATATATCTGCACATTTCCACGTTGGTACAGTACGTAATAAATACATCATTTTGGGTATTCCCAAACAATTTTTTAAAAGGTAAAATGCAATGTGAGCAGGAATATCCTTTAAACGCTGGCAAGTCAATTTTAAAACATCATTTTTTTCATTGATCTTTTCTGCATAGCCTTCTTCAATCAGTGGGGCACCAAGAAGGGACAAGTTCTGACTTGAAACAATTTTTATTCCAGATAAAAAAGATTGAAAACTATGTACAACATCAGGGTCAATATTTTTTGATGTAAAATACAACTCGCATTTTCCTGGATTTACTTTTAACCCCACTTTTTCTGACTCTTTCAATAACGTTTTGATAAACATGTATTATGTATGTTTAAACAATCACTTCATTATGAAATTAGAGCTAAAATTATCTATTTATTCTTTTGCAGTCTTCTACTTCTACTTAGACCTTTGAATTTGTGCAACTCTTATTATACCTTTGTTATAAAAATGCATATTTTATTACATAGGTAATGTATTTTTTTATGTATATGTATTAATAATACATAAAATATTATATTAATTATTGCATCAGATATGTTTTACAACTGATAGACAAACACATACATAGGGTAAAATTATTATGTAAAATGAATATTTATGTTTCTCACACTTTACAGTTAACTGTGATAAAAGATCATCCGACTATAGTAAGAAAGAAGATAAAAAAGAAAAGGATCTCTATCAAAATATGGAAGAAAAAACTGAAGAAGTGGAGGAGCTAGGAAGTCATGGTCACTTGTGCAAGTGTGGCTCTAACTCTGAAATCTGCGAAGAATTCATCAACTCTTTTTCACTCCAAGATATTTTATCCAATTTTGAGCTTCCATTGTCCAGCTCAACTGATGAAGACGATGAAACGCCATTCAATAAGAAGAAAAACGAAGATGAGGAAGAACTGAATCTTGTAGATTTCTTGAACAATACTCAGTTCTTGAATGATTTTGTGAACAGGAATAGCATCAAACTAGATAAAGTATGTATCAATGCGGACACAGTAGATCATCTCACAAAAAACAATAGAAAGAAGAGGAACAACATTGAAGACAATCACCAAATTATATATGACAATCAAAGAACAGCTTCGGACAATCAATTTTGCAATCCAGAAACTGAAAATGAAGAAGACAATCAGAATAAGCCTCTTAGAAATGGTGACAATGATTTTATACATAACGATGGACATGGACAAGTCATATTAATTGAGAAACAAAGGCATTTTTTTAGTGACGATTCGTCATCAGAATCCAGTGTTCACATTGAAGAAGAGAGTCAAAATAGCATATGTGCCAATCATAGATTTAAAATTTTAGACCCAACAAGCACAATACCACTGCCTTCATTTGATACATTGAAATCGAAAAATCTCAAAAGTCAATTTTCAACTGCTGGAGACAAGAGTAGTATGCGTATGAAAGATAATAAAAATGTTTCACTAAATAAATGTATGGAAATGTTTCAAAAGTATCAACATTTCCATGAGCAAACATCGCCGGGGCATGATAATATTACTTTAGTTGACGATGATTCACATTCAACAATGGAACTGAAAATAAATGAACAAATAAATGAGTTTGAAAGTTTTACGGGGGTGCCAAATATTTTGGAAGATGTAATATCTAATAATAATAATATTTTTTCGGATAAAGACAAAAAACCTGAATCCAATGATGATGTGCAACCAAAATCTGAAAACTTAACAATGCGAGACAGTTTAATTCTAACCAAGAATTTTTCAGTCCTTGATAATTGCGTTCAAACTGAAAACCATGAAACAATATGTAAACCTGTAAAAGAAAGTTCAACACATTACATGATTTACACGAAGAATACTAAAAAAACAGCAAGTAAGCATCGTATGAATCAGTTTGAAGAAGTAATTGACAGTGGAAACTTTTGGATCAATAAGAATACCGATATCAATAATCAGAATGTACCAATAATAAAAGAATCACTTACCAGTGAAAATCCATCATTGCTTCAAAATTCTAATAAAGATAATTTTAAAGTACCCATCAGTAATGGAATCATTGCGAGTACCAATGGAAGTGAAGGAAGTGAAAACAATATTAAAAAGTCCGTAAAAATTCTAACGAAAACTCATTTATTAAACTCAATGCAATTCGATAAAAATCAGCGTAGTTTTATGAACTCTCCTCATTTTCTATTACTTTTAACACAACCTATGAAATTTCCTCAACTTGAAGAGCAATATTGCTCTAAAAATTTGTCTATTGATACAAAAAACAAACTTATCAACCTACAAAATAATATTCGTTCACAAATGAGAAACGCGCAATTTTCCAGGAATAAATATAGACCAAGCATGAAAGACTCTGAATCACCTTTATTATTTAATGAAGGGAGTAAGATAAACTTAAATAGGATCGATCCAAAATTAGATAATTTCACAAAACAAATTAAAAATACAGTGTCAGATATGAATTCTCAGTTAAACAAATATGAAAACTTACAGGAATTTCACCAAAAAGTTATGCAAAACATTGATTGTGTTGAAATAAGCAACAACGGACAAGCAAACAATGAACCACCACAGACTAATTGTAAAGAGTTATCTACCTTAATCAACAAAACTGAAAATTTCAGATTTGATCAAGAGTTTAAAATACTCACTTTACGTACGGAAAACGCAGATTGTATAAACAAGAAAATAAAACCGAGAAAAGTCGTCAGTACATCGGAGTCACAGTTAGAATGGAAACCAGTCTTGACAAACATTAAAGACAAAATAAATCTAAAAGAAGTTAAGGTTCTACACCAAAAAAATTATAGTATCAATGATAATCAAGTTCAACATCATTTTCATCATAGAAAAAATAGAGAGGTTGAAAATGATGTTTCAGTAAGAAGATCTGAAAGAATTCGAGTAAAAAAATACAAAAAACGCATTAAATCATGTTTACTGAGCAATGATAAGAAATCCAAGAAAGACTTTGTTAAAAAATGTGTCTCTATGAGTTTGGTAGATCAAATTTTACATTTGGGACGTGAGAGTAAAGATGTAAGTCTATATGAAGAGTCTAATCATAGTATCGAAGAAATATATGATTTGAAAACCTTTAAAAGTTCCTTTGTCCAAGAAGAAACAATAGATGGACAGAAAATCAAAAGACTTAGATACATTTCAAATATTTCATTTGGAAATCAATCTATTCTAATTAAAAAAGATTTGATAAATAATAAA
This sequence comes from Bactericera cockerelli, assembly GCA_024516035.1. Classification (NCBI taxonomy): domain Eukaryota; kingdom Metazoa; phylum Arthropoda; class Insecta; order Hemiptera; family Triozidae; genus Bactericera; species Bactericera cockerelli. The sequence continues at coordinate 19,015,836 of CM044965.1, forward strand.
AGTTTTGAATCAAAAGATACTCCTTTTCTAAGTATTACTGAAAGTTTAAACAGCAAAATTAAAGAAAACACAAAACAGTGGAGTTAAAATCAGTCTGTGTGGAAGAAAATAAAGGGATTAAAGAGTCCCATCAAAAGATATCTCCAAGTTTGAAATCGAAATATCCAACATTGGAAGCATTAATTTCCTCAACAAGTAACGAGCAAAAGCCAATAATACGAAAAAGAAAAAGAGTCAAATTTGACAAGAGTAAATATGAAAAAATTAAGAAAATCAATAAAGAAAAAGAAAACAACATTGAACAAAACAAAATATTGTTACTTAATATGAATAAAAATATCCAAAACAAAGTTATGCAAAACTTGTTGCTTGTAAGAGATCATAATAATAAAACGCATTTGCTTTTCACCAAACCAATAGAAAATGATAAGGTTAAAGTTACCACTGGAGGAAACATAACTACTGAAAAAGAAACATTTATTAAAGCTAGTGAAAATAATCCCAATTATATAAATAAAAAAATTGAAGAAATGATAAGAGACATGGTCTTGCACAAAAATTTACAACAGAATAAATGTAATGAACAAAGTTCAGCAAAAGAATTGAATAATGATTCATTGTTGACCTTGGTTGACATAAAAAGCACAAGAGAACCGAATGTGTATTTACAGAACAGTCAAAATGTACATCTTGTAAACAAATTTGACTCAAATATTATTTTTTCAAAAAATATAGAAAATGTACTCAATGTCGGTGAGAATGACGTAAACTTACCTAAAATACAAGTCACAGTGACTCATAAAAGTACTAATGCAACGGAAATTTTAACAAAGAACAAGTCATCAACCAATGATTACGAGTTTCATACTATGACACAAGAAAATAATGTAACTTACACCGAAAATTTCATGACAGATGAAATAAGGGTTTCCAAAATAAAACAGATTGAAAATTGTTGTAGAGATACTTCGGAAAATAATCAGTTTTTTACTGAAAAACGATCAAAAGATCATGATAAAAACTCTACTGCAGATGAAAAACATAATTCCATTATATCTCCTATTGGAAGCAACACATCTACTGATCACATTTCCAGTAAATTAATGAAGGAATTAAATGCTAATAGAGAATATAAAAATTCTGAAAAACTTTTTGAAGGCGATTTCAATCAAATTTTTGCAACAAACTTCACAGGACAATCTAATGTAACTTCACTATGGCAGAGTGAAGATATTGACTACAACATTGATGAAATGATTGTACCCAACAATAATGCGACAAAGAATAACGAAAAGGTTACAGCTTCAAATCAGTGTTACACACATTTACAATACCCGAAAGATTCGGATAAATTTCAGAACATTTCTAATACCCAGTCAAGAACATACGAACATCAAATAATAAGCTCTAATATTGTTGCACAAGCAATAATTGGAAAAAGTGCTTTGAATATTCCCGAAATAAATGGAATGGTAGAATCATTACCATCTGTGAGTGAAAATGAAAATGTTTTTTTAGAAGTTCTGGGATCTAACTCAAATGTGTCAAATAGTTCAATGACTTTCGCTGGAAGAAATGATGTTCAAGCTTCTGATAATGTGCAGGATCAAGATTTTGGAACCATCTATGGCAGTGAGGAAATGTGTTGGAACAATTTGAATAGTGCTGAATGGAGCAATAGTAAATTTGATGAGAACGTGCAGCCCACCTCAAGTAATGATGATGTCTATGTTGAACACTTGGACCTTTCAGAGGAAATCATGCAGAAAAGTCTTCAAGAAGATGAAAAAGTAAGTAAAAATTTAAAAGAAATACCTATCTGGACTTTTCATGTCCATCTACAGTGGGTTTAAAAAAAAAAAATCACCAATTAAAAGTAGCATACATAATTTCAACACTAATTGTTATCTAATGGATCCAAATTATCATTAAAAATGGTGTAGCATGACTTAGACTAATTGGAGCATATGCATACTCAATGAAACGTATTCATAAAAAAAGAAGGAATTGCTCGTCAGAAAAAGCAAGAAGTAAAAACAAAAGGTCTCTAGGAAAAGGTAGAAGATAAGGCAATTGCTCTTTCTCTATTCATAACCATTTTCTTTTGCTTGCAAGTATTTGCTTTTGCTGACAATCAATTGCTCCATGTTTAAAATACAGGAGCTATTGATAAAAGGACTTCAGTTTTGAAAGAAAAGCAATTATTGCTCTCAAAAGTTTATGAAATCAAACCGACTGTAGCAATTCCTCCGAATTTTCAAGGAATAGCATTTTTGTTTCTCTTTATGAATACAACCCAATGTGATTCCATGTTAGGTAGTTAAATTTCAGAACTCATTCAATTAATTTTGAATCACATTTCAAGTTTTTTCTTGTTGATGTTGTTGTAGCCAGCTTTGCTTTGGGGAAATGATGGTCTCTAGCCAACTTTCTTTCAAAGTTGACTTGTCCTGAACTACATATTTCTATGTGTGATCATCCATCGTGAAGACTTGCACTTTTTCTTTATAAGCTATCAAACACTTAAGAAACTGCAAGTTAGCCTGCCTTCTAAAATGTTGTCTAGTCTATTCTCTGTTTATAGTCCTCTAGCGAGACACTGGTCTTCTACCTGTTTAAAGTCCCACAGCCAGACCCCATTTCACGTGGGCTAAAATCAGCCCAGAACTTTGTACTATATTTTCATCGTACTTTTTTTTTTCGCAGATTTTGGAAAAAGAGAAGCTCCACATCAGCCCAGAACTTTGTACTATATTTTCATCATACTTTTTTTTCTCGCAGATTTTGGAGAAAGAGAAGCTCCACGTTTGTACCATAGAGGACTGCAACAGCGTCTTCCGCTCACAGGCGGAGTGGGAAGCTCATGCCCGCATGCATGCTGTGCAGAGACCCTTCGGCTGTCGGTACTGCGACAAGGCGTTCAAGACCAGCTGTGACCTGAGCAAGCATAGTGCGACACACAATGGTAACGGATAACATAGACCTTATGGTCTCGTACCATTTCACGCCATTTCAGTTTTTTTTTTTTTTTTTTTTGGCATTTCCCATTCGGTATAATTTACCGCGAAGTTTATTGGCATTTTTTTTTTTTTTTTTTTCATGGTTAATTTTAAAAGTAAGCAAACAATAAGTCCGATTCAAGACACAAGTATAGTAAAAAGTGTAATATATACGTAATCGCACTCTTATTAGATGTATTAGATAAGTAATGAGGTTTTGAAAGGACGGTATATTTGTATATAGATTTATGTATATCCATCAAAAATATAGGTAATCTTTTTATTATAAATGTTTGCTTTCTTTGTATTTTTTGTTGAAAAGTGTATAAATTTTCATCAGTCTTCATTATAAGTGTTTCTGTAATGCAAAAGTAAGACTATAGCTGGATAAAGTTTTGTTGAATTCTTCATAGAATTCTTCATCTACTCTATTATTATGTACAATTACTCACACTATCTCAATTATGATGATAGAAATACATACTGGTTATTCATAAGCTTTTCTCTGAGGTTTTAGAGCGAAATTATAGGCAGATTCACACGTTGGAATCAGTTCTTACATTTCCCCATTTCAAACACTTTCGGAAAATTCAAGAGTCAAGTCTATAGGAATACTAAAATGTCAATTAATATTAGCCTAGGTATATCTTAAAACATTAAAGGAGTAGAAAAGAGAAGAGACCTTTTTGGTTGGGTTCAACGTCGCTTTCAACTGCATGGTCATGGTCATATCACGGCGAAGGTTTCTACCTCCATTCGCTGAAAACTCACAAACCAGCGACTCAAATTATCCTCACTAAACCTGAGTGCAGCCGGGAAAGGCCAGCATCACGAGGGTTCGAATTTCAATGGTCACCCATCCAAGTACTAGCCTCACTGGACGTTGATTTTTTTTTTGGCTTTCCTATTATGGCAGGGCTTTCATTAATGAGCTCTTTCACCCAACCGACAGTGACTGAATGAGACATGTTGTATTCAACGTTCCACCGTCGCTGTCTGAACCAAGGTGGAAGAGATTGCCACAGGCAATAACCCCGCCCTTTAGGTAGGACATTTCTCTCTTTTTTTTTCCTTCTTGTATATTTGTTTAATCTTTTTGTTTTTCTTTATATTTCCTTGTGTTCTACTGTATATATTTTTTTTTCTACCTAATAAAGCTTTAAAAAAAAACCAACTTTCCTTGTGTCCATTTCACAGGGGACCGGCCATACAAGTGCAACTACACTAGCTGCGGCCGTCACTTCCGGACGCACACTCAGCGCCAGATCCACGAGAGATGCCACCTGGACTCGAAGCCGTACTCTTGCCAAGTTTGCGGCCGCACCTTCATCTCCAACACGCACAAGAACAACCATCTGAGGATCCACTACGGTCTGAAGCCTTACGTGTGCCATGTTGAAGTGAGTCGTGTGGAAATCGGGTGCATTGGTTGGTAAAAAAATGTATGTCCCGGTAGCTCAGTGGTAAAGGCGGCACTCTGTGAATCCAGAGATTCCAGAGATCGTGGGTTCGAAACCCAGCCAGGACATGACAAGTTATCCTCCCATTTGGGATTTTTACCACATAATAATATGTCTTGGGCTTACTACTGGAATAATGGGACTTTAATAGTCCTAATCGGGCAGTATAAAGATGACGATATTATTATTATTTATATTACAATCAAACAATACAAAAAATAGTGTATACTTCTTGTGAAAAGGTTGTAACATTCCATGAAATCATTTTGTGACACCACGAGCTCAACGCTACAGTTCATCATTGAAATACCACGTTCTAAATGGCAGTAGACAATGGTTGATGTGAAGTTGTTGTTCAAATCTGCTCAATGTGATTTGTTTGCAACCTACATTTTAATCATTCCTTATTTCTTTTCTTTACAAGTTTTCATGATAATTTCTCGGTGATAATTTTTAACAAAAGTAGTCACCGTGACTAAGTGTAGGTGACTTGGGCTAGGCCTCCAGTTGAATGGGATTTATTGTGCTCTGTACTTGTATGTCCGGGGTAACTTATTCCTCGTGAGGAAAAATGAGTAGCTATTCGCATGGACAAGAAAGACTATAAGAGTTTGGAAGATTTTTTTTTATATATTAGTTTTGTTATCTTGAGCTACCCACTAAAATTGTGACCTATTCACACAAAGAAACCAGATACATAGAATAATAATAATTCTTAACAAAAGTAGAGAAATAGCATTCAAAGACCCGATAATCATAAAGTATGTAAAGCAGGCTACCACACAGACCACAAGCGTCTACAGTAGCTCCTGTTTCATGGCTACGAAATAAAAAAGGCTGTAAAACACTTATCTTTAAAAAAAATTCCATGTCCATGAGATTGACACAGATACCTAAATGGACGCCCAGATCCAGTGTCTAGGGAACTTTCATATCCATAATAATATAGTAAAAGATGTCTTTTTTTTATTTTAAAGATGAGTGTTTCACAGCCGTTTTTATTTCGTAGCCATGAAACAGGAGCTATTGTAGACGCTTGTGGTCTGTGTTGTAGCCTACCCATCCCGTAGTATGCCTCCCCTCTGATGGACGAGAAGAGACACAATACTTCCCAATTAGGTGCTGGGTCAACACGAGAGCACCGGAAGGTATCCCTTACAAACAATAGTAACCAAATTAAGAATACAAATGTTTGTTGACCCGGGGGATCGAACCCGGGACCTTCCGCATGGCAAGTGAGTGCTTAACCACTGAGCTAATCGCTTGCTAAAACAATATCCTAAACTTTCTCTTCAAGGGTTGCAAACGCAAGTTCGTGGACCTTTCCTCGCTGAAGAAACACACCAAAATTCACACCCAGCAGACCTTCTTCTGCAATATCTGCAACAAGACCTACAAACACCAGCAGAGCATCATCACCCACTACCAAGAGGTCCACGGGGTCATGGTCGAAGATGTAAGTGTGTTCATTAGAAAGTAGAAGATAATATTACGAGTATGTAAGTTTCATTAACACGTTGAGCGCCGCAGGACCCCATGGGGGCTTTTTCTATACTATCAACTGGTACCTAAACCCACATGGGGGCTTTAAAATATGACTTCAGTTTATGTACACTAAGCCCCTATGGGGGTGTTGTATCAATGTATTTCTTATGAAGTAATTATTGCCGTGGAACAGAGCTATAACGTGATGGTCTTGGTTCTGAGCTGAGATAGGTGATTTTGAAAATTGACCAATTTTTGCTTGGAACAGACAAAAGTTTACCTCAAAATCATGCGGCGCTCAACGTGTTAATAATTCTAACTTCATAAGATCAGTATCAGTATAAACAGAAAAGTGAGGAGTTGTGGATGTACATGAATATCAAAACATACCTGGACCGCTGTTTCGAGCTTATTTGCTCTCATCAGCAGGTGATAGTTCTGAGTATCCATGCCATCAACTAACCTCTCTATTTTAATCAGTATAAACAGAAAAGTGAGGATTTGGAATACTACAGCCAAATTTATTACAGAAAGTACCTCTTGTACTTGTACGTACAAATCCCAGTGAAATAATTGCCAAAGAAAATCATTTTTGATAGTTCTGCCAATTAGTTACCTATTAGTCAAAAAATTAAAATATTTTGCTGTAGGTAGTGGGACTGGAAAGAGGTGAGTTGTTTGATGTAGCAAATTTCAAAGAGGAAAATTCGTCTGGAATATTGTAAATTAGGAACCTGAATTATTTAGAAAATAGGAGTCTCGTGATAAAATATTGTATTGAAAACAGTACTTCGAGGTGTTAGCTTGTTAAGGAAGTATTTACACAGTAGAAATTTCCTTTGGTTGTAGATTAAGCAAAATTTGGTAAGAACTTTTATTTTCCATGAGTTAAAATTAGTATTTCAGGTACAACATAAATGTATGTAAATCCAGAATGATTCAGAATGAATAATCTTTTAACAAAATTACTAAAGGAAACGCAAATAGCTATGTATTTTCATCCTTTTACTGATTTGGTCTGACACTTCAATCCTTGAGAACTAGTTAAATGGATAAATAAAAAAGCCAGTAGGTAACTTAAATATTTATGATCGTTTTTGCTCAAGCTTCTTCGTAGGTACATTAGAAACATATGCATATCATCAGTGCAGTGCTAATGAATTTATTTCATGCTCATTATTTATATTTAATAAATTATTATAATCAAGTCAAGATAAATTAAAAAAACAACCAAGTTAAAGAGTAAAATTACACAAAATATGGTTTGAAAAAATAATATATAAAATATAAGCTCTTCAGTTGATAATTAATAAAATTCAAGGTTCTTCCTTCGAAAAATTCTTAGAACAACAATGTATGTCTCTAAAAAAAGACACTTGATGACTTACCTTTATAATGCGTACAAAAAAGGCAAATAAAAAATACCACATTCATCATAATATTGGGTACTGCTCTGACTATGTTTATCGAATCTTTGGTTACTTTAAAGGATATAATCTGAGACCATAAGAACTTCCTGTCTCGAGACAATAGACTAAATAAAGCACTCTTATACTGTAAAATTTGTTTTCTTACTAAATCAAAATTAGACTTTCTACTCATGATAATAAGTGTAATTCCTATGTTGCATTGATTACAGCTGCTGAAAGAATAGATGAGGTAGTATAGAGAAGGTACATTAGGTAGGTAACATGACGATACAGAAAGTAAGGTAAAGGTAAACCAAATTGACTTTTCCTCCCTCAAAATAAAAATGATATATTTTTGATACTTTTCACATTTTCTCAGAACTTTCTAAAGTAAATAAAAAGTTACTTATCTCGATAACTTATTCTATACCTTCAACTTATACATTCTAACGGTTTCTTTTCAGTTTTCTTTTAGTGTTTTCACCTTAGTTCTCTACTTTAGTAGTATATTCCAAGTTTTTGTAAATTAAGAAATCTTTCTTTGATACCGAAGAAAATGTGCTTCTGGAGATTTTTTTCACCATAAAAAATTCAAACAAAAACTTTTTATTTGGAAGTAGATATAACAAAGTCGCATTACTTTATCAAGGTCTCAAGGTAATGTATTTTTCTATCCAAAGTTCTATTTTTGTTTTTGAGCATTTTTATACATTTAATCAAAGTTTTCACCAGACTCTCTTCATGGTACCTTAATTCTTACCTAACCAACATCAAAATTGCTGTAATGTCCAATAAAGGACTAGCAACTTGTACTTTGAGAGTTAAAGTGTTTAATAAACACAATAAAATATGACTCTTTTGAGTTTTAAACTATCAATGTAAAATAATATAATACTAAAATATTGATTCCATTTATAATGAAATACTAAATTTTAGAAAGTTCTGTCATTTCAAGCTCTTGAAAAGGAAATTCCTTCATATTTTCTCTGTAGTGTTTTCGTGTGTCGAGTCTTTCCTCACTAACCTCAATGTGATTTGTTAAATACTTTTTTGTGTTTCTTGTTATCTTTTGTATCGATCTTTTTGTTTGTGTTCTTTGTTTCCCCTCAATTAAAGTTTATTGGTCTCCCCAAACTTTGGTACCGTAGTTCCATAGAGTGTGCGGACTGGATTTCTCAAAAGATGACATTTTATTATATTGTGATAGAAATAAAAACGTTTCATGTAAACCTTTTTGTTGTATTATTGCCAAAAGAAAACACAAGCTGCCTTCTCAGCATTGAATTGTTGATTTTTCATCAACAAAAATGAACAATGTCAATTATAAAGATCAAGAACATGGCTCTGAATTCACTTATCTTATTAGTAAACTTAAATACCATGGGCTTTTAGAACAATTTCTAAAGTGTCATCTTTTTACGGTTTGAGGTTTCTTCGATTTAAAAATATCATTGATTTTAATGCTGTTGTTTTGAAGTACCTTTGTTTCATTTATCATCTTCTACGGTATCAAAAACTTCTGTATAAAGTTGTCTTTCTTTCTTTTTAATACTTCAGTTTTTTAATGTTGTGTGTAAGTGTTTTTTGTGCCTCTAACATATTTATTACTGTATTATTTTATAAAATTTATTGTTGTTAAAATCTATCCGTATATAATAAGTATTTTTGTATTAACTTTTTGAATTCCTTCCCCTTTATTTTAGTTGGTAGCTTTGTTAAATTTATGTTTATAGGTATCTTACAAGTTGTTTAACTCAGAAGTTTTATTTTTTTCACCTACGTTGACGTTGAGCCAAGCAAAGAACAAAAACTTATAATTTAACGAATGAGAGACAGACAGAAAATAAATAATATTGTAATATCAATAGGTCAAAAATCAGAGCCTCTAGACTAAAGATTTGTAACTGACCTCTGCAGTCTGCAGAGTAGTTTTATTTTAAAATATTTTATGATTCAGATTTGAAATTGGAAACATAATGTTTCGTATATACATATACTTGTAAGATAGTCTTTAGTTCCATTTTTTTAAATGTACGAGTAATTCAAATAATGAACACTTGGACAAGTACTTACCAACTGTCATTTAATTTGTTTTTCTGTTTTCAAACTTACTTTAGTTTTAGATCTTCCTGTTTGATTTGCTCCAAGATAATGGGGAACTGCTATAGTATTCATGGCTAAAAGTATTATTACCTACATTTCATACGAGAAAATATTTTGAATTAGTTATGAATATCTATCAAATGGATAAATAAGATTCAGTAAGTAACACGATATAACAAATTTTAATTCGCAATTAAATTTTAGTGAAATGATTAAAATTGAAACATTATACATTTGAAACAAATAACAAAGAAAAATCACAAAAATCAATAAGTTGTTGTCAAAAATACAAAAATATACAACTTTAGTCAAAAGCATACAATTTTACTAGATCTGTGACCTGTGCAAACTAATGTACGAAGTGAAAAAGACTTACTGAGAATAAATATTTTAAGTTTTAAACTTATTATTTAAAGAATTAACAGAAAATATAATCAGTTCATTTAACATAAACATTTTTTGTCAGGTATTATTTGTTGCTTTCATCCTGAAAATGTGTGGTTCCCTATTGTCTTCAACTTTTGTACTCATAACAACTACCCTCCTTATGTTGGTTCGTTTAGTTTTCCCGTTTTGTATTTAATCTTGACGTGACTAACAATGTGGTGTCTTACTATCATGATAAACATTTTATAAATATTTTTGACTATCTTTTATTATAGTTCAGTTATTTCAATTCACTTGATTTTTTTCTTATTTTTACGTATAATTAATATTGTTCTTGTTATTTATATCAAATAATTATTGCTAAATGTTGTTATCTCTTTGAATACTTCAAATACATAATTTATATGTATTATTTATATTAAATTGTTAGCGTAGTGGGACTCCTTGTTTCGAGTCGGCAGTCAAAATAAAGCACTACCATTTATCAGAAAAGATTTTGATTCTGTAAGAGATTTTCATCGATCTAATCTTCTGAGGTAGATAAATTCTGGTCAAGATGGAATAAACTAAAAATTATTAATTTCAGCAATGAAAAAATCAAACTTGTATATTTATACGTACAACGACTTAGAAAAGATCTTACTTAAATGAAAAAGCAGACAGTTCATTTTTCATTACAAATTGTTTCCAAAATACTTATAATTTATGAAGATACAAGCAAAATACAATTATTTATCAAAAATATCATCATTATGAAATAAATAGCAAATTGGTGAATTCAAATTATTTGTTTATCTTGCATTTATTTAAAGCTCAAAAGTACCATGTAATCATCACATAGAAATAATTTAAGCCTATTGCATAAACACTTTTTAATACTATTGCAATCAAAAAGCTAAAAATGATCATTAGTAAAAGTTTTAATGTTTAGAAAATTTCAATTGAATTTTATTTTAAATGCTTTTTTAACGAGGCAGGATTTCCACTGAGGTGAGTTCTTCCAACAAAACACCATTTGTAATCTAAAGTAATTATGAATAATAGAATTTAATAAACATTAATGACCATGTATTTAATATTTCTTACTATATTTGAAACCTGTATTTCTTGAAGTAGTTGGAGTTTTCCCCTCAAAAATGTAAAGTAGTTAATGGTTTTACTATTTTTTTTTTTTTGAATTTAAAGTATCAATTCAAAGTAACTTTTTGATTTTCTACCTCGAATGAATATTTCCAATATTATTTTTCATCTCATGTTACCTATAATATTTTAGTTATTTCATGACAGTGAATTTTTGTCCGCATCTACTTAAAAAATCAGCCTATGCAGATCTTCACATACAATAGGTCGATGGGAATATATTTTTTTCTCAACTTTCTATTTATCGCGGTGCATGATTCCTATTGTAAATTTTTACCATGGCCCAGGTACATCTTTTATGTATGCTTTTATGTATTACCGTATTATACATCTCTATATACAGGGTGATTCAGAAAAGTACCGTCAAACGTTAACCACATATTCTATGGGCTAGTTAAGGAGGGGTCAACTCTATAAAAGAAAATGCGCAAATGACTCCTAACGGAGGTACACGCCCATTTCAATTTCAATACACTCTGCACACGCTGATGACAAATCAAAACTATCAAAAGTCAAGTTTTCAATTTACTCCACTTACATCCATTGTTAAATAATGAATTGGCTGAAAATTCTTGTTCTAAAATTGTATGCTAGTTGCATAGGTTTCAAAACTTAATGCGGTTTTAAAATCTTCAATTTCAATTTTCAAGCTTTTGTGTTAATTTGAGGTAAAAATTATTCAGACCATTTTTGTAGACAATGACATAGGTTTTAAAATGATGAAAACCAAATTCAATTACAAGCAACGACTAAAAAGTTAGAACGTTTTTTCTTCCATCTGACCCTCCTCAGACCGCCCCTGAAATTGGAATGCTGTTAAATTGTATGCCAAAAGAAAGGTTTCATCTAGTATTGAGAGTGATTTTTTTTCCATATCGCGATATCCCAAATAGGTAAGCCGCATTTGCGCACTTTCTTTTATAGAGTTGACCCCTCCTTAACTAGCCCATAGAATATGTGGTTAACGTTTGACGGTACTTTTCTGAATCACCCTGTATAAAACAGAAAAAAGGACTACCTACCTATGTTTGTTTGTTTGTCCGGAGTTGTTCAGCCAAAACGGTAAGAGAGCGAAAAATGTCTCAGAATTGACCCCCCCAAAACCATTATCGTTTTGTCCAGAAAAATTATAAAAAGTTCAAAAAGGCATTGCTGTCCAGCAGTACGGCCATGCCTTAGTAAATTTGAAATTTAGTCCCGTTGCAGAGCACGGGCAAACGGCTAGTACTGTCTAAAGGTGGTTTAGTTACGGACGTCTAGTCACTAGTTTTCGTTGATCTCTTGTGTTTTCTTATCAAATAAAATGATTCTTCAAAGTGTGTGTGTTCGTATGTATAACGAACAATCTGAAAACCATGAACAGTTGTATTTTTGTACCACGAAAATCATAGTTACCTACAACCTACTTTGTTTGACACAAATAATTACGCTATTGAGATAAAAAATTCGATGTCCAACCCATCCTTCAAGTACTGTGAGATTTATAGGTATCTTTTTCACGGATACGAAATTATAATTATACCTATTTAATCATTTAAAACTTCTGAACGGTGCATTAAGAAAGTCTCTGCGTTACAGAAGCATACATAAAAGATGTACTTAATCCTGAGGGATGGAAACAATTGCATTTGTAGTTCTTGAAAAACGAAATTTCATCCATCAGACAGGCATTGCAAAGTGAAATCAAACGTTCATTGTGCTGTGCATATGAGCAACGACTAGGTAGTGGTCAAAAGTCTGGTAATCCAGCAGTCACGGGTTCGAAACCTAGCCGCGACATGACAAGTTATCCTGACATTTGGGATTTTGACCACTTAATAATACGTCTTGGGATTACTTCTGGAACAATTTGTCCTAATCGAGTTGTATAAGTAAGGCGATATTTCTATCAAAGGTTCAGTACATCATAAACATGGTTATGGGAAACAAGTTCAACATAATAAGCATAAATATGAAAAGGGTTATTATTATTATTTATACTGTTTCTGCTAACATGAACAACAACAATATGGAATATATCTATCTGTCTTTTGTTAGATTATAGTGGTGCATGTCAACTTCTATGTTCAATACACACACCAATACAATGGATTTAGTACTGGAAATACAAGACCTCCTTATGAGGCAACTGAATTGTTACTTACTTACTTACTTTCCGAGTCCATGTGTGATGTCATGGTGGTGGAATAATTGATCTATGTAGGTGAACCCTTTGGACGCCCAGAACCATTGTTCTGGGCTCCTTCCATGTCAGTGTGTAGTGTATGGTTTATGTGTAGTTTGATGAAATTATGCACTTAAAACTGACAATTTTAAAAATATTTCTTAAAATTTGATAGGAATTTTAAAGTTCATCGTACTTTTTCAAATTTGATGAAGTTATTATGAAATGTCAGAACACTGATGCATACTTGTAAAGGTGAATGGGTGGTAAATTAAAATTCTTCGTGGCAACGTACAATCATTTCTTTATTGTGATAGTTGAATAAATGTACATTAAGTTTGTGAACTTCAATTTTAATCTTAAGTTACCTTCAATTGTTTATGATTCGTTTTACATAATATTATAAAATAGATTGACTATCATAAGTTAAGTAATGAAAGCTACAACAGAATAAGGCAAGCAGATTTATATTTGAAGGCAGGTTATACCTTCTGATTATTTTTATTGTAATAATTGAAAATAATTGTATTCTTGCCAAATAAATGAAAATATTGTTAAAAAAAAAAAAAAAGAAAAAAACAAAACAAAACAAAAAAAGATCCCCAATTAGGTGGCACATGAAATTTCTTCAGTAAATTTATGGAAGACTTTGATCACAGGAGAATGGAACTCATAACAACTTAGGGTCACATTAGAAAATAGGATAAGGGAAGACCAATTGAATGGCACTTTGATGGCTATCTTCCCGACTATAATATAGTCCCAAATCAAAAAAAATTGTAAAAAAAACTTGGTCCTATTAAAGAAAACTCTCGCCGAGGCAAGGCAAGGGCAGCCGAGCGCGAGAGTGAACTTGTGCACCTCGCCTACGCTCGGTTAGCACATCTCGTGCCAAAGGTATTTCTCTGTTTTTCGCCTGAGGCCCAAATTTCTCCCAATGTCAGGGGTTTACGGACTGACCGTAAAATCTCAAGTTTTCAATATATTTCAATGATCTAAATTATTGCAAAAAATCCCTATAGGCCCCAGAGTTTAAACAACATACTAAAATCTATTGTAGTGTCAGTTGGAAGAGTCTGACACTGATGAAAAGTGAACAACAACGTGTCAGGCCTTTTCAACTGACAGTCACTTTTTTGGAAAACTGGCTGTCAGGCGTTTTTAACTGACGTGACACGAGATGTGCTAGACAATTATTCTCGGGTACGTCTTCGGGTGGTCTCAATGCCCAGCGTCTCGGCGAGAGTGTACTGCTAGCATGACACACATTGCTCAACACCTGAAAGTCTCATCAATACTCAATACATCAATACACAGCTGGACCACATTGTGATATAGGATAACACCAGGTATTAGGGATGGTCTTCCCTTATCTTCGTGGTAATCCTACATTACAATTTGGCCCATAAAGCGAGGTGTTAACTCAACATTATTTTGAGAGAAATAAACAATAACTGTTAATTTCTCTCAACATGCAACTTCACAAAATTATAAAGTCATCAAATATCCATGGTAAACATTATTTTAAGAGAAATTAACAATAATTTACTGTTCATTTCTCTGATTATTATACAACTTCACAAAGTTAAAAAATCATCAAATATCCATGGTAAACATTATTTTCTTAACTAAAATTATTTATTCCTGAATATTTCTCTCACCCATTTGTTCCTCTTATCTTACACTACCCTTCTTTTTCTTCTATTAGTTTTAGTGAATCATGTTTTTTTAACGTTCTTTTGATGTTGTTTAAACAATCCTTCATATTATTGATAAGTAATACTTACCTACTTGTTCTACTGGAAAGCTGTGTTATATTTGTTACTTCTGACCTTCGTGAAAATAAATATTTAAATTCTTGATTATCTAAATACAAAACATCTTGTTTGTCAATCTCTGTATTTCATTGAATCATTATATAGTCGAACCTGGATATAAGAGAATCAAGGGACCGGAATTTTTTTCTCTTATATCCAGGTTTCTCTTATAAAGAGGTTATTTTACCTTATACAGTCGAACCTGGATATAATAGAACCCAAGAGACGGAGCAAAAATTCTATTACAAAAAGATTTCTAACATAGCCAGTTAGCTATTACACAATACATATAAACAGGTGACGCAGGGAGCTGAGATTTTCTCTATTATAAATAGTTTTTACTTGCCTTATCCTATAATAAAAAAAGTATTGTATTCGCCGAAAATTTGACCTACCCAGTTTTTCACATTTCTGGACGAATCATAGCCTCAGGATCCCGGCCCACGTATAGTTCTCCTTTACCCAATTATACAGGGTGGACCAAAAAAACGTTTACACCCGTTAATGGTAGATTACTGACGACATTTCCAGGCCGGATCTGGAATCCGTTTTTTCGGATTCGCTTTCGTAACTGCACAAAGTGATTTTTTGTAACTTTCCAAAAAAGTCCGACTTTGGCTTATTCTTCGGGTCAGTGCTTTGTTTCTGTTTAAGATGAGTTGATTCTGAACATTTCTGCAGAAAGCCAACAAAATTTCGATGTTTCTAGCTACACTACTTTGTTTTTTACGATTTGGTTTGGCATCTTTTTTGACACCTGAATAGAAAAAAAATTCTCATGTAAGTTTTTTACACTTTGAAACACTCAAGATTTTCCCGAGCAAATTTTGGCACAGACATGGGCAAGTTTGATAAAAGTTGGCGGCCACCCCAAGGATGCTAAAAAATAATTTTACGATTTTTTATCACGTGATCTTCTGGGAAAACGAACCAGGTAAGTCTCAAAAAATGATGTTCAAAATCTTAAAAGTGTTGACCGTGTAAGGTCGTCTTGTACTCAAAGAGTAATTAGCTATTTATGTCTGATAATTATTTTCCTTGGAATTAATTAAAGGCCAGTCAAATGAATGATTGTTTGTTTCTCGATGATAGTTTTCAAGCATATTTTTCTGCATTCTATGAAATATTATTTTTAAACTTCTTGAGTTTTTTTAGTACAAGTTACATAATAATTATTATTCGGATGCTGAAATGGCAGATTTGCATTCGGCAGAATATGGAGCTGCCAACAGGAACATCTGGGATCACGTGAAAAACATAGTTTACGAAATACCAGTGGAGACGCAAGAGTAGCAGAATCTGGTAGCAAGAATCCTGTTGGCATTTGATGACCTGACAGAAAAACCTGAAATATTCCGCAACATTAGACGGAACATGATTTGCTGTCTCTGGCGTTCGGACCCGGGTGGGATCTTCCGCATGGCAAGTGACTAGCTTACCACTGAGCTAATCGTGCGCTTCTAATCGTTTCTCATTGAACATACTCAGACAAAATGTTTATTTTTAATACCTTTTTGATTATACCCAAATAGTATAAAACATAATAAAATTTTATTCATTTTACAAAATATTATCTTGTTTTTCTATTAGAAGTTTCAGGATTTCTATTAGAAGTTGGCAGTCGGTAAATATTTGTTATTTAATAAGTATTGTTTATGATAGAAGAACCTACCTACATATTTACCTGGCATTATTTTATGAACTCTACTTTCGTTAGGAAAATTCACCAGTTTATTTTCTCTCTTAGGGAAGCATAAGAAAAACCATCCACTATCAAGGCAGTCTCTCAGGGTCTTACATGAATAATAATTATGTGAATTATGATACCAATAGTATCTGATATAACTCAATTTACATATGGTATTACCTCCAAAGAAACCATAAGTTGTTGGTGTTACAACACCAACAACTTATGGTTGGTGTTACAACTTATGGAGGGTTAGGTGGTAGAAAATGCTTTGAGCATTAACCTCGCCTGGTGGTTACCTTCCACTAAAGAGTGTTATTATTATTATTACAACAAGTCAGATACAGGTATGAATAGAATATTCCATCAGATTTTTTTTGATAATTAAAAAAATATTGATCGTCGAGAATTGAACATCGGTCATACGACTAATACTCTTAGCACTAGCACATCTAGTTAACACCACTGACAATCTGAAAAGTACGAAAACTATTATTTGAATTTTCCTAAACTGGCTGATGAAGACTTGTAAGACCGCGGTATTCAAAAACAGCAATGTAAACAAATTTTGTAAACAATACAAGACGCCCTTACACAGTCTACAGCTAGAAAACTCTTAGGAATTTTGAAGAGTTTTTGGCAAACATCTAATAATTTTTCCCAGAAGATCACGTGATAAAAAATCGTAAAATTATTTTTTAGCATCCTCGGGGCGGCCGCCAACTTTTATCAAACTTGCCCGTGTCTGTGCCAAAATTTGTTCGGACAAAATATGTCGAGTGTTTTATTTAGTAAAAAAGTTTTTTCGTGTGTTTTTTTTCTGTTGAGGTGTGAAAAAATATGACAAACCAAACCGTAAAAAACAAAATAGTGTAGCTTAAAACATCGAAATTTTGTTGGCTTTCTGCAGAACTGTTCAGAATCAACTCATCTTAAACAGAAACAAAGCACTGACCCGAAGAATAAGCCAAAGTCGGACTTTTTTGGAAAGTTACAAAAAATCACTTTGTGCAGTTACGAAGGCGAATCCGAAAAAACGGATTCCAGATCCGGCCTGGAAATGTCGTCAGTAATCTACCATTAACGGGTGTAAACGTTTTTTTGGTCCACCCTGTATGTATAAAACAATAATCACTCTTGATCCAACCCAGGATCTTTGAATTTCTGGCCCTACCCAGAATGGGTGAGATTGATGTGGGTAACTGGTAAGATTCCTAGCGAATGGAGGGTAAAACCCCCGTCCTAATCAGGACGTTAAATCAAATAGAAATCGCCTTATCATCATCATCATCATAGAGGGTGGCGTCATTATGAACGATGGTAGCCAAAATGTGGAGGAACGACTCAGCACTTCTACCAACCAACCTCAACAATGAGGTTGAACAATGACGACCCCAAGTAGATTTGAGAAAAGGCAAAGTGAAAGAAGAATAAGAAGAAGAAGATCCAATTTTTCCTTTCCCAATAGTTATGAGTATGTACCAGATGTACCAGTGTACCTACACAAACATGTACTGAGAATATATTATTAGTTACGGGTTCTAGCACAATTTTTGTTCTCCTTTTCTTTTATAATTTAAACAAAATTTTCTCTTTAAGTGCAATTTTCAAACACTAGAGTGCTGCACTTCATTGAAATCTCTCTGTTTACTCTGTCTTGAGATTTTCTTCTTTTTTTCAGAGAAAAATTCTCTGGCAGAATTCTTTTACAAATTTTGCATTGCAATATTTTTGAATGACTGGGAAATTTTCTCAAGGACAGCGGGGTTTTCTACATCCTACCTGGTATATGGAACCGAAAAATATCTTTGTTTCATTGGTAAGTTCATCTATGCTTAATATGGTCTAAAATTTTCAGACACAAAATATATGAAAG
This sequence comes from Bactericera cockerelli, assembly GCA_024516035.1. Lineage (NCBI taxonomy): Eukaryota > Metazoa > Arthropoda > Insecta > Hemiptera > Triozidae > Bactericera > Bactericera cockerelli. Next base: position 19,034,363 of record CM044965.1, read on the forward strand.
TAGATAGTCTGGTAGGTACATAAATATATGAAAGTAGATATAGTTTGGTAGGTACATAAATATATGAAAGTAGGTAGATATAGTTTTTTTTTTTTTTTTTTTTTTTTTTTTTAAGTGGCGTTTAACGTCGCTTTCAACTGCCATGGTCATATCACGACGGGGGTTTTACCCTCCATTCGCAGGAAACTCACAAACCTGCTACTCACATTGACCTCACCCAGCCTGAGTGGGGCCGGGAAAAGCCAGCGTCACGAGAATTAGAATTTGAATGGTCACCCATCCAAGTCTTAACCTCGCTGGATGTCGCTTAACTTCGGTGTTCTGAAGGGAACCGGTGTATTCAACATGCCATCGACGCTGGCTAGATATAGTTTGGTAGATACATAATCAATAAAATCTATGTCAACTGGGTAATGTGTGCCTAATTGCCCCATCAACACGATACCTAATGTATGATCTACACAACATCTACCTACCTACGTCACATCATGGTTAGTATTAATTTAATGTAAATATTTATCAACATTCTGTGAAACTACAGACGGAAAACTTGGGGTACGTTTAAAAATTGTACCTACATTAGAAAGAGAAGAGCACAGAGTTATAAACTTAGAACAAACCTTAGTAATCATTTAGACCAGAATTATGAAACAGGATTAGATTAACACCCCCTCTGGTCGGAATTTCAGCCAATCACAAAGAATTTTTATAAGCTGTTAAGTGATAGTGGCTTGTAATTATTGTACTAACAAATCCGTTGGAAATGGTCTAATATATCATTGGTAGATCGTTGTCCATATCTTTCAGGACACCCTGTACGACAAATTCTGAATTAATATCTCCAAATGTGTAGGTAAATAAAACAAACATGTCTTTGCTTTGATCGCTGATCTAAATTCGAATAAACATAAAATCATTTCCCCCTTGATATCTAATTTCTAATCGTTTCTTAATTTCTTTTTTTTCTGACGGGTCACGGTTCATTCATAATTGAGGAGGAGTTTGGAAAAAGGGCCCCTGGCACAAATCGCTGTTTAAAGATATAGGGCTTTAAGGTTTTTGAACAGGAATAACTTGAATTTGGCTCTGAAAATGAAGTTTGAGTACTTCATCAAAAATAATGTCTGTTTAGTTTTAAGGCGATTGAAAAAATAAAAACGCTTAAAACAATACTCAACATGTATACTAAATTTTTAAAAATTTTCAAGAATCCGGTCGAGAGTTATCGCGGAACAGACAGACAGACAAACGAAAGCCCAATCGTCTAGTACCCAAGTTACGTCCGGAAAAAGGCCCTTTTTCCAAGCTGCTCCTCAATTATAATTATGTCAAGACCATTTGTCAAAAAAAAACTGAAATAATCCCATGCTATACAGATCACAGGCAGCAACATTTTTTATGCCTTTTGACCTAATTTGTTAAACAATTTCTATTTTCCATCTGTGACTATAGAAGTGTAGAGTCGCTGACTGGATGAAATCTATTTCATTCGATCCAAGTAACCCCAGCATACCCGATAATTAAAACTCTGCCGACCCTAATAATTGTTTTCACAGATTGTTTTCATACAGGGTAGATAAATCCTAGAAAAACAAAGAGTAATATCTACTATTTTCTGGGGCGCTCCAAGAATTTCACTGCATAACTGACCTCACTTGAAGGGGCTGCGTCTGAAATCATGCATCCAGTACCCACACTACATTTTATTTTTGTTTGTAAACAAACAAAATCAGTTTGTAAACACAGCAAACCTGACGCTAATTATTAGAAAACAGGTGTGTCAACCTAACATTGTGCTTGATGAATGTCGCTTGGAAATCAATATTGCAGCATGAGGTTCATTTCTCAATTGAAATATTTTGTTGGGTACTCGTGTTTCAGAAGTGTGTTTAGTGGAAAATAAATAAAAAATTGCATACATAGCCCTAATAAAGATAACAGATTTTTCCTTTCTAAGTTGTTAAATTATTTACAAAAAAAAATATTTATTTTAAATTTGACTAGACTTACCATTACCACATCAAAGTATTAGATAAGTCCTATTTTCTGTGAAGTTAGTAAAAATTATATTGTTCTACCTCAAGCAGTATGACATAAGTTAGATCAGTATTCAACAATTTACACACTATCCATAACCCATATGAATTTAAAAAATAATAGGTAGGTAGTACATTTTATATGACTAACAATACATAGCACTTTTTCTTGTGATTTATGTCTTACAAAGAACTGTCTTAAGTATTTCTTGTTGATAGGTTCTAAATCTAGGCATTTTAATAAATTTCTAATTTGCACTCTACATAGTGAGTAATTTGTGTTTTTCAAAAGAAACTCTGATGTTGTTCAATCCATGGATATTGTTTTTCGCGGTAAGTTGGTGTCTAATTTATTTACCTGTTAGGTCACACGTCCAGCTTCCGTGGCGTAATGGTTGTGACAACTGCCCGTAGTCCAGAGGTCTCGAGTTCGACTCCCGGTTGGGGCAGACTTTTCGAAGAAAATTCTGTCTCTTCCAAACACGTGAGGCTGGAATTTCCGGCCTTACCCAGGCTGGGTGAGGATAATGTGGGTAGCTGGTACGATTCCCAGCGAATGGAGGGTGAAACCCCCGTCCTGACTATCTAAAATCAGGAAGTTAAAACCGAATAGAATCAAATGGTCACAATTGATCTAATTAGGTCGCAGTGTTAATTGTAAGGGTTTCATTGAAAACCCTGCAACCAGGTCAGATAATAATTATAATAGATATCAGGTACTCGGTGTTTGCATCGGGGAGCAACTCTACAAGTTATCTTTAGTGTACGGGGAGGAACTTGGTATCGCTACCTCAGTAAAAAAAGGTCGGGGAGGAACTTGCCTTTGTCCGTCTTATCATCGAACTCGGCGGTTCTCAACTTTTTTCCCTCCCCTTGGTTATCGAACATCGATCTCGCAAACTTCAGTTGCCTCATTCATAACGAACCTACCTGAATTACCAGACTAGGTGCTTTGCCTACCTCGACTACCAATGCTTTTCTACTCCTTTGTTTGCTTCATTTGTGAAAAGTGTATTTCCTACATGTGCACTGGTAGTCAAGTAGTTAACGCGCTAGTCTGGTAATCCATTAAATAATACCTGAGATAAAAATGTGCATATTTGAAACTTAACTTGAAAGTGCTGTTGATAATTTATTTAGGTTTACCCAAATGCTTAGCCGGAAATAGTCAGGAATAGCAAATAGGTTCTCTCAAAATGCGGGAGAGAGAAACAACAAAAGAGAAACAAACAAAAAAAGAACAACATGGGATAAAGTCTTTCCCGGTAGCTCAGTGGTAAAGGCGGCACTCTGTGAATCCAGAAGTCGTGGGTTCGAAACCCAGCCGGGACATAACAAGTTATCCTCCCATTTGCGATTTTTACCACATAATAATATGTCTTGGGCTTACTGGTGAAATAATGGGACTTTAATAGTCCTTATCAGGCAGTATAAATAAGGCGATATTATTATTATTATTATTTAAAAATTCTCACGCCAACTTCTCCTCAGTTTATTTCCACGTCTTGGGGAGACCCGAGCCCGCAAAATGCCGGAGTCATTGTGCCGCCCACCCGCCCGAACAGTGGAAGCAAGGAGACGCTCTATGATCCCGACGGGAAGAAGCAGGCGCCCACGCGACTACCCACGGGCGTCAACACCCCCACCCAGCTTCTGTATGGCAAGGGCACGGTGGTGTCTTCTCAGAAGAAGCCGGCAGGAAACACAGGCGAGTATTTCACAAAGACCGATCTCAGTAGAGGGATCTTTGCAGGAATAAATAATGAACTAGTAATAATAATAATAATCCTGAGGTCTCCAAACTTGGATTAAAAACGAGAAGATGATGAAGTATCAGAATAAAATATATACCTATGATAATAATAATATCGCCTTATTTATACTGCCCGATTAGTATTATTAATGTCCTATTATTCCAGCAGTAAGCCCAAGACATATAATTATGTGGTAAAAATCCCAAATGGGAGGATCACATGTCATGTGCCGGCTGGGTTTCGAACCCTCGAACTCTGGAACCTGTGGATTCACAGAGTGTCGCCTTTACCACTGAGCTACCGGGACAGACAAGTAAAGTAAAGGGAAAAAAAACTCATTACGTTTTTCTAATGAGTAATAATTACGTCTCATAAAATCGGCGCTTTTGGATAGTTGGAAGTTGGAACACAGAGGGGATTTTTTTTTTTTTTTTAATTATTCTTTTTTTGATGCAATTGAAGGTAATAACGGTAGCCAGTGGTGGAATTATAGGCAAAAATAGTATATTGGGGTATTAAAGATACAGAAAAGTCCTATAGTTCTGCGCTACCCACTAAAATTGTGATAATAACACAAAGAAACACATTATTATTATTATTATTGTTGGATAGTTTCTTATGTAATAGGTTTGACGCATTACGAGTTCCCCATTGCTTATTTCTAAAAAGAAAGGATTGATAAGGCGGTGGACTCGTAATCTGAAGGGCGATGGTTTGATTCACAAGTCTGAACTGTAGGAAAGAAAATGAGGGAAGCAGATTTTTATTAGTAAATTTGTGTAAGTATTACAAATAATATTGGTATATTTGTAATACCTTGAATTATTGAAATTAATCAGAGCTACAGCTTGATATCGACGATTTTCGGGACTCCGTTGAAGACGCTTACATTTAATAACATGGTTCAATTATTTTACGTGGTAATACCAGGGTCTACTCTAGTCAATTCTCAATTAATTTTTTCAAGAAATTCAACCTGAACATGAAAGACCTGCAAACAATTTCTGAAAGAAATTTAAAAGATTCAATATATATTTTGAAACAACACATTTACAAGTAAAAAAAAATAAGGGTTATGCTGATTGTTATGCTGTGATTTTTAGCAACACACCATAATTATGGTGGGCAGCATGAATATTTGTCTAAGAAACAAATATTATTCTTCTTCTTCTAGGGCTCCATTGTGTTTGCGTACTAGGTGTAGGGTATTAAGGTATAGGGTTTTTCTGCATGGTACTCATTGTGGCTGCCTACTTAGGAAGTAATCATAATCAGCAAAAAAAATGAGATTTGTATCATAATTAAATTATGCTTTGATAAATTGTGCCTACCATCGTTCACGATGACGCCACCCTATGATGATGAAATTCGATTAAAAAAAAATGTTTCAGGCAAAATCGTGATTCACCAGTCTCCATCGTTCACCTCAGACTCCTCTCAGCAACAGGAGAGACCCTCCCAGCACTCTCTGCATCTGGACATCGCCAACATCATCTCCCATCTCATAGGAGGTACCACATCCCAAAACCCTCTCGCCGATCTGAGCGATTTACCGTCGAACGCTGACATGAACATCCAGATAGTTCAGCCATTTTACACTCCGCAGCGTCCTGCCGGTTTCTTTTATCCACCCACAAGCTATCAGTACGGTCCGCGGCCGATGGCTTTCCAACAGCAAACCGGTGTGCGGCCGATGGCTTTCCAACAGCAAACCGGTGTGCGACCGGGGGCGTTTCAACCGCAGAGGTCTTTCCAGTCATTCGCGTTTTCCTCATTTCCTAGACAGGCCAGTTTCTCTGCTGGTAATGACCAGGACAGTGACACGTATACCTTTTGAGGAGATGCTCTCGGCATGACGTGCTCTTGAAGGTTGAGTAGACTTTGGCAATGATGACAGATGCAGTCTTACTGTTGTGGTGCTTAAGCGCAATCTCTATTAACGCATTTTGTGCATACTTGTGTGAAAGTCAGTGGGTAGTTATGAGATAGATTTACATGTATTATCCACAAAGAGTAATCTATTAAGAGAAAAAAAAACCATTATATTTTACTTGCATACGTATACAAATACAATTATACATACGGCCAGTAATACATTATGACTCCTTTCAGCAACTTATCTTCCAGAAAACATATATACCTAATTGAAATCGTTCCATTGATAAGCTTTTGAAATAAACTCTTGAGACTCACTATAGGAATAAGAAAAAGTACTTTACAAAGAGATAATTAAATTTAAAATATATTTAAGTATAATAAATAAAAATAAATAATAGCACATTTATTTGTAATAAATCTATGAGAATTTATTTTCTTCTTTCTTGCAGGGGCATTCAGATGGCAACAGGCACTGGCTCAAAACATCCGGCAATACAACCCGTTTGGCAGTGCTGCCAGCGCATATGCATTAAAAGACGAATAGCTTTTATCAGACTGCATTATATAACTTATTATTATTTAATGATGAAAAATACCATATGGTGTCAAGGGTGGAAGATATCTACGTACAAGCTGTTTCACCCGTGCTTCGCTACGGGTATTTTTATTGTTTCTATCCCGATATTGTTTATACCAGAAAATACCGATATCTTGAAAATGGTAATACATGTTTTAATTTTGATCTAAGATGTTGAATACATTAAAATCGGTAAAAAATTGACCCTTGACCTTCTTACTTGCAGTCGAATGAGGATCATTTACAGAGACATTAGTGCGGATGACAAGAACCATTGTCAGACGAAGGAAATTTTAAAACAAAAACTTACTGTAATGGGAATTCTTAAAGGAAGAATAAAAGGAAGAGAAAGGAAAAATATCTATGGGCATGAAAAAAAGATAAAATTAAGAAGGAGCGGAAAGAGCAACTGAGAAAATCAGCTAACTAGCGTCACAAAGGATGAAAAAATTGTACCAACAATATATTAAAAGAATTACTTGAAAAAAAATGTGCCTCAAGACAAAACTCATTCAACGTTTTGTTGAAATCCTAATTGCAGGGGGAATTCCTTGAGACGTTAAAAATAGAACAATTCCAAGTTGGAAAAAGAATTTTGTCTCAAACTGAAAAACACAATATTGTATTACGTAGATAGAAGATACTGGAATATAGCCAAAAGAAAACATGTAAGTAGGTACCTACTTTTTTTTAAAAAAAAAAAAGGAAAGATAATATTCTACTCAAATTGGACATGAGGAAAACAGAATGCGATTATAAATAGTTATCATATTTGTGCTAATCACTTTCGTCATAATACAACTACTCAAACTCGCTTTACAAAATCTACTTTTCGAGATAATAATCACACTTTTTTCTATACTACCATTATCTTCTCTGGTTTACCTTTCAGTTCATCCTATTTATAACCGATCTCAGTAGTTAATCGATAAGGCGGCGGACTTGTAACCTGGAGGTCGGTGGTTCAAGCACGGGCTTCAGTGTTTGTACTGTGATTTAAAAAATATACCTATTTTATTTACATAGTTCTTCATTTAACTTTTCAAAATCGAATATATTGAATGTGCTCGATGACATCTCATTACAGCTCTATCTCTATGATTGTTGATTAAACCTTCACGATGACATCTCCATACAATTCTATCTCTAAGATCCCATTCCAAATGTCATCACAGGTACTTTTCATCTCCGACATTAAGTTTGCAGGAAAATTAGCATTCAATTTCCATAGTCAATACTCCAAGGATTTGCGAAGAATTTAACGAGCAAAACTCCTTACTTTTGCCTTCTGCAATGTTTACTAAGGTTAAACATTGCGATGATGATGATGTATGACTTCCTTTTAAATCATCGAAATTTTTTGGTACTTCCTATATTTCTTTAATTTTTTTTTCTTTAATTTATTTCTTCCTCTTTTCATTTAGCCAAACCTAATTATTGTGGTCGGCGTTATTCAAACTTTTCCTCATATTTGATGTTTTAAGTATGATTTTTTTATTATTAGAAGTATTAAATAGAATTTATTTATAAATAAATGAAAAACTCCATCCATTCCATGACTTTCTGATATTGAACGAAGGAAACATGCAGCATTAGGTACCCTTTTGAATGGCCAGACCAAATCTTTGGGCAGACATTGTTTTCTGCCCTTTGGTTGGTTCGGGGATTTGGTTGGTGCTGGGACGTCTTATGAATTTTACTATTAGATGAACTTCCTAAAGCTAACCCTATGAAGTGCACCAATGATCTGTGTTATTCTATTTTGGCCTAAAAATTGTACTCCACCCAGCGAGACAATTATTAGGATTTTATATACATAATCCTCCATTAAACTTGGAGGCTGGAAAGCGAAGGTTTTTGGTAAATTAGAGGGTAAATATGTTTTTGATGTATTTAAAATGATATATATTTTTTTTTTTTTTCAATGTCGAAGATTATTCATGAGGAAGTGATGTATCCATAATGGTAGAACGCTTTTTTCAATTTCATTTTATCTTCAAATATTTGCGATCCTTTAATTTGATTGGAAACAAGAGACTGTGTACTGCAACCAATTTGCCTTTTTGTTGGAGTTTTTCTCAAGCAAATTTTGAAATTAGAAGTAAGACATAAAAGTGCTAATAATAGTAGATCAGATTTTTTTTTTTAAAATTAAGAAAAATACATCAATAATTCCATGGGCATGCGTGTCAACACATGTAAATAATTGTAAATCTTTGGGTACACTCGGTAAATTCTTATTATTATTACTATACAACGCTTTATTAGATATAAATGGACATTATGTACATACAAATAATTATTTTAACAATTAAAAAAATGGAAACAATATATACAATAAAAATGAAAAAGAATAGAAAATAAACAACAAACACCCAACCCTTATATTTTCTTCTGCACAAAACGGCTGGAAACTAGCAACCTTTCAGCCAAAATCAAAGAAAGTGCATTTTGATGAGAATACAATATTAAATTTCTAACTTCTCTCGAGTTAATGAGTAGAGTTAAAAAGCTGACATACATATTAAAAATAAATAAAACCTTGAAATGGGAAGAAAATCCAGGGAAAAAACAAACACAAAGCCTCCAAAGTGTTTTAAGATAAACTTAAGTGCACTGGTAGTCAAGTGCGCGCTAGTCTGGTAATCCAGGTAGCGTAGGGATCCGTTGGTTCGAATCCCACCCAGTGCATGGATTTTTTCTCGTTAATTTGAGTTCGTGACTGAACAGTTAATAATAAGACTCTGACAGTTAGGTGGTAGAAAATGCTTTGAGCATTAACCTCGCCTGGTGGTAACCTTCCACTAAAGAGTATTATTAGGCAAAAATAAGATACTGGGATATATAAAATACGGAAAAGTCCTATAATTCTGCGCTACCGACTAAAATTGTGTTATAATAACACAAAGAAACACATAAGTTATATTAAGGTGTACCAATATTATCTGTTTGAATATAAAAGACAATAAACGACGGACACAAAGAGCTGCTGATGTTTCCCGAAGAAAACAGGAAGAAATTCCTGATAAAAATAGAGAGGTTTTAGGAAGATAGAAAAAGAAAAACGAGCGGAAATAAAATTGCACTTTAGCTTTGAATCTCAGAGCTCGATCATTCGGAAAGCCATTTCTAAATCGAAGTGCTAGGAAATAATCGAGTAAGAACAGCGCACGACTTTTGAGTACCATAGTAAAATATTTTTAAAGAAAATTCAAGGAACGCCTAGCAAGTCTAGGGCCCGTATTATGAAACTGGATTAGATTAACTTATCCTACACTATCACTTAACACGTCTTTTGGTGAGAATTGCAGCCAATCACAGCGCATTTATATTAGCTTTTAAGTGATGGTGGCTTGGATTAACAAATCCCAGATATTTCATTTTGCTTCATAATTCGGCCCTGAGAGCTGAAGAAATGGGATTATAACAAAATTTGTTATAATCCTATTTGTTATAATACGAGTATAAGCCAGAACAGAGGTTCAACCAATCACATCAAGTCGGAGTTTCAACCAACCACAGCGCACTATAGTCCTTGTATTGTAAGTTTGAATAAGTTAAGCAACGTTCAGGAAGGTCAGAATGTAGAGGGTGACCACTGAGACTCAAAGTCTCGTGACACTGATGGTCGCCATTTCCGAACCTACCCAGTACTCAAGATTGGTGCGTTGTAGGTAGCAGCCTTGTCAATTTCCTACGAAGGGCAAAGACCTCGTCTCATTGACAGTCAATGCTAGATAGAGATCATGCTAACTAAAAAATAAAATAACGTTAAAAAAATCTATTTACCCCTAGGTGACATTAACGATTTTGGACGATCTATAAATTACTCTATTTCAGCAAACATTTTTATATGAACTAACTACGAGTATCAAGCGTATGAACTAATTTTAGTGCATTTATAGTCAATTTGTTGAGGGGCTAGTCTGGTAATAATAATAATCAGTATCAGTATAAACAGAAATCAGTATAAACAGAAAAGTGAGAAGTTGTACTAGATGTACATGAATATCAGAACATACCTGGACAGCTGTTTCGAGCTTATTTGCTCTCATCAGCAGGTAATAGTTCTGAATATCCATGCCATCAACTAACCTCTCTATTTTAATCAGTAATAATAATAATATTAATATAATAATAATAATCTTAATACATAATAATAATAATAATAATATTTTCAACAGGTAACCGAACCAACCACAATGCTTTCTTTACACAATAAGACACTGAGAGTAAAAAAAAAAACCTTAGATTTCTCAATTCGACTCAAGTAGAAAGGATAAAATGAACTTTTAGCAGAGATGGTGAATGTTTGAGATTGAGGTTGATGTGAGCGAGAGATGTTTACTTGTGTGACCAAACAAGGACATCGGATTTTTTCCGTTTGTTGTACTCTCCCCTCTTAACTCTATATTACCTAGTTCTAGCTGTTTTATATTAACAAATTCGTTTTCCGTATTTTTATTCTAGGACCTTTATGAAAGCTGTGTGATATAAAAATGACAAGTTGCCGTCGAAAAAGAATAACGGGACGTTTGTAATATTGTATATCTTACGGTGTAGCAATATTTCTGTTGTAATATTGTAAACCTATTAGTTAAGTACTTGAATTGTTACAAACGGGAAAACGTTTCATTTAAAGTTGTACGTACGGTACCTAAATTATAATAATTATGTATAGCCGAGGAAATTATAAATTATACTTCCTTAACCATATACATTTGATTGCAATCAAAAATATATATTATGTATTAAAAAAATATCGTAATCACACAATTGTCTTAAAATTCATTGTCATTTTAACATTCATAATATTGAGGTAAAAATTAAAAACTACCTAGGTATATCTCTTTTTGTCGTATTTAAACAAAACTCACTATCAAAAACAGTATTAGTTAAAAAATATTAAATAATGTTACTATAAAGAATACAGCACAAAACTGGAACAGTAGAAAAGGAACAATAAGAAATGAAACAATATGATTTTGAGAGACGAAGAACAGTACTTGTAGCCCCAGGTTAAAAATACAGTGCACATTGCATACTCAAATAAATTCACGGCGCTCATAAAAATAATGAGACGTCTTGAACCCCCAACCTCTAGATTGTCTACTGGGGTTATCTCTAATAATAATAATACTCTTCAGTGGAAGGTAACCACTAGGCAAGGTTAATTCTTCAGCAGGTAATTAAGATTACTATTTTTATTTCTTTTCATTTTATAAATAAAACAATGCATTCATTTCTTCAGAAGGCAATGCTGACAACACACTGGCAGCATTGCCCCTTTGAATCGCCAAACTTATTTTCTCTGTTTTTTTTTTATTCAAGGTTAATACTCAAATCATTTTCTACCACCTAACTCTCAGAGTCTTATTATTATGTGGTCACAAACTCATATTAATGAGGAAAAATTCATGCACTGGGTGGGATTCGAACTGACGGATCCGTACGCTACCTGGATTACCAGACTAGCGCGTTAACCACTTGACTACCATGCATATCTCTAATAGTATTTAAGGTATTTAGGACATGTAGCGGCACTATGTATGGAATGTCTAGCGCGCTAACTCACTCGGGCACAGAGACTGTTCGTAAGAATGTATGTGTATGTATGCTTATAATAATTATTACAATACAGGTAAGGAGCTGCGGAACTGCAGCAACCCCAGACAAAAAAGAAAAAGAGAGGATTTTCTCAAGTCCTTGCCCTTACGCAATGAAAATCTTAGTCATTTCTAGAATAATTAATGCAATTAATGAAACAAACTCAAATTCTGCAGATACTGAACTTTACTTTACAAATCCCATTTTAGTTCGGTTTATGTGGCAGCACCCAAAACATTTTTTCCACCGGCCAATCTTGTGCACTACCGTACATTTTCTGGGAAAATTTATTAATGTTTAGCAAAAAAAAAAAAAAATAAACAAAAAAATTTTTGATGTGGAGGAACCTTTTATGCTTACCTTGGTAGTAAAACAAAGGTATATTTTTTAAAATCTACTCAACTTATGCATATTCAAAAAAAAAAAAATTCCTGCCCCGCTGGGAATCGAACCCAGGTCACCATGCGTACAATGCCTAGCGCGCTAACTCAATCTGCCACGGTGACTACTGATATGACCATGCAGTTGAAAGCGATGTTAAATTTTTGTTTAAAAAAACGCTTGCATACGAGTCTGCAACCATTTCGACATTTTCATCTTTACTATTCAAGGTCCCAAACCCAACTGACCAAATTTCGTATTGTGCGCATGACACATACCTTCTCTCTTCTCTTAGGGTTGCAATATCGAAACGAAAATATCGATATTAGGTATATCGATAATATCGAAACCATAATATCGATATCCGATATTAGAAGACTTCTCTCCCTTTACAATTCGATATTTCGTTACATAATATCGTTACATAATATCGTTACATAATATCGTTACATAATATCGTTACATAATTTCGTTACATAATTTCGTCACATAATTTTGGTTATGTGCCAGAGCAAAGACATGAAAATGTCAAAAAAAAAAAAAAAAAATGTACAGTAGTGAATGTAAATACCTGTCCATAGGTAGGTATATCTTCGCAAAAAAGGCTTAAATATGCACACTAAGAAATCATAATGGTAAACCTGGCAACGAGTAATCACTTTTTTTAATCTCAAATGCGGTGAAGGAATTAGAGCTACAAATAATCTCCTTATTTTTTTTTACACAATTCATTAATCTCCCTCTCTCTTGCTCTGTCTTGTCAGTTTTATCTTATAGTGTTTTTCTCTATTTTTATCCTCAACATGAAAAATAATGATTTTGTAATCCCTAATTTACAACCACTTGTATTGTAATTGTATACTCTTGGGTAGAACCAGTTCATTTGTTAAAAAAAAAAAGTTTAAAAAAAATATACAATAAAAAGAATATTTTTTTTGGTTTGGCGTCGCTTTCAACTGCATGGTAATATCACGACGTGACGGGGCTGTTACCCTCCATTCGCAGGAAACCTGCTACCCACATTAACCTCACTCATCCTGGGTTGGGCCGAAATGCCAGCATCACAAGGTCACATTGTTGAACTTCGGTGATACAAACAAATAATGGTAAAAATTAAAATACAAAATTGACAAAATTAATATAAACAGGAAAAAAAAATATAAACAAAATATATACGTCCTAACTAAAGGGCGGGGTTATTGCTATGGCAATCTCTTCCACCCAACCCTTTAATGTGAGCACCAACCAGTAGCATGGGCAGAATTATGGGCAAAAATAAGGAAAATAATATTCAAGAAGAAGATAAAGACCTAGAAATCATTTTACTCTCACAGTCTTCCCTAACCTGCGTATTTAGGCTTTTTTGAACACTCTGTACGCAAAAGGGAATGATGTGAAGTGGAATATGCTCACAGCATTAATGCTCAATTATATTTACTGGGGTATCTTCTTTACTCTGAGAGTTTGCACCGTCCTTTCCTCTTGACACACAATACCTCCAGGCCAGGCCCAAGGAGCAGAAGATATAGGTAAAATACCTACCTACCTATTATATTTTTTTTTTTTTGTAATTTGGGTTTAACGTCGCTTTCAACTGCATGGTCAATTTGTCATATCACGACGAGGGTGTTACCCTACATTAGCAGGAAACCCACAAACCTGCTACCCACATTAATCTTACCCGGCCTGAATTGGGCCGGTTTTGCAAACACCACGAAGTCTTCACCTTGCTGGACGTTGCTTAACTTCGATGATTCCACGAAATCCGGTGCATTCAACGCGCCATCAACGCCGGCTCTACCTGTTCAAATAATCTTCCTAATACAGTTAAATTCAAGAGGAATCAAGGGACCAAAATTTTTCTCCTATATCCAGGGTTTCACTTATAAATAGGTTATTTTTGCTTGCAGAGAGATAAATTAACATGGAAATTATTCTCTTAAATCCAGATTTTTTCTATATCCAGATTCGACTCTGTAATGTAGTTTGACAGATAACGCGGCAGACTTGTAGTCTGGAGGTCGGTAGTTTGAGTCCATAGTTTGAGTCCATAATTTAGTACAGCTAGCTAGTTTGAATTATTGTGAAATCAGCAATGTGATAAACACAAAATAATATGATAACAGTAACAGCCAACTTGGACTTTTGGATTTTGAACATGTGGAATTCCTTGACTCGTGCAATGTAGGAACTAAAGTGCCGGTCCTGAAGTCCGTTCCAGAAACACTCTCACTCTCCAAATCCCCGAATCTCCCCTTCAACTGTCACACAACCCACACTGATTGGTTAATTTGAACGCAACAACTAATCTGAGTGCGTTGTGTGTTTTTTCGAAACGGAGATTCGGGGATTTAGAGATTGGAGAGTGCTTCTACAAGGTGCTACTGGACTTTTCCTTAGAAAAGGAATTTCCGGGAGAGTTTTGGTATTTGTAAGGTTACAATTCTGTACATAATTATAATGTAGAGATGGAATTCCCCCGAAGTACATCCTATTTAATCTATCTCTGTGGCTGGAATGTAAGTGAAATGGACCTATGTGTGTGGAATTTAGTCTACCCTAAATCTATATTGGAAAGTAGGCGCTCACCTTCTCTGCCTTCTCAACTGGTTAAAATCGTTCATATGTATCTCGTGTGGTCAGTAAGTTTACCTATGTATACATGTCTGTCCCGGTAGCTCAGTGGAAAAGACGGCACTTTGTGAATCCAGAGATTCCAGAGGTCGTGGGTTCGAAACCCGGCCGGGACATGACATGTTATCCTCTCATTTGGGATTTTTACCACATAATAATTTGTCTTGGGCTTACTGCTGGTATAATGGGACTTTAATAGTCTTAATCGGGCAGTATAGTGTATACTATGTAATAAGGTGCTGTCTAACTTTTGTAAAGTATAGTACTGCACTCTAAATAAAAAAAACATACTCATACTTATAATTAAGGGGTTTCGAATTTGAGTGGTCGCTGGTCTAGTGGTGACAACCAAGTCCTGGGTTTTCTGCATATGCAGTCTCACGAGATTAGCCTTTCTCCTGGCCTTTCTGCGGATTATTCAAAGCGCTCTCGACCTTCTGAAAACTTTATTCTGAACAACACGAGGAGACAGAGAATTTGTTCTAAACCACCGAGGATACGGAGATATTTCATTGTTTTAAAGCGACAAGGGCAACAGGGAATATTATTCCTGAATAAAAGGCTTTGCACAAGAAGGTCTGTACTTGAAATTTTCTTTCGGTTACCCTGCAGCCCAGAGGATGTTGTAAATTTTCGGTAGAGTCGACAAGAGTTGTGTAGAAAATGTACAGTTTTATTTGAACCACTGTACTTTTCATTTTATATTTCTTATGCAAAGTATAAAAAAAACTAAAAAAAACAAAGGTAAGTAAGGACGGGGTACCACTGAGTGCAATAATTTGATTATAATAATAATAATAGCAACACAAAGAGAAGAGGAAGAGGAAGAGGAAGAGGAAGAGGAAGAGGAAGAGGAAGAGGAAGAGGAAGAGGAAGAGGAAGAGGAAGAGGAATACTTTATTATAATTATATGTATAAATGGACATAATATATGTACACTGTACAGTACAAATAATTATTTAACAAGGAAAAAAAATGTAAACAATATACCTATACAATAAAAATGGAAAATAATAGAAAAATATATAGAAACATATCTCCTAACTAAAGGGCGGCGTTATTTCCTATGGCAATCTCTTCCACCCAACTCTCTTCCGTTAGACACACATGAGATCAAACCCCACTGACTGAAACATTGCGTAACAACGCTTTGCAACCCTACTTCACATTTTAAATTCAACTCTGGGGTTCGAACCCGGGACCATGGAATGGCAAACAAGTGTGTCTTGCCACTGAGGTACCGACTCGCATCGCGCCTGACCCGATGCTATGCCATTCCGCTTCATTTGAAGCAAATGTGTTGCTTCTGACGGCTGTGATAAATTCGCCACAACTAAATCACACACAGCATCTCTTCGTTTCCTCTCATTCAAGAGAAAGAGTTCCCTATTTTCTTTTTTTTACTTTGGAGCAATCTGATACCTTACTTTTCAAACAGAATTTAATATTTTTTTGCTGAAACGTGACTGAGAAGAATTCAAAATTCAACACCAGCTAAAATTTCTTTTTGTCCAACCTAAAATAAGTTACTCTTAATGCCGTCTTATGAAACAGGATTAGTCAATCTGAGAGGACCCTCAGATTTTATCAGCTGCCCGATAGGTATTTTCAAACAAGATTTTCCGACACGAAGACTGAGCAAGTGGCCACTGCTCTGTTTCGCCGCAGTGGTAATATGCTACAAAATCCGGCTTGGATATTTTCAGGTGAAAGTTAAGGGATAGTGTCCACTAAGATTGATAAATCCTGTTTTATAAGACATAATTGTCTCTTAGACAGTTAATGACAGTTAATGTTGTCAAGGTGAAAGTTAAGGGATAGTGTCCATTAAGATTAACAAATCCTGTTTTATAAGAGATAAGTGTCTCTTAGACAGTTAATGATATAGAACCAAAATGATAATGAAATAATAATAATAATTATATCGCCTTATTTCTACTGTCCGATTAGTACTTTTAAGTCCCCTTATTACAGCAGTAAGCCCAAGACGTATTATTATGTGGTAAAAATCGCAAAAGGTAGGATAACTTGTCTTGTCCTGGCTGGATTTCGAACCCGCGACCTCTGGAATCTCTGGATTCACTCAGTGCCGCCTTTACCACTTAATGTATAAATATGGATGAATTGATATTTTAGGAAGATTTCATTTTAAAGCATAGATATTAATTTTTTGTTTATTTTTCTTAATCAATGGAATATTGATTCAAGATACGCCAGCCTCCTTGGCGTAACGGTTTTAACTATGCACAAAAAATTCTGGTCCCTCCGAACACGTGAGGCTTGCATTACCGGCCCTACCCAGGCTGGGTGAGGTTAATGTGGGTCGCTGAAGTCAAAATCAAGCTCCATTATCCAGCTAGGGGTATAGTGAAAGAGTTCATTCTCAATGTTATAAGCTCGATAAAGGAGCTTTGTAGTCTAGGTTCGATCACTAGCGGGGCAGGAATTTTTCTGCTCTGTACTTGGATGTTCGGGGTCCACTCATACCTCGTGAGGTAATATGAGGAGCATCTTTGATATGAGCAGCAAACAATCGCGGAATTATGTACAAAAATAAGATGTAGAAATTTTGGATGGATTTCTGTCAGTAAAAAAACTTGCCTAGTTGACAAGGAGGAAAAAATATATAAGTATGACATAAGTATGACACTATGATTAGTTATTTTGAGTACTTGACCATATTTTTTATGACACCGACTAGGTATGCCATAACTATGATTGGTTATTTGGAGTACCTACTTGGCCATATTTTTTAGATCTCATAACTTTTATGGCCTGATCTTTTTGGATCTGAACTTGGCCTTTTTTTCTTCACATTTTTGTTTCTGTGGGATTAATTATTCGAGAAATACCGACCTCAGTTTGCTTGATCGATAAGGCAGCGAACTTGTAGCCTGGAGGTCGGTGGTTCAAGTCCCGGTTTCAGCATAGATTTAGTAAAGCTAGTTTGAGTAGTTGTGATATCGTCGTCGGTCTAGCAATGTGAGCTATGTGGCAAAACCCTAATTTTACAGGAGAGACAAAAAACGTTTTACGTCGCCCTGTTGTAAAAAAACGTAATTTTTATTGAATGACCTGAAAGGCACAATTTTTGTGGTCCTAAATATGTAACTTTTTTCATTTTTTATTAAGGCTATCATTTTTTTTTTTTCCAATTTACTGTTTTTTGTATCACATAGCTTTTATTGTCTTTTTTCTCATTGGACACATGGCTTTTATTTTTTTTTCAATACCAGCTATGTGCCAAAAATGCCTTACAATATCAGCTATGTGTAAAAAAGTGAAAAGAAACACAATCAAATAAAATGTCATTAATAATAAAATTATGAATTTTCGTAGTTTTCATTGCTGTAAGTAAGCTCACCTACAATATGCCCATGCCCACTCCCAGATTTGAAATCGCTTCTTGTTAAAATGTTAATCTCACACTCTAGTTCTATTGTAGTAAATTCTATCTCATAGTCATAATATTATTATTATTATTATTAATAGGAAGATTAAGAATAATGTAAACTGAATGATATCTGATTAGGTTTTTAATAAATATGTGAGTAACTAGGTAATAATAATCGTATGGCATTTTTGTCCGGGAGATTGGTTGGATAACTCCAACCAATTATTATTCGGACGCCAGAGCAGAGAATATTATATAATACGTCCCTTATGAGACGGTGGTTTTACCCTCCAGGGCGTTGCCCTACCATACCAACTACTTAAATTAACCTCACCCAGCCTGAGTGGAGTCGGGAATAGCCAGCATCACGCAATTCGTACCCAGGCGGTCACCCAT
Source organism: Bactericera cockerelli (assembly GCA_024516035.1). Taxonomy (NCBI): domain Eukaryota; kingdom Metazoa; phylum Arthropoda; class Insecta; order Hemiptera; family Triozidae; genus Bactericera; species Bactericera cockerelli. The sequence goes on from CM044965.1 coordinate 19,053,020, forward strand.
CCAAGTACGAACCACGCTGGACGTTGCTTAGGTAGATACCTATTATTATAATTTTATTATTTTTATTGTTAGTCAGTATCGAAACCATCTGAAAATTTCTATCTGCATTCACTCTGTCTTCTGCTACATCTCATCATCCGTACTTATTATCTAGTTACTGCCAGCGTCTATGGCACGTTGAATACACCAGTTCCCCGCGGATCACTGAGTTAATCTTAATATATAAATGTCAAAGTCACTGACTGACTGACTGACTGATCATCACTCTACAGCCCAAACCGTAATACCTAGCGAGCTGAAATTTGGTAGGTAGCTTTCTCTTATAGTCTAGATGTGCAATAAAACGGGATTTTTCGAAATTCCCACTAGAACACCTGTCATTGGCGAAAAAGGATTTTTTGCTTTTACGGCCATGCTTCGGCCCGCAAAGCGGGCGACAGCTCGCTAGTCAATAATAAGAATAAAATGTATGTAGGTAACTCAATAAAAACACTTCTGGTTGTTTATTTGTAAAAACAAAAACAAAAAAAAACAGGAACTTCAAAATGTAAAAATAGTAAAGGACTTTGCAACTAAGCTATGTGTTAAACGGACACATAGTTGAAATTACATACTCATGCACTGTGAAATTTAAAAATATTTACTCACATAGCTTGTATTGTTTGGCACATGATTCATATTGTAAAAACATAAAATGGAACCTTCACATAGCCATTGTTATTTTCCTTAATAACTTCATTCCAGTAAGTTTCATCACATAGCTGATCTTACAGATCGATCGGCAAGACCAAGACGGTTCCGGCGATAACCATAACTCCATTTGGCCAAAATTGACACATAGCTCATATTGCTAGACCGACGACGATATCACGAAAGTGATTAACAGAAATACGATAACTTTTTTTTTAATTTTTTTTTTTACATTTATTTAGATTTAGCTTGATATATTTCAAAGGTAAATTATTTCTTCAAACTAACTACCGAGAGGAAGCGTGCCTCTGAAATTATTCGAGAAATATGTACTGATTTTCACTTTGTACGAGCTAGGACATGAAAAAAACTCTCTATTTCCTTTTCGTCTGGGGGTGCTGCAGTTCCGCAGCTCCTTAGCACCGACCGCGTCTGCCTCCAAGTATACAAAGTTGCATTCTCACTTCCCAGCTAATAAATTCAAAGAAGGGATTTCAGAGATAAGTGTCAGTTTAAAGTGTCTCTTGTCTCTTATAGCGGAGCACTTGGGTGGCTGTTGTATTTTTATGTGTCACAAGGAATAAACAATGGACTCGAATTAAAAGAGCGAGAAATTTTTATCCAGCAGGACAGCAGAGATGAGAAGGGATGTGAAAGTTTCAACAGACGAAGGAGACAATAAACAGTAGCAGAATAAAAAAGAAAGAGTAGAGAGAGAGAGGGGAGAGAGAGAGAGAGAGAGAGAGAGAGAGAGAGAGAGAGAGAGACAGACAGGCAGACAGACAGACAGACAGACAGTAGGGTTGGATGGCAGAGATTGCCATAGGCAAAAATCATGCCCTTTTTACATTTATTGTAATTTCTTACTTTGATGTCAAATAAAGAGTCTTTTTATTATTATAATTATTATATAACACTTTTATTAATATGGACATTGGACATATATACAACAGAACACAGATTACTACAAATTAATATACAATACAATATAAAAAAATATCTCTATATATAAAACAGAAAAAAGGACTACCTACCTACCTACCTACTTACCTACCTACCTATGTTTGTTTGTCCGGAGTTGTTTAGCCAAAACGGTAAGAGATAGCGAAAAATATCTCAGAATTGACCCCCCCAAAACCATTATCGCTTTGTCCAGAAACATTATAAAAAGTTCAAAAAGGCATTGCTGTCCAGCAGTACGGCCATGCCTTAGTAAATTTGAAATTTAGAAATTTGCAAAGCACGGGCAAACGCCTAGTACAATATAAATAAGGAGAGTAAAAAGAGAGAGAAAAAAAGAGGTTTTGAAGCAAAGGAGGTTATAAAGTAAAGGAGGTTATGAAATAAAGGAGTTTATGAAATAAAGGAGGTTATGAAATAAAGGAGGTTATGAAATAAAGGAGGTTATAAAATAAGGTGAAACATAAAGAAAGTGGAAGGGAAAAACATTTTGAAGGAAATGGGAAGATTACATTAGGGGAGATAGAACTTAAAAGGGAGAGAGAGGGAGGGAAGGATAGAGGGATAGGGAGAGGGAGAGAGAGGGAGGGAAGGAGGGGAGGATAGAGGGATAGGGAGAGGGAGGGAGGGAGGGAGGGGAGGGAGGGAGGGGAGGATAGAGGGATAGGGAGAGAGAAGGACAGTACTCAATGATTAATAGTTGGGAGGTGTCCTGCCATTCTTCATAAGAAGAAGAGTATGTTAAATGTGAGACCTCTTAGCCACAGAGCTGTCTCTTTTATACTCCTTCCCAACCTTTCCTCCCTATCTTCCCTCCCTCCCTCTAAAACAACCGCCCTTTTCGAACCATAACCTTCATTCTCCCCCCTTTCTTTCCTACTTCTTCCATCTCTTCTTATCCTCCCTCCCTCAAAAACAACCTCCCTTTTCCAACCATACTCTTCATTCGCCCCCCTTTCTTTTCTACTCCCTCCATCTATTCTTCTCCTCCCTCCCTCTAAAACAACCTCTCTTTTTATTTTCGCTCATTTTCCGTCTTTTTCTTCTGCATATATCTCCGTTCCTTCTCTCTCTCTCTCTCTCTCTCTCTATCTATCTATCTTCTACCTACCTCTCTCTTTCTCTTTATTTCCTTCTCACTCTCCTTTCTCTCTTTCTATTAGAAAGTTCATTTATATCGGTTCCACTTTTCCTATAAGAAAATTAGTACTAGCCTGTAGAAATCAGAATGTTGGAAAATCACCATTCTATCAACAAAAAAAATGGTTCAAACTTCACCGTACGGCCATGTTTTGATTTTTTTTTGATTATACGTCGCTTTAAACAGCTAAGTCATATCACCCCCTTTTACCCTCCATTTGCAGGAAACTCCCAAAGCTGCTTCCCACATTAACCTCACCCAGCCTGGGTTGGGCCGTAATACCAGCATAACGAAGTCTTCACCTCGCTGGACGTTGCTTCGGTGATCCAACGAGAACCGGTGCATTTAACGCGCCGTCGACGTTGGCATAGGAAGTTAAGCAACGTGCAGCAAGGTGAAGTTTTCGTGATGCTGGCATTCCGGTCCAACCCACGCTGGGTGAGATTAATCTGGGTAGCAGGTATGTGGGTTTCCTATGAATGGAGGGTAACACCCCCGTCGTATTATGACCATGCAGTCACAGGCGACGTTAAACCAAAAAACAAGTTATTAACTTTTATTATGATTATTTAACTTTGTCCTTAGAACTCAAAAATTATGATTATAAAACCCGTCTTCGTTAGAAGGTGAAGACAAGAAAATCAAGTTCAGTTGAAAGTTGTGTTAATCACTTAAATATTTGTTTTAATCACTTTCGTGATGTCACAACTGCTCAAACTCGCTTTACTAAATCTACGCTGGAACCGGGACTTGAACCACCGACCTCTAGGTTACCAGTCCGCCGCCTTATCGATCAAGCTACAGAGGTCGGTAATAAAAGAATATTATACATAATTATAGCTATGACAACATCCTGTCTGGACATTGTTCTGCCTTTGTTCCCTTAATCTTTTGACAAGTGCATCCTTGTTCCACAACACCACACATCTACTTGGACAGGTGAAAGCATTGATAATTACTACTGAAAGCAGAGGGAGAAGAGAGAGACAAGAGAGGAGAGAGCCAGGAGAGAGAAAGAAGAGTGGAGAGTTACGTTACTTTTTGAGTTCTATTTTTCTACGTAGTCTATCTTTCAAGGCTACCACTTCTTCCTCGATCCTGCCATTTTTTCCCTTCCAACAGTACTCCTTCAACTCCTCTTATATACATAGTCTCTTTTCTCCTTCTTTCTCTCCTCTATTTAGCTGAACCTCTTTCACTCTCGTGCCTATACTTTCTATGTTCGCGTATCAACAAATAAATAATCGCAGGGGCTAGGTCATAGTAAGGTGGGTTGAATAATTGTACCAAGTTGATGGATTTTAGAGCAACAAGTAAGATGACTGGTCATTTCATGTGAAACAGACATTTATTTCTCGCCTTTGGGGCTTGTACTCCTTAATTTTGCATACCATAATCCGTGTCATAACTCACGTATAATATATCACAGTGGATTATTGTTGTCTTCTTTTGTCCAAAGAGAAGAATAGATAAGAATAATGAGTAGAAAGACCGAGGAGTTTTAGAAATAAAAAAACGGTGAAGCAATAAGAGTATGATTCAGGACAGATTGAGAATTTTCGCTTCAATTGGATGAGAAGAGCAAGATTAAGTCAATAAGTCCAAATCAGGTGATTAGGACTAAGAGGACTGAGAAATTAGGTGGAAGCTGAGGAGGATAGATGGATGTATAAGGTTTATGAAGGATGAATGAAAGAAGGAAAGAAAGGGATGAGAAATAGGAGAGGAGTGAGGAATAAGATGGTGGAAAGAATTCAGACGAGAGATAGTGTCAAAGGAGCGAGAGCGAGGGCGAGGAATGGGAGATAGGTTTTTAGGAGAAGATGAGAAGAGGTAAGTCAAGAGAGGAGAAGAAGATGAGAAAGAAGAGGAGGAGAAGAAAAAGGAGGAGATTAGTTCTGAAACACAATAAGCCTTTTCATATTATTTCATTGTTTTCTTGTGGCACAGGGCACTATTTTCCTTCTGTGTGGATTCTGTACGAGTAATGGATTATACAGAGACATTCTTTTATCATCAATTTGTACTATTTCACTGTTATATCGAATTCACAAGATTAATTTTCTCCTTATGGACAATGTGGAGGAGAGAGAATAGTCATTCACTTGATGATTGAATGCTTGAGGACCGAGCTTTTATCGGGATTAAAACAAAAATACAGAAATACACTTTGTAAAATGTATTCGTAATAAATGGATGTCTGCACATACTGATAGCCAAAGGAGTTTATTGTTGACACTCTTCATGTGCCTTCAAACAATCAAAATTGCTATGCAATTAAATTGTAAATACAATACATTTGATATAAGAACCTTTGATATAGAAACAATTTCAGGTCCAATCAACTTCTTAAGGGAAAATAACCGCTTGAAAGAGATATCTGGATTACGAAACCAATTCGGTGCCTTGAGTATCTATATCTAGGTTTGACAGTATTAAATCAAAAGTTAAAAAGTAAAAGTTAGTAAAAAAGTTACCCCTTCGATATAATGGTCCGTGCTTTAGCATTTAAATTATCCTTTCTCTAGATATTTCGATGGCTCTTTTTGCAGACCTGTATGTACTAATACGCAACTGACATAGTTATTCCATGTCTTTTGTAACCTGAGGACATGATCAAAGGTAAAATACTCAGAAAGCTTGTGATAGCTTTTAACCAAACTATGAAAACAAATATCTATCCATGTATTTAGACCCCCTTTCAAACAATTCCAGGAATTTTTTGCTTCCTAGGTAACATTTTTGTTTAATCGATGATGTTTCCCAGTCATATTTCAATAGAAATATAACTCTTCATTCTAATAATTCTAGTACAGATGTTCTAGCTAGAGGTACTCTAAGTAATTTGTTTTAAAAAGTAAGAAAATAATAGTTACTCGTAAATATTGTAGAAAGTGATTATAGGTACGTATGAACTTTTAGGCATTATTATTGTTATATTTTAGCATTTAAATATAAATTCTTGTATGTATGCATTGTATGCTATAGGTACATGATATGAATGAAAATTTAAAATTTATAAAAAAAAAATACATTAAAACCAGGTGGTAGATAAAAGTAACTGATACATCTTCAGGACTAGTGGATAAAAAAAACTAATAGAGTTTTATAAACAGGTGTCCAAAAAGTCCCACCCCACCCCCTGTATCTAACGAACGACTGAAAATAAAGAAAAAAACATAAACCTTAATTTTTTGGGGGATTGAGTTTCAGCAATAAAATATTTGCTCACACTGCCCCAGTAAGGCTGGGCAAGTGGGCACGGATCATCTATAAAATCTTAAATGGAATGGTATGTTTTGTGGCAAATTGTTTATAGGCCTCATTGAAAGATTAAGTTCATTGCAACAAATTTCAGTGAGCTACGACATACCATCTCGAAATCGACAAAAGAAAAAACCGTCCGACTGTTCATTCTTCTCTTCAGCATAAAATGCATTGGAATGATGAGTGACGGCAGTAATGATGATTATTCCACCACCAGTGAGATCTCTGTACTATCATTACCTTTCTCAAACATTTCCAAATATCGGATTGGTAAGTTGATTTTTATTTATTCTATTTTATTTGACAAATGGTCTTGGCATATAATTATGACTGGGGGACTATAAACAGAGAGTAGACCAGCAGTCTGGCTGGGGGACTATAAACAGGGAGTAGACCAGCAGTCTGGCTGGGGGACTATAAACAGGGAGTAGACCAGCGTTGGCTCGGTTTTGGGGGCCCTTGTCAATTATTATTATTAGCCTCCTAGTAAAGACAGTGGTGGCAGTGGTGAGTCATTTCTCTACTGTCTGTCTACCATCGTTCACGATGACACCACCCTATGAAATAATAATGAATGACCCGTCAGAATTTTTTTTTTAAAGAAACGACTAGAAATTAGATATTAAGGGAAAAAATGAGTTTCTGATTTTTCGAATTTACTGGTTACCTATGTTATTGTTCTTAGTATTTAAAAAAATCTGATATAAATCTCTTGTTAAGTTACACATTATTTAAAATAATCTAATTATTACTGTACATTATAAAAAAGATTTTTTCCGTACTAAATCTTTTATGATGAATAGAAATTGTTTTTTGTTCATTTCTTCTAAAACTATTTGTAAAATATTAAAGAATTTAGCTCCATTGAATTGACTGCTCTTTTCATAAACGTGGCATTATAAACGTGGCGATATTAAAAACAATAATATCGCCACGTTTATAATGCCCGATTAGGACTAATGAGTCCTATTATTTCAGCAGTAAGGTCAAAACATATTATTATGTTGTCAAACCCAAATGGGAGGAAAACTTTTTATTTATTTAGATAAGTGTTTCACACTTTCACAGGCTTTTTATTTCTTAGAAATAAAACAAGAACTACTACAGAAGCTTGTGGTCTGTGTTGTAGCTTGTCAATTCCGTGGTATACCTCGCCCTCCGATGGGCGAGAAGTAACACAATACTTGAGAGGGATAGAGAGAGAAAAGAAAAGGATATAGAGGGAAAGGAGTGGGATATAAGAGAGAAAAAGTGAGGGATGGAATGAGAAAAGAAAAGGATATAGAGGGAAAAGAGCGGGATATAGAGAGAAAAAGTGAGGGATGGAATGAGAAAAGAAAAGGATATAGAGGGAAAGGAGTGGGATATAGAGAGAAAAAGTGAGGGATGGAATGAGAAAAGAAAAGGATATAGAGGGAAAGGAGCGGGATATAGAGAGAAAAAGTGAGGGATGGAATGAGAAAAGAAAAAGATATAGAGGGAAAGGAGTGGGATATAGAGAGAAAAAGTGAGGGATGGAATGAGAAAAGAAAAGGATATAGAAGGAAAGGAGTGGGATATAGAGAGAGAAAAAGTGAGGGATAGAGAGAGAAAGTGAAAGAATGTTCGAAGGAAGGAATAATATTAAGAGCTGGGGACAGTTCATTCAAATTAGATTCATAAAGTCCTGGAAAATGTGCCTTTTTCGTTCTAATATTCCTGTTTATTGCCTATCCTTGCACCTCCTTTCCTATATTATTTTGTCACACCCTTTTCTCCCACTATCTCCCATTACAACCCTTGGCTCTCTATCTCTCATCCCTCCCCACACCTCTCTCCCACTACTCTCCTCCCTCTCTATCTTACCCCCTCCCCCCAACCTCTCTCACACTAGCTCCCCTCCCTCTTCCCCTCAACCTTCCCTACTCCTCTTTCTCTCACTCCTTCCCCTCCCTCCTTGTCTCTCCCTCTCCCCCGCTTCCCTGTATTTCTCACCCTTCTACTTTTATACACACTCATTCTCTCTTTGCAAATAGCCTTCTTTTGGTATGTGTAACATTTTTTTGTGCAATGAAATAAAATTTAACGCAATATTGGGGTTTTAAAACGGAAAAATGAAATCACTGTACAACGGAATTTCTGTTCAATATATTATTATTTCTCCTTCCCTTTTTTCTGTCCCTTCTCTCTCTTTCTCTCCCCTTTCTTTATTTCCCTCTTTTCCTTTCTGTCTCTCTCTTTTCTCCCTTTTTTCTGTCTCTTTCTTCTCCCTTTTCTTTCATATTCTCTCTCTTTCTCTTTCTTTATTACCCTCTTTTCCTTTCTCTGTCTCTCTCTTTCTCTCTTTTCTCCCTTTTTCATTTTGTTTTATTCTCTCTCTCATCTCTTCTTCTTCTCCTATTATTTCTCTCTCTGATTCTTTTTTCTCTCTTTTCTTACTTTCTCTTTCCTTTCTCTCTCTCTCTCTTTACTGCTTTATTCTGTCTCTTTCTTCTCCCTTTTCTTTCATATTATCTCTCTCTCTCTCTCTCTCTCTCTCTCTCTCTCTTTTCTCCCTTTTTTCTGTCTCTTTCATCCTCCTCTCTCCTTTCTTCCCTATTATTTCTTCCTCTTTTTCTTTATTTCTCTCTTTTCCTTTCTCTCTCTCTTTCTAAGACCTATTAGAGATAGACCCAACTCCTTGATGTAATGGTTCTGTCAGCTGCTCATCTTCCTGAAGTCTTGAGTTATTATTAAACATGTTGGATCAAGTTTTATTTACAAATGACGTAGAATATAATTATACATACATAGATATTGAAATTAATAAAACAAAACTTGATCAAGGGCGGTGCTAATGTCAACGACATTCTCTTTCGTTGTAAAAATTCTGCCGACCCCCCAGGCTCGGCAGAATTCTACAACACGTAATTCATTCCCAGGTGAGGTATTTCCGACCCAACCCAGGCTAGGTGAGGTTGTGGGTAGCTGGCCGGAAGGTAGCAAAATCGTAGGAGTAGGTTGTTTGACGTCGAATCTTGGGTAGGTACTTTTATAAAAGCGAGTTTGAATACTTGTCACACTACTTCTCGTTAACGTCTACATATTAAGTACAAGTAGTAAGTACCCATGATAGACTTAACTAAATACTACTTACTTTCCGTGTCCATGTGTGATGTTATGGTGATGGACGGATTGATATGAGTGACCCCTTTGGACACCCAGAACCAGTGTCCTGGGTTGGGCGCATTACGATTCGGCCCAAAAAGGTTTATGAAAAAGGTTTTCGATTCCAGGTAAAAAAAGTCACCGAACGATTCGTCCCAAAACATTATCTTGACCAAAAAATAAACAACACGATTCGGCCCAGTACAACATTCTAAGTACCGTACAAATTGAGGGATTTCTTATTATTCAACATTAAATTACGAAATTACCTTCTATGTATATCAGGCTTTGGCCTTCTATGTATTAGGCATGGCTTTCTGTGTATTTTACCTAACCCTACTTAAAAAATAAGGCATTGCCTTCTATGTATTATCCCTAACCCTACTGTATTCTTGAGGCATGGCCTTCTATGTATCTTACCTAACCCTACTATATTCTTGAGGCATGGCCTTCTATGTATTTTACCTAACCCTACTATATTCTTGAGGCATGGCCTTCTATGTATTATCCCTAACCCTACTATATTCTTGAGGCATGGCCTTCTAATATGTGAACATCGCCATTATTCTCAGTTCTGTCAGGGCAGTGTTTCCATACTCTTATAGGGATTTTTGGTGGAATGAAAGTGGGACTTTTTGTTGGAATAAAAGTGGGATTTTTTGTATGGGATCAAAACTTGATAGTCTGTTTTGGGACGAATCGGGTTATGGGCCGAATCATGTTGTCTTTTTTTGAGTTTTTTTGGGGCCGAATCATGCTATGGAAAAGGTCTACTCAGGTAGTTTGGGCCGAATCGTGAAGTTCCCCCTGGGTTCCATCCATGTCCAGAGTGTAGTGTGTTGAAATGATGCACTTAAAACTGAGAATTTTAAAATTATTACTTAAAATTTGGTACATAAAATTTCAGGGTACTTTCAATTTTGATTTTGTATGCTTGTTGGCTAACGAGAAAGTATAACTTAACTTGAAAAAAAATATTATAACAAATGATTCCGGTGTTATTCAAATTTTAAGAAATTTCTTCAACCACTTCAATATTTTCTTCTCTGAAATATACCTAAAATCATTTTTAGACAAAATTAATTTAACCATTAAAAACATTTGTCTGCAGATTAAAATAAAAATGTATTGCCTAGTTGAAATCAAAATTTCCAGCTATGTCCAAAAACTCTTGTCAAAATTCTTATAATTTTCATTAAATTTCTGTGCGTTTATTTCTATTCAAGTTCCTCTTATCCAAGTTTCTGGTTCAGTTGTTAATTTTGCCGTTATTTTGTTTCCTGCTCCAGCGTTTCTGTTCTTGATTATCTGCGGAAAAGGGCTTGGCTATAAGGGGTGATGAGGAGGCCGAGGGGGGTCACAAGTTCATACCTTCACCAAAAAATAAAACAACAAAAAACAAAATCAGAAACATTCTAGAGGAGGATAAGGTTGACTATAAGAGGTGATGGGGAGGCCGGGGGGGAACCACCATCTTCATCATCGCAGCTAGAACGATGGTAACTGTACAGTGGAGGAATGACTCAGCACTTCTACCACTGTCTATACAAGGAGGCTAATAATTGACAAGGGCCCCCAGAACCAAGCCAATGCTGGTTTACTCCCTGTTTATTGTTTATAGTCCCCCAGCCAGACTGCTACAACCACCATCTTACACCCCACCAAAACGGAAATATGTCTACACAAATATCAAAAAAATAAAAAAAATAAAAAAAAAATACATCGAAATAAATCAAAACAGTCTCATGTCTATGAAATAAGAAAAGCTTTGAAAAACTAATATCTAATATATATTAATAAAAAAAGACATCGATTTTGGTCTGAAGTGAAGCAAAATCTTAATACAGCTAGAATTGTGATTAACACTATTTACTATACTTTGCGGCCTGTGTGGGTGTGTGTGTGTGTGTGTGTGTGTGGTGTGTGTGTGTGTGGTGTGTGTGATAGTGCTCGTGTTGTTTGACAATGCATGTGTTTGCTGGTTTTCTGTACCTCGCGACAAATCCACAAGGTATACTGACTAGTCCGAGCTTAAAACCCTCTCGATGTATTTTTTAATCAATTCCAGGAAGCATCAACAAGGTATTCCGGGAGACTCAATTCTCGGAAACCTACTCGAAGGTCCTGGAATTTCTTCTCAGAGCAAATGGCGAAGATTCAGCGTCCAACCAAACTGTGAAAAGTGACGCCCGAGAACAAATAGAACGATTAAAAGAAGATCTACTGAGCGAAAGACTTGCTGAGAGCGCATTCAAGCCGAAAGGCATAGACAGGGATGTACAGGAGAACATCAAAAGCAAGATCAAAGGGTTGAAGCTGCAGAGGAGGAAGGTGAAGGAGAGATATGCCGAGGAATACAGGTATAATTATAATACTCTTTAGTGGAAGGTAACCACCAGGCGAGGTTAATGCTTAAAGCATTTTCTACCACCTAACCGTCAGAGTCTTATTATTATGTGGTCACAAACTCAAATTAATGAGGAAAAATTCGTGGGCTGGGTGGGATTCGAACCAACGGATCCCTACGCTACCTGGATTACCAGACTTGCGCGTTAACCACTTGACTACCCGTGCACAATAAACTTGTACTGGTAGTTCTCCGTCTAGTTGATGGCCAATATGGCCAATTGGCCATGCCTTGCGTGGAGAGTAGAGTTACGAAAAATGGATGTAAGGCGTATTATGGTATTATACGAAAATCGGGGGTAAAGTAGGGCTAGGAAAAATGTTAGGTAGCGTACGAAAATGATACTGCAACTTAATGTACTATGATATTCATGTACATCTAGTACAACTTCTCACTTTTCTATTTATACTGATATACATATTGTATATTATTACTTTACATATACATAAATATTGTACATTATTACTTTACATACCTATACCTTTGGATAGTGTTATGAAACTCAATAATAATTAAAAATAAAATAATAAAAGTATTTGTACCTAACTGGTAAATGTACTATTCTAATATCTAAGTAATTATGGTATTAATGTATATTCTACTGTATATTGTATTGTATAAATGTATATTGTATTGTGTAAATGTATATTGTAGGAACCGACCTCAGTAGCTTGATCGACAAGGATTTTGAGTAGTTGTGAGATCACGAAAGTGATTAACACAAATATGATAACTTCTTCTATTGTAGCAGGTACCTACTATCCACGCTACTGGCAGGTACGAATCTATGTTGATAGAATGGGACTCTCAATTATACTAGAATCTATATGAAAAGAGGTAATGCTAAAAAAAAAGGGGCATTCTCGGAAACACATTTAATTGCATTGGTTGGGACCTACATATTTGTTAATGTCAATGTCGGTCTGGAAAACGGAACACGGATGCTACGTTCTGAGTAGATTGTTAAACAAACAAACAAAAAACACTGCCAATTATGGGCACAATACTTCCTCGTGATTGTTTCACATTGTATACACGTGCTAATTTTGAGATTTTATAGTAAATCACTTGTATCTCCAAAACAGCTTAACTGATTTTCTTCAAATTTGTTTTATATGGTAGAATACTATTTTTTCTACACTCTAAATTTTACAAGTTAACTCTTGTATCTACTTAATAAAATTCATATCTCTTATCGTTTAGCTAGAAGCGCCAAATGCCACCATAAGGGGGTCAACAAATGGCCGCCACTGGCGCCACCGATTTTGGCATTGAAAATAACCTCTGTAACGAATTTCAAGTCTCTTTAGCCATTCTTGAGATATTTTGTTTACAGAGAGACCTACCGACCGACAGACAGACCAACAGACGGATCAATGGCTGAAACTTTAGATTTAGACACGGGGGATCCTAAAGCGTGTTTTTCCACTGAAAACTGACTATCGAAAATTTTGGGTGATTCCATTACTTTTTTTTTATGTGGAGTGGAGGTAAAAATCTTCTTACTCATTCAAGACAACGAATGGGGCTCCGATGCTAAGATCAGTGCATCCTACCCACTAAAAAACCCTCCGCTCCGGAAGAACAGACGAACCGGGAACCGATTTCAAAATCATTACTTCCGGTCCGTTTGTTTTGTCTAGCTTGCCATTAATTGTAATGGAGCTTGCAGCTTTCCATCTGCTTCTTTGATTTTGATGATTTTTTTAACCAATTTTTTTTTTTTACTATCCGTTCTATAAGATAAAGAAAGTAAAAAATAGGCGTAGATGGGTAAGTACCTAGAAATAGAACCCTTGAACTTATGCATTTAACTATTTTATTTGCATGATTTCCTGGCGGAATTTGTTGTTCTAATGGGACTTCTAAGCTCACATATAGCAGAGCACTCTAAATAATTATCTAATTTCATTATTTATCTTCTTACCAAACATTTTCATCATTAGACTGGACCTTCATTCGTTTATTTACATAAGATAATTAAATGAAAAAGGTATGACATTGCTTTCTAGGGGATCTAACTCTATTTTATTTTTTTAATTTCTTTATTTTTTCTAGGTGTTTTTCTTTATTTTTTCTATAATTTTCTTTATTTACTCTAGGACCTTTACTGTCCAGGTATGTTCTGTTATTCATGTACATCTAATACAACTTCTCACTTTTCTTTTTAAACTGATTTAAACCTAGAGGTCCTAAATCTTTTTAACATTTTAGGTTAAACTGAAATGTGATGAAAATACTGAAATCTGATGAAAATACGTGCAACTGAATTTAATTACTTCCGTATGTTGATTTTCATAAATTCCATTACCTTTTAAAATTCGTTGTGACAACATGTACATGTGTCTTTTCACTAGGGAAAAACTTCAAAGCTAACAGAACACTAATGAACAATTTGGTAAGTATAAAATGTTTTACTTGTAAACTTGGATTTTGAATGCGTAGATGTTTTATTTCATTTCAAAGCTTAGGAACTCATCTCACATAAGTATACTCATTACTCAATTGCTGCAACTTAATTATTTTATTCAAAGAATCTCGATTGAAATTCAAAGGGGTAATAAGGCAAGCGTGATTGGCGATTGTCCCAGTGGCGGCTCCTGACTTCAAGACTAGGTGAAGACAAATTATACCCAGAAGTATTGAAAAAATAAAATTATTAATTTATCAGATCTTAGTTCTTATGGTCTCATAAACACAGCCCATTGTAAGTTATGGCTGTTTCCCTGCAGAGCATGGTTTTCTCTCATACCAGTTTTGCATCATATAAGTTTTTATAGGTACTTTTTTTGGAAAACACTTGGTACTTAATAAATAAACAAGGCCAGCAGAACAATTTGTCAACACTTGAGCTGGTACACAGCCATTCATTTTTCATAAGCCATTCATTCTTGAACTGTATGGCTGTGGGGCAGGCATTTGCTTTACTTTTTTAGTGGTGGTTATAGTAATTGGAGAAATTGGACATCCAGTAGTCATAATATCTTTCTTATCCTCATTACTTCTTAATCTGAATGGGGGTACTTTAAATGTTTGAACCCCATGATTTTGTGGGAATCTCATTGTTTCTTTGAAATATTGTTATTAATTATTCATCTTAATAAAAAATATTAACTAAAAGTTGGTAAAAAGGAATTAAAATAAAAATATTAGGATTATACCTCAGTAGATAGGTAGGTACACCATTTTAAAGAGGGGTTAGAACTGGGAAGGAAAGAAAGTTAGTTGAAGACTAAAAATTACAGTCCAAAACTGGAAGAAAATCCACTACCAGATTACAAAATAAATCTAAGAAAACATACTTACTACAAATATAAAATCAGCTTAAATTTGTGTTACCATTGATGTTTAAATGACTATTTATGAAAAACACAGATATTGCCTTATAATTTTAAGTACTTCACTGGAAGCTGTGTGCTTAGCTACCTGCAACCTGCATAATTATAATGTTATTTCTGACACTTCATATTCAACTTATTATGAAAAGCACAGGTCAGATCAGGTAGGAATAATGCTTCTATCCTGTATCAAATACTGGGAAATAACTTTAATTATTAACTAGTTACACCAATTAAAAGTCACTTGATTACCGTTGAAAAGATTTGAAAATAATCTAATAAAATTTAAAAAGTGCGCAACAAGTTTTGTTTACATTCTAAAGATAAGAGATACAATGTTGCCAAGTTAATTTCATAGCTAAATTTCTACAAACTTCAAGAGCTATATTTTAAATTTAAAGAAATCCCTCAAATCATGTAAGACGTATTTATTTATTTTTAAAAATGATACTACACCGCCTGAACAGAATTTTCTCTTGAGAATTTCATTTCGACACGTCTAATTTCATGATTTTTTTTAAAGTGGTTCCATAGTCAGGATCTTAAACAGGACCACCGTTGTCCCTATTTAAAAACTTCTTGGAACAACTAGATACCAGATTATCTTATTTGGCTCAATTTCGGTACCTACATTAAATAATTATTTCCGAGATTTGACTTCAATCGAGATGTCTTTTTTAAGACTATAGTTGACAAGATACATAAATAGTTAAACTTTATTGGTATCGGCTATCGTTTAGGAACTACATATGTACAAAACTAGAACCCAAAAAATGAGAAATAATATCCAAAATTCCTGACACAAAATCCTGCTTTCCTAACGCCTACGTTATTATTATTATTATTTTATTTTTTTAATATTACAAGATTGTGCTAGATATGGGAGGCTAAATCATTGACTGGTTTCCTAGGTCTAGCGTAATGCTACTGGCAACAATGTTAATATCAAAAACACATGACATCTCACATGGTATGTGGCTTCGTGACATTTCGTATGAGGTCGTGTAGATAATGTAAACTGAATACAACTGAAGACTGTCCTCAGTAGCATATTACATAGATATAGTTCTTGCCTAATATTTCATGATACCTACTTGGAAATACTCAACTCTGATTGGTTGATTCAAGGACAACTGAAGACAATTTCGAATTGTCTTCACATTTGGTGTTCTCCTTGGAAAGTAACATGAAATGTTAAGCAGCATTGATCTATTTTACACAAAGCTTACTCTTTTTTTTTGTTTGGGTTGGATCAATTGTGCCATGTTCAAGGGATTATGAGTAGTGTTTTCACTGTTCAAAATTAGGTGAAAATGTCTTCAGTGTCTTCACCCGACGAGCCGCCACTGGATTGTCCCATTTCAGAAGATCTAGTTAAAAACAAGTTTAAATAACTTAAAAGATCAAACAAAATAAAAAAATTGCTGAAGAAACAGGTTTTGGTAGCAAAATATGTCACGTACAAAATTACTTTCTTGTTGTCCTGAGGTATAAACAATATTTCCAAGATGAAATTGAAACTTGTAAGGCTATATAAAAGTACCTTTATTCAATAAATCATAATAATTATGTAATACAATATTTCCGAAAGACAGAAAAAAAATATAATAAATAAAAATCACACTTTCCCTACGTACTACCCACATAAACTGCAGGTCGTTTGCTTTTCAACCCACATAAACTGTAGGTCGTTTGCTTTTCTGGTGTACAAACCTCCCAACTTAAATGCCAAGGACTGAAACATTGTACATTAATTCCAGGTGGCGGCAAGAAATGGCCGACCAACTTGTGGACGAGCCAACCCGAATGCTCTGGGGCCCCGCCTTCCTCGACTTCGATTCCTCTTCGGGTTTGTTCGTGACTCCGCCCGGCTACCATCACTACGCCTCGACCACGCCTCACTGGGCGGATCGGGTGGAAGTGGGCGGGGCTGTTCGAGAGAGATCGCGGGAGAAGGTAATGGCCTGGCTGTCGAATCACTGTGAATAAATGACTTTCAGTTTCAAATTTCCATCATTTGATAGATAAATGTGCTAAACAAATAAATAGGTACAATTGACTTATTAAAAAAAAAAAAAAAAACATAAAACTTCTTTATTTTTAACGTCGCTTTCAAATGCATGGTCAATTGTTTATATCAGGACATGGGTTTCACCATCTAATATTAGCGGGAAACTCAGAAACCAGCTAGCCATATTAACCTCAATCAGCCTGAGTGGGGCCAGTAATAGCCAGCATCACGAGGCGAGGGTTCGAATGTGAATGTTCGCACCAATCCAAGTCCTAAGAATGATGTACTTGTTCAATGTACATTGTACAGGCGAACGTAGGTATACGTATAATATACAATACTAGCCGTTTGCCCGTGCTTTGCAACGGGACTAAATTTCAAATTTACTAAGGCATGGCCGTACTGCTGGACAGCAATGCCTTTTTGATTTTTTTATAATTTTTCTGGACAAAGCGATAATGGTTTTGGGGGGGGTCAATTCTGAGACATTTTTCGCTATCTCTTACCGTTTTGGCTAAACAACTCCGGACAAACAAACAAACAAACATAGGTAGGTAGGTAGGTAGTCCTTTTTTCTGTTTTATATAATATATAGAGATTTCCGAAAGACAAAAAAAAAAAAAAAAAAAAAAAAAAACATAAAATATAATAAATAAAATCAAATTAATTAAAAAAAACACTGCCAATTATGGACGCAATACTTCCTCGTGATTGTTTCACATTGTAAACACGTGCCAATTTTGAGATTTTATACAAAATTACTTGTATCTCCAAAACGACTCAACCGATTTTCTTCAAATTTGTTTTATATGGTAGAATATTGTTTTTCCTACATTCTAAATTCTACAAAAAATTCTGTATCGGCAAGTCGTGGTCCTTATTTTTTGACTTTTTTGTCCAAAATTTCGGATTTTCTTAAATATCAGAGTCAAATTATAATTAATTTAAAAGTAAATATAAAAAGCCTATGTAAAATAATAATATGCATAACCATACAAAATTTCATCAAAATCGGGTGTACCGTTCACGAGATAATTATAAGCGTTTAAGTAAAAAGTTAGTGGTCAGGCGCATGGTCTCTTTCACCAAGAACCGCTAGTACGAATTCGATGAATTTAAAATGGGACCATTTACAGAATGTCTCCTAGATGTGTGCAAAATTTCATCAAAATCGGTTTAGTAGTTTCTGAGATTTGCGCGTTACAAGGAATCGTTTTAACAGACAGACCGACAGACGGACACAAAACCAAATTTGCTCAGGAGGTTATGAAACGTCCAGAAATATGAAAAAAATTGAAATCGGAGCAAAAAAATATTTTTTTTTTAAAAAAACGAACACAATACTTCCGATTTCTAATATTAGAAATTTCTCGGAAGTAATTACTAGTAAGTGTTCTGTTTTGTATTATCCTAGTTTCACATAAAAATATTACATATATTATAAATTTACTTTCGATTTATAAAATGAACCTTAAAACAAAAAATTACACATGAAAGTTTCACGAAATTAAGGGTCCCTATCTAAAAAAGTTGGGAACCCCTGTGTTCAAACGTTTTCTAGTAAAATTTAATAATTATATATTAGCCATTGAAGTCGCCATGCACTATTAACTTTCGAGGCAACCATCCAATATCACCTTTTATTTTCATGATCTACAATGTTTCAGAGTAGAGGAAATGCGCCAAACATAGATTTATTCTTCATACAAAAAAAAGTTATAAAAAATCTACGTTAAAAAATCTACGTGTGTAAAATGTACACACTTGCGAAAACCTGTAGATTTCACTGTGAACAGATGCGCATTTAACTGTCTAAAGTTCACTCAGCTAGAAGAAAATACTTCGGATTTCTAATATTAGAAATTTCTCGGAAGTAAAATTGTGTGTACTTATTTAATTACCTATAGATATACATTAAACATACATATTGTTATATTTTTTAGAGTTTTTTAAAAAAAAATAATTGGTATTTATAATCATGGGAATCACACATGCTGAATATTATATTCCCACTCGTCAGTCAGTATCAGTAACAGTATAAACTCATACTCGTACTCTCTCAGGTGCACTGTCATTTCAAGGCTAAAGAGGTTCAATAAATAGTACACTTTTCTCTGTAAATTAGTGAAATCGGAAAATGATTAATTTGATACCAAGAGAGAAGAGATAAATTCTATTAATTTTGGGTGGAGAAGGAGAAAAAGAGTTAGACCCAAGCTTAGGTGGAGAGATAAAGTAGAAGAGGATTTGAGAGAGAAGGGTAGGAAGAGGGAGGCTCAAGATTAGATGGAGAGATAAAGTAGAGGAGGATTTGAGAGAGAAAGGTTGGAAGAGTGAGGCTCAAGCTTAGATGGAGAGATATCAACAACTGAAACAACAAATGGAAGAAAATATGATTTATTAGGAAAAGGAAAGGAATTATCCATGATGTATAACTGAGCAAAAGTTACTTTTGTGCCGATTGTACCGACATGCTGAGTTAGTCACCAAATATTTCAAGAAACATATGAACACCTTAAATATTATTAAAAGAGTACAAGCATACATCCAGAATGTGGTTTTGAAGAGGACATTGGAAAGCATCATGATAGACTACAAGAATCAGAATGAAGATATTGATGAGGGGATTGTAGAGGAACTGCTAGCATCAGCAGACCTCTAATGTTTTAAAATGTTGTCAAATAATAAATAAAAATTATACACTCAAGTTGAATGGAACTATTTTTATAACAATAAAATGAACACACTAATAAAATCCTAGTCTCTATTTTTATTTTTAATTATATATTATTATGAATATATAACTGAAAATACTTCCAATTTCTAATATTAGAAATTTATAGTAATAATAAGTACCTACCAAGTATTTTTCTTTATGAAACCAATTTCATTTCTCACTTCTAATTTTATGATTAATAATAATAATAAAAATAAAGTAAATAATATTTACTAGCTCACATCCTTTTGATGTTTGCCAAGGACAGAGTACAAAATTATGGTACAAAGATGTTAATACAGGGTGGATGGTGGATTATTGTTGTGTCTTCTCATTCATTTTTTGTTCTTCTATTTATTATGGTTTGTATAAATCATTATGATAACCCACCTCAGTAACTTGATCGATAAGGCGGCGGACTTTTAACCTGGAGATCGGTGGTTCAAGTCCCGGTTTAAGCGTAGATTGAGTAACGCGAGTTTGAGTAGTTGTGATATCACGAAGGTGATTAACTATAAATGATTATGAATTAGGCGGCACCGCGGCACGACAATCTTATTGATGTATTGGTTACATCTTTGATGGTCGATTTTGGTTTTTTTTTTTTAATATTAAAAAAATATAATAATAATGCCACAGTGTAGTCACTGTGGCAGAGCGAGTTAGCGCGCTAGGCATTGCACACATGGTGACCTGGGTTCGATTCCCAGCGGGGGAGGATTTTTTCTGCTCTGTACTTGGATGTTCGGCGTCCACTCATACCTCGTGAGGAAAAATGAGTAGTTACTTGTATGAGTAACGACCAGTGGCGGCATTACCAGAGTAAAAAGAAATTAATGTAATAGAATAATTTGAAATGTAAAGGAGGCTCTTAGTAATGCTGCGCTACCCACAAAAATTGTGAAGAGGCCTTGTGCTTCACCACAAAGAAATTCGTACATACATACATATAATAATAATGCTCTTTAGTGGAAGGTAACCACCAGGCAAGGTTAATGCTCAAAGCATTTTCTACCACTTAACCCTCAGAGTTTTATTATTATGTGATTAAAAACTCAAATAAATTAGGAAAAACTCATGCACTGGGTAGGATTTGAACCAACGGATGCCTCCGCTACCTTGGATTACCAGACGAGAGCGTTAACCACTTGACTACCAATGCACCTACCTATGTCTATGAACATTTCAAATTCATGACTTTACCTAGCACCAGCGTGTTTGCTCTTCATAAGGAGCTCGAAAATTCATGGGGGTGCCAAGTTAGGCGTGTCTCCTCTACGTTGCTCACCCACACAATATGAACTCCAGTGGGTGACTCGGGGAGAGCGTGCGATGTATCTGATCTAGAGTAGGGTGGCGTGTTTTGGCAACTATTAGATTATTAGAAGAAAAAACGATAATGATGGAAAAATTGGAAAATGTGTTAAACTCGCCATTATTTAGGTCTACCATTGGCATATCAAGTCTTTTTTTTCTTTTTCTTTTTGAAACCTGGGATGGAACCCAGGTCACCATGTGTGCAATGCCTAGCGCGCTAACTCACTCTGCCACGGTGAATACTTTTTTTCAATAATATGCTGCCATAGCAATGTATATCCACGCCAACATGCAATTAGTGACAAGTATTTTTCATAATTTTGTTAAAAGAGACAATTAAATCTTTGGAAATTACCTTTCAGTATGACGCTGGCCTCGCTGAGGCTGGGTTAGGTTGATTTGTGTAGGTGGTTTGTGAGTTTCATCCTTACCCTCTAACTGTTATTTTATAATTGTATTTAGACTCAAATAAATAAAGAGGTGCTTTGTTAAACTGTTGGCATAATGGGACTACCTGTCTTGCGCTGACAGTCTAAATAAAGCACTACTTATACTTATACTACTTATAGTTGAAAGCTGCCTAGTGTCTATGTTTCGGCCAGCTATTATAGGTTTTCTAGGATTTTAATCTTCACTCAAAATTCATTCTTGTTAATAAAAATGTCACGCAAAATGTGAGGTGTGTTACTTCCATGTTTCCTCTCATGATGAATCCTGTGTTGAACTCTAAGAAAAAGACGATCCGTAGTGAAAGGTAATGTTAGTTGAAATTTTTATTATTTATTGTGTCCAAATTTAAAATCAAAAATATTAATGTCTCTCTTGCGCCAAAAACTCCAAAAGCTAAATACACTAAACAATGTTTAGAAATGAGCTATAAAACTATTAGGTCATAGAGATATTTTAGGTTTTCACAGCATAATACGAGTATTATTATCAATATATCTATGTTTCTGCCTTGTGTATTCTCTTACTTTTACTCTTATAGTGGCAGCAACGAATAGGCGAATGATGATATTGTTGAACCTTGTTACAACATTCTGTTGAATTGTATATTATTCACTTAAATAAATAAATATTCTCGTTCTAACCATTTCTAATGCGATAAGTTATTTTATTAGAATATTTATTACATTGAAGGTTGTACACATCATCAAAGAGGTTGGAGTAGAGGCGAATGAGCACAGTAGTCCCAGTACACTGCCAGCGTTTCCTCTTTGGACTGCCAGTGAGATGCTTTCAACAAGGAAGGCTTCTCCCTGGGAGTCTCCGTATTCAAAATAAATAAATTAAATTTGAAAATGATTCTACAATTGAAAATGATTCTAAAATGATTCTGCATTTTTTTTAATACGCCTGTAGTGTCTACAGATAATTAATGAAGATTTCTAAATCTCATGTCGATTATCCGACTTTATAATTATCACATGAAAAAGATACTCATTTTTCCTCACGAGGACTGAGGTGAAGCCGTAACGTCCAAATTACAGAACACAAAAATAAAATCGATCCCACCGGTAATCAAACCCAGATCACTTGCATGCAAAAATCTAGGCTTAATAGCTTTACTTATAAAGCTTTGCCCTCATAAGATTTTCTATTATTATTATCATTAAATACAGTGTGCTACCCACGACCCACGCGTGTACATGGACTCGTAGATTAGAAGACAAAGAGGGTTCAACTTGCCCATGCCAGAGCCAGTCCGTGGCATGTAGTGAACATGCACTTTACTTTAGCATAGGACTGGATCTGGTATGGGCATATTGAACCCTTTAAAATGCTGAAGGACACGTTATGGACATGTAGACAGCGCGGCGACTAGTGGAGCAAGGTTGTACTTAAGGTAAGGATGAAATAATTTTTACTTTCTATTACCTATAAGGTATAGAAAGTATTGTAATCGGTCACTCTTTTACAAATTGAGCTGATTACATTTCTGGACGAATTAGAATATCCTGATTCCAAAAAACTGATTTTTATCAAAAATATGGGGAACATTCGTGCAATGGGTGGGATCTGCATTGACGGATCCCTACGCTACCTAGATGACCTAAATAACGTGGCCAATCTGCATGTGCTACAAATTCTTGGTAAATCAAAAGCAAGTTAATAAGTATAATTGGTTTTTGTGCTATTATAATTTGGTCAAAGTCTGAAAACCCCAAAAATATGAGGGAAAATTGATGCATTGGGTGTGATCCGTCGCTAGATGACCTAAATCACGTGGCCAATGTGCATGTGCTACAAATTCTTAGTAAATCAAAAGCAAGTTTTTAAATTTCATTAATATTTATGTTTTCCGAAAACAAAATGATGAATTTAGTTAACTTGAAATAGGGACAGATATTCAAAAGATTGAGAATTTTATCATTATTGCAGTGAAAATCAAGGAAAAACTCGGTCCTTCAGGTTGTCGAAATATTGGATTTTAGTTCCTGCTTGTGTCCTGCACGTGTGGACAATTTCCATTTTCCATGAAGGAGAAGGAAGAAAAGGAGGAGGCGGAGGAAGAGAAGGGGAGCTAGAGAGGAAGAGAAAGAGAGGAAGAGGAGAGGATACGAAGGAGGAAGAGAAGGGGAGCAAGAGAGGAAGAGAAAGAGAGGAAGAGAAAGAGAGGAAGAGAAAGAGAGGAAGAGGAGAGGATACGAAGGAGGATGAGAAGGGGAGCAAGAGAGGAAGAGAAAGAGAAAAAAAGAGAGCGAGAGAGAAAGAGAAAAAAAGAGAGAGAGAGAAAGAGAAAAAAAGAGAGAGAGAGAGAAAGAGAGTGAAAGAGGAGGAGGCAGATAAAGAGGAGGAAAAGGAGAGGCGGGAGAGAGAGAGTGTGAGAATAGGGGAGGGAGAGAAAGAGAGAGGAAGAGGAAAAGGCAGAGAAGGAGGAGGAAAAGGATAGGCGGGGAGAGAGAGAGTGGCGGAGGAATAGAGAGAAAAAAAAGAAATTGATAAAAAAAAAACTGAATTTCACATTTTATCCCTGAAAGCTGAGATGGTTTTGGACATCCATTTCGTCAACCCAAAAAAGCCTAGCATAGGACAAAATGTACAAAAAACTGATTGACGAAACAGCGAGGGGGGGGGGCAGATACATACCTAGATAAAACGGGTAAATGGTATAGATAAATGGTATGAGAGGGCAAACTGATAGAAGAAGGATAGGAAGTTTTTTTTTTTATCAAATTAAAAAAAATTGCAATCAAGACTTTTGTGGAAAAAAAAATTATAGACTCATTTTGGTGTGCATTGCTTTACCACGCAATTATGTTCAGTGTATAAACCACATTCTTGCGTAATGTACTATAATTAAATGAATAGTTGTCTAGATTTCTAGAAGAAACCACCTATGTGTTTTTGGGCACTTTTCAGTAGGGTACTTTTAGTAATACCATTCATGCAGCACCCAAATGCTCTGTTTTGACGAAAAAAGACGAATAAAAACGAGTAGGAACAAATTTTTTGTATGTTGACTTCTCTAGTGATTCAAGACTTACACATAGGTTCCATTTTCGTAATAAAAAAATAATCGAAATTTTCACATAGGTGGTTCTTCCAGACAACTATTCAAATTTTGAGGCAGCGATTGCCATGAAAGCGTTTGGAGCTTGGAAAGTTTAGAGCAAAAACAACCCAGCATACATTTAGAGGTCTAAATAAGGAATAAGGCGGCCACAGCGAAGACCTTCGGCCTGTACCCTGGACCCTAGTACCTACAGCTTGATATGGACGATTTTCGGGACTCCGTTGAGGCCATTTACATTTAATAACATAGTTAGATTATTCCACGTGGTACCGAGACTACCCTAGGGTCCAGGACCTTGCTCCTGAAAGAAAACTTTGCACTCCGCAATCCGCACACTGCAAAATTCGCGGAGTGCGTCTTCACGCACCTCGGAATCAAATCAAATCAAAATATATTTCGCACCCTTAGTATTATATCATGACATGTCAAAAAAGTGTTTTTTTGGGAAATGACAAAACAAAGTTTGAATGTTTATAATTTCAGAACCGTTTGCCCAATTTATATGAAAAGTATCTTGAAGGAAAATATGAAGTGTTGTTGTTCATATTCAATGAAATTTCATATTTTTTATTTTTATGTATTATGAAATAATTTAGTTTGAAAATTATTGGTTTTGATATGTCACACTCTATCGTATTGAATTTTATTATTTTTTGTGAAAAACTGTAACATTTGAATATATCTTTTTTTAACACAAAAACCCAAGAATTATTATGAGATATGTCAAAAATGGCTCATATTTGTCTCATTTTAGCACAAAATTCAATTTTCATTTTCGTACTTGTAACATTGTAGATATATTTGTATCACAAAAAGATTGTGATTATAGGGTATATACATTTATACAACCACACTTCTGTCCGTTCCTCTTTTTTTTATACCTTGTAGCTATTAATTAAGAACATCCTGGAACAAATAAAAACTAATATTATTACAGAGAAAATCAAATTTGTAACTTTTATTTTTGAAATACCTACAAATAAAAAAATAAAATGGCTTCTTACATAAGGCACAAAAATTGTAAAAAAGAACACCAGTATCAATTCTTATACCTAGCATGAGTAACAATTCTTATACCTAGCATGAGTAACAATTCTTATACCTAGCATGAGTATCAATTCTTAAACCTAGCATGAGTATCACTTCTAGTACCTAGCATGAGTAACAATTCTTATACCTAGCATGAGTAACAATACTTATACCTAGCATGAGTAACAATTCTTATACCTAGCATGAGTATCAATTCTTATACATAGCATGAGTATCAATTCTTATACCTAGCATTAGTATCACTTCTTATACCTAGCATGAGTATCAATTCTTATACCTAGCATGAGTATCGCTTCCAGTACCTAGCATGAGTAACAATTCTAGTAACTAGCACGAGTAACAATTCTTATACCTAGCATGAGTAACAATTCTAGTACCTAGCATGAGTAACAATTTTTATACCTAGCATGAGTAACAATTCTAGTACCTAGCATGAGTAACAATTCTAGTACCTAGCATGAGTAACAATTCTTATACCTAGCATGAGTAACAATTCTAGTACCTAGCATGGGTAACAATTCTAGTACCTAGCATGAGTAACAATTCTAGTAGGTACCTAGCATGAGTAACAATTCTTATACCTAGCATGAGTAACAATTCTTATACCTAGCATGAGTAACAATTCTTATACCTAGAATGAGTATCACTTCTTATACCTAGCATGAGTAACAATTGTAGTACCTAGCATGAGTAACAATTGTAGTACCTAGCATGAGTAACAATTCTAGTACCTAGCATGAGTAACAATTCTAGTACCTAGCATGAGTAACAATTCTAGTACCTAGCATGAGTAACAATTCTAGTAGGTACCTAGCATGAGTAAAAATTCTTATACCTAGCATGAGTAACAATTCTTATACCTAGCATGAGTAACAATTCTTATACCTAGCATGAGTATCAATTCTTAAACCTAGCATGAGTATCACTTCTAGTACCTAGCATGAGTAACAATTCTTATACCTAGCATGAGTAACAATACTTATACCTAGCATGAGTAACAATTCTTATACCTAGCATGAGTATCAATTCTTATACATAGCATGAGTATCAATTCTTATACCTAGCATTAGTATCACTTCTTATACCTAGCATGAGTATCAATTCTTATACCTAGCATGAGTATCGCTTCCAGTACCTAGCATGAGTAACAATTCTAGTAACTAGCACGAGTAACAATTCTTATACCTAGCATGAGTATCAGTTCTAGTACCTAGCATGACTATCAATTCTTATACCTAGCATGAGTAACAATTCTAGTACCTAGCATGAGTAACAATTCTAGTTCCTAGCATGAGTAACAATTCTTATACCTAGCATGAGTAATAGATTTATGATTCTAGTGAACGATAGTATTCCTTATAGATAGAAGGAAATGTGGAACTCTTAATTAAATCTAACAAGTCCTTTTTCTTGTTTTCACCAATCTTCAATTTTGAAGAATACAAGTTTTTGATTGTTCTGCATGAATGTTTGATTTTTTGTTCTTTGTCTTGTCTTCCACTGGTCCTTCTTCTTTGATTTTTGGTGTTTATGGTTACTTCTAAAATCAAGACATCTCCAAATAATGCTGTATTACGGACAACTAGAAAAATTCATATAATGGGTTTTTGGTAAAAAGAAAGATATCACACTAAAAAAACTAGTTCTGAAAAGGTTATGTCGAAAAATCAGAAAAAAATTTTTGTTTAGAAAGTAACAAATCGAAACTTACGTCTTTGTTATGGTCTTCAACTACAGATCCTCACTCCTTGATAGCTGAGGCACGACTGAAGGGAGATGTTTTGTTTTTGACCAAACTGATTCTTCAAATATCCCCGAAATCAAAACCATAACTGACGTCATAACTTTTCAAGGGGTAGGGATAGAGATGTTATTGTTTTCTTATAAGAAAGAGCGTATTTTTTTACATACCGTAGCATCAAAATCTCAAAATCCGATTTTTTTGAGATGTCATGGTATAATACTAAGGGTGCGATTTATTCGTTTTCATTTTTTATTTAAACAAAAATTATGAATATCGTCAATTTAAATTATAGGCACAGTGAAAATCAAAATATATGTGCGCAAAGTATTAGTAAAAATAATAATATAAAAATAAGCTTTTTTGGTTCCTGAAAGAATTTTTATTTACTCCTCAAATAAACTTTGCATTACAATAGACTCCGCAGAAGTTGTTTATGGAAAGAAAGGATCAGGCAGAAGAAGGTTTTCATGGATGAAAAACTTGAGAACATGGTTCATTGGTTCAACCAGACAACAACACAACTCTTGCGAACAGCAGTCTGCAAAGTCAAAATAGCCATCATGACAGCCAACATCCGAACCACATAAGCACCATAAGAAGACGGACTGGCCTGAGGCATCAGTGGACCCCGAACATCAAAGTACAGAGCAGAAAAAATCTTTCCCCGCTGGGGATCGAACCCAGGTCACCATGCGTGCATTGCCGAGCCCGCTAACTCACTCGACCACGGTTACTACTGAGGATCTGTATTTGAGTGGTCACCCACCAATTCCTAACCTCACTGAACGTTGCTTAACTGCAGTGATCTAAGGACATGAAGTGTATTTCAGAAGCGTAAGACAGGTATAAATTCCTGGCAGAGGTATAAATTAACCTCGTGAGGAAAATTGAGTAGTTAAATGTGTGAGGAACACAGCGGTGGTTTTAGTCGAGTATAAAGATAATATGAATTTAATTTACATAAAGAAAAGTGATTCACCACAAATAATATGTAATTATGTATGTTAATTATGCATTACCTACTTTCTGTGTCTGGTACTGCAGTTTCCGCAAACAATTGAATAGCGCGTAGAAAATCCAATGAGTTGATACGGAAATACTCGTATTTGGCAAATTAGATAAGAATCCTATTATTTCAGAGAGAACACAATAATATTATTTCAAATTTCACTTGTTTACAGCTAAGCCGCGTAAATAAGTAAACACTTTGTATCATATCAACAACAATTGGAATTCCTTATTTCAAAATTGTTTGAAATTTCAAAGAGATTCTTTCAACAAAAAAAAATAATTAAATAGGTATGTTTACGAAATTTCTATTCTTTGAGACGTATTTTTCGTCACCCATATAAAATTGTGACAGAACGAAAGAGAAGCCTAGCCAGCGTCGCGTCTATGGCATGTTGACTAGTTCTCTTTCTGTCACTGAAGTTGAGCAACGTCCAGCGAGGCTAGGGACTTAGAGGGGTGACCAAGTGACCGTTCGAAATTTATTATTATATAATTCAAACCCTTGTAATTCTGTCTATTTCTGGTCCCGTTCAGCTAGCGTGATGTTAATGTAAGTATAGCTGTGAGTTTTCAGCGAATGGAGGATAAAACCCCGTCTCGAATGACAAAAATTCTTCCCAGCTGAGATTCGAACCCAGGTCAGCGGGCGTGCATGTCTATCACGCTACACCACTCGGCCACGGTGATTAATAGTTATACATAATATAGATATTTTTTTTAGGTGAATATACCTTAAGGACTTTATTTTCAAAAATAATACAACATAATAAATAAAATACATAACATGTACATAATATAGATATATAGGTAGATAGGTACATAGTTACATTATCTTATATTATAAGATGATTCGTTTTTGTGTGTGATGTATGTTTAAAACGCCATAACTCGAGAACCGCAAGTTGGATTGAGCTGAAATTTCGTATGGTTACCAATGACTGGCTCAGAACGGTTATGCGTCAAAAAGTCCATTTCCAAAACTTGTACTTTTTTAGGTGCATATCTCGCAAAGTACTAGTTCGATTGAGCTGATTTTTGGTATGGTTCCTAATGAAAGTGTATAAGCGCTACTAAAAATGTCCACTTTTTAAAAGTTAAAAGCTTTTTCACACCACATTTTGGCCGTCCCAATAGATTTCTGGAATGAGAATTCCTAGAACTGATCCTTTCTGCATTTTTAACATTTCAAAAATATTTTTTCGTCCTTACGCGCTATAGAACAAAAGAAGGATCGATTTGTTTATCCATTTCATTGTTTTTATCCTTCACAAATTAAGACTCGATTGAAAAAGAGGATGTTTATTCTTAAAAATGTTGTTACCATATTACCCACTCTGTGATTATTTTCAATTCAACCTTTCGTGTCGCAACATGGAGTGATATTGGTGTATTTTATTGCCATTTGGTGTATTTTATAGCCATTTGGTGTATTTTATAGCCATTATTATGAAGTGAGAAAAAGTAGTGTTTCAAATGAACTATCAAATATTTTTCTTTCATCAGCACGGCCATGCCTCGGTGAAAGCACCTCGCCGCAGGCCTAGCCGCGGCTAGTATTTATATAAATTTTGTAAATATTATACTCTCTCCACCGTTCTCTCCAAAATTTCTCACATATTTACCCGTATTATATATAAGACGACCTCGATATTGGCGGACAGCCAAATGGCGCTTATTACATTTTAGACCACCAAGTTCAATTATTATAAATTCATAACATTTTATTTTAAATATAGGTAGTAGAATCTCGCTAACTCGAAATTCAAAAAACAGAAGCGCATTTTCGAGATATCGGGATTTCAAATAAGGAGCGGAGTTTGACTATAGGATCGAAGAATTCTTTCAAGTTGACGGAATTTTCGACTTATCGGGATTTCGAGCTAGCAAGATCTGCAGGCGCAATAACGGATCGTACCATCAATTACAAGCAATAACTGACACTATTATAATTCATATACTCACTCATACACAGAAACATAATATGTTTGTGTGTATATTATACACACATTTACTACAAGAAGATGTTGGGTAAATCATAAAAATAATTCAACATTATTTAATGTTGTTTTATTAAATCATAAACAATACAACATTTTATTGGTTTAGCCACACGTCGCATATTATTTAACGTTAGAATTAAATCATGTTTTCAATGGAACTTTTTAGGGTTTTAAAAAGCTTTAGGTAGAAAATAAGCACAAAAACAAATTCCAAAATATTATGCCTAATATGTTTTATTTGAATAGATTAATTTGTTGTTCACCACATTGTGTCAAAAACGATTGGAAATGTATCAAAACAAAATAATTACACAAATACTTGCAATACCCGTCAGTAGAGATACAGATAGATTTCGGCGGAATTGATGAGGTTTCCGCGTTTTGTAAATTGATACATTCGAAAGCGTGGTGATTGATTGAGGCTTCGGGTTCTGACACCTAGTGTAATTCATGCAATGGTGGGTATTTGTTAACAATAATGTTTACCAACGGGAAACGCGCTTTCAAAATACCACTTCAGGAAAAGTTTTCAACACGTGTTGAATACTTTTATTGTATTTTCCTGATTCCAAGCTGTGCTTGTGTGACATCAGTTCTTGTCAGACTGTGTTCAGCTACTTCGACCATGTGTTGGGACATGAATTGTCATCGTTGGATTGCCAAGTGGGTTCAGGAACCCATTCATTTAGAATTTACAATCAATTGTTCCCTTGTCCCACTTAGACTGGTTAGGTGGATATTCTGCATAAGCTTTAGGAGTACCAAGATACAAGTAGGAATTTATTTAATTAACTCAATAATGCAAAGTATGTGTTAGGCCACTTAAACTTGTCATGTTCTTGATTTTCATTTTATTAATAAGTTATTTTTACATTTAAAGTTTATTTATGAAGATGAAAAAAATTGTTGAATAAAAAAAAATCTTTTGAAAGTACTGAATTTTTTTTATTATAATTAAATGTATTTGCATAGTAAAGCGACATGCATTAGAAAAACTTCTTTGAAGCTACTTACAGCATAACTTAGTTTTCAGTATATACGTACATCAAGGTCCAAATTATTAACAAAGTCATATTAATCTAATCCTAAACAGGATTAATTTAATCCTCTGTTACCCTTAACACACCCTGTAGTGGGAATTTCTACGAATCACAGCGCTTTTTTATCAGTAGTTGTTAAGTGGCTTGGATTAACAAATGCAGGATATTTCATCCTGTTTCACAATTCGGCCCTAAGCTAATGAAAATTTATGTTTTGAAGCCTACGTTATAATTATGTGTGTGTCTGTGTGTTTGTTTGTATGTCTGTATGTCCCTCTCTATGCCTGTGTCTGTCTCTCTGCATATCTATCTGTCTCTGTGTATTTGTGTGTGTGTTTTGTCTGTGTCTGTTTGTATGTCTGTAAGTCTGTCCGTCTATATGTCCCTCTCTATGTCTGTCTGTATGTCTGTCTCTCTGTGTCTGTGTGTTCGTGTTTTTCTTTTTTCTAATGCGCCTACATTTTCACATCCGATGAATTAATTTCCTTTTGAAGCGCGGGGGCATTATCAATGGAAATTTCAAAATTATAATCAGCTCAAAAAATTAAAAATAAAAATTATAACCTCTTACAAACAGATTGATTCTCTTTTTACGTCTTTATTATTTTATTTTTCTCCCTCTTTCTCGTTTTCAATCCGTCCCTCTCTCTCTCTCTCTCTCTCTCTCTGCTCTTTGTTGTTGTTCTATAACATTATTTTGTTATTTTCATTCTCAATTATGCGAGATTTTGTGGCTCTAAGATTTTGGAATCGACTATATTCGCGCTCTTTGAGAAAAAATGAGAGAGAGAGACACAGAGAGAGAGAGAGAAAGAGAGAGAGAGAGAGAGAGAGAGTTGTGTTGTGGTGAGTAAGACTTATTAAAAAAATTGCTTTATTTTTCGAACATAAAATTTAGAAGTCTGGGTGAAGGGAGAAGAGAATTTCTTAGAATTTTCAGTGACGTGTGGAAGGCAGTCTGAGAAGGAGTCGAATATTAGAAAGAAAAAAAAAAATCTTTAGACTTGGAATAACAAGGTTAGCACTCTGATGCGCTTTAATTAATTCGGAATTATATCTTGAACTTAATAGGAGCCTAGACATTAGATCTGGGCGTCCATATAATCCTCTCACCACCGTGATTTAGGTATCAATATCTATCTCACGGACACGGAATTATACTCGTAATTATAATAGGTCATTATCTATTAGACTGTCCATAAATTGTCCGTTATTTTCTTGATTAAATTCCTTAATTAAAAATAAGCAAGCCAGCGAGAATGGCATGTTGAATACACCAGTTCTCGTTCTGTCACCTGGTCCGGTAAGGTTACGACCTGAACGGGTATGCGGGTAACCCTATTCATATGCGAAGCTTCGTGATGATAGCTATTCCCGGCCCCACTCAGGCTTGGTGAGGTTAATTTGAGTAGCTGGTTTTTGAGTTTCAAGCGAAAGGAGGCTAAAACAAATGATGTAGATGTTAGGAGACGTTAAGCGATTTTTTTATATATTTTTTTTACTAGCCTGTTCCCTACATCATTTCTTTTCACCTAGAATCCTAGATCATCCGCAATCCAGAGAAGGTAATGGTGATTTTGGTTAAAAATTAATATGAGTCCTGCAATGACAATTCTTTATCTAGCCTTTATCTAGCCGACCTCAGTAGTTTGATCGATATGGCGGCAGACTTGTAACCTGGAGGTCGGTGGTTCTAGTCACGGTTTCAGCATAGATTTATTAAAGCGAGTTCGATTAGTTGGGATATTACGAAAATAATTAACAAAAATATGATAAATCAACCTAACTTACATACAGAGTGGTCCCATTAAAAACGAGACATTCAAATATCTCGTGATGATAGATATTTTTTACTTTCCTTATTTTTATTTTTTTATCAGCCAAGGTTCGGCACTGGAGTCTAAATTAAAAACCATCTAGTAGACTCTAAATTATCAAAGTCTCGCCTCCCCTAATTCTCTCCTCTTCTCCTTTATAACTCCTCCTCACATTTTCTCACAGCCTGTCCTCTCTCCCCCCTTTCTTCTCACTCTTTCTTACACCACCCCCCCAGGTGCGTGAAGATAGCACCCGACATTGAAGCTAGAATTTTGTACCACCTACCATAATAATGTACTAATTATGTACTGTTAGGAACAACAAACCCCGAATTTTGTACTCCAACCGTAACCCCAGGAGAGCGGTTGAAACATGTCGGGTGCTAACTTCACGCTAGCACCCGACATTGAAGCTAGAATTTTGTACCACCTACCATAATATTGTACTAATTATGTACTGTCAGGAACAACAAACCCCGAATTTTGTACTCCAACCGTAACCCCAGGAGAGAGGTTGGAACATGTCGGGTGCTAACTTCACGATTTTAACCGATGGAGCTAGAATATTGTACCGTATACCAAAATAATCTCTGAATTATGTACTCCCAGGAACAACAAACCCCGAATTTTGTACTCCAACCGTAACGCCAGGAGAGAGGTTTTAACATCGAAAAACCCACCCCCCGCCTCGCCTATTGAAACGCAAATCACATACAGAACTACATGGAACCCCGCGCCTCACCTCTTCCATTGCAACGCAGCGATGGGAGCAGAGGTGTGGGGGGACTTCACGTTGTCGGTGCACGTATTAAACCATAGGTTCTCAAACAGTGGTACTCGGGACAATTTTAGGTGCACAAAATTGTACCTACTACCCTTTGTTACCATTTAGGTACATGTGCGAATTTGGCTTTTCTCAAATGATGTATTTGAAAAACAAGTATATTAGGAGTAAGTTAGATGTGTCCTCTGACATTCGCGTTAAAATAAGTAACATTTAGCCTGATATTGATGCAATTGTTTCGGAGAAGAGTAGGTAATCTCAAAGAATGTAGATAGGGTAGACCTTTCCATTTTTTTTCGTCGCAGATAACTCAGATGCAGGCGTTGCTGACGAAGATAAACAATCGTTTATTGATGTGACGTTTATAAGCTCACATTACTTTGGTAGGTATGTACCTACCTTATTTTTTAACGTCAGCTTCTTTGTGGAATTGTGTTAAGTATGATATTATGTAATAAGTTATCATATTTGTGCTATTCACTTTCGTGATGTCACAACTACTCAAACTCGCTTTACTCAATCTATGCTGAAACCGGGACTTGAACCACCGACCTCCGGGTTACAAGTCCGCCGCCTTATCGGTAATAACATAATGTCATACTCTGTATACCTATTACTGTTTACTTTTATAATAAATCATAAATCGCTTCTGAAATTTTCAATTTTATATTTTCCTTTTTCCTAACAAACGGAACACTGTGAACTCAGATTTTCCAAACGTCTTGGGTTCGAATCCAAGTGAGGACATGACAAATACCTTCTGTTTGGAATTCTTATCACATGATCTTGGCTTGCTGCTGGGAAAATGAGACTTTAATAGTTCTAATTCGGCAGTATAAACAAGCCGATATTATTATTATTATTATTTATATAATTACATGCTATGATTAAGTAGTAGTCAAGGTGGCAGAGTGAGTTAGCGCGCTAGGCCAATACGCACGGTGACCTGGGTTCGATCCCCAGCGAGGTAGGATTTTTTCTGCTCTGTACTTAGATGTTCGGGGTCCACTCATATATGTATATTACCTCGTGAGGAAAAATGTGTAGCTCTTTTGATGTGAAACAGCGACTGGTGGCGTAATTATAGGCAAAAATTGTACAAGATATTGTATATTAAGGTTGTATAGTCCTATAATTCAGCGCTACCCACCAAGTTGTGACGTATAATATATTTCAGGAAAATTAAACTCCAAATTGCCAGCGTGGCGTCGCTGGCGCGTTGAATGCACCAGTTCTCTCAGGATCACCGAGGTTAAGCAACGTTTAGCGAGGTAAACGTTGTTTAACGTTGCTTAACACATTAATCTCACCCAACCCAGGCTGGGTGAGGTTAATGTGGGTAGCAGGTTTGTGAGTTTCCTACGAATGGAGGGTAACACCCCCGTCGTGATATGACCATGCAATGCAGTTGTAGGGCAAGTTCAAAAAATACTTGGAACTTTGTACATGTTGGTTCGGCGTGAAGTTGGCACCCGATAGAGAGTGATAGAGAGACTCAGAGAGAGAGAGAGAGAGAGAGAGAGAGAGAGAGAGAGAGAGAGAAAGAGAAAGAGAAAGAGAAAGAGAAAGAGAAAGAGAAAAAGAAAGAGAAAGAGAGAGAGGAAGAGAGAGAGAGAGAAGAGAGAGAGAAGAGAGAAAGAGAGATAGAGAGAAGAGAGAGACAGAATAGAGGTGACAGAGAGAGGTGAGAGAGAGAGAGAGAAAGAGAAATAGAGATAGAAAG
This sequence comes from Bactericera cockerelli, assembly GCA_024516035.1. Classification (NCBI taxonomy): domain Eukaryota; kingdom Metazoa; phylum Arthropoda; class Insecta; order Hemiptera; family Triozidae; genus Bactericera; species Bactericera cockerelli. Next base: position 19,088,679 of record CM044965.1, read on the forward strand.
AGAGAGAGTGAAGAGAGAGAAAGAGATATAGAAAGAGAGAAAGAGAGAGAGAAAGAGAGATAGAGAGAGATAGAAAGAGAGAAGAGAGAGAAAAGAGAGAGAGAGAGAGATATAGAAAGAGAGAGAGAAAGAGAGATAGAGAGAGATAGAAAGAGAGAAGAGAGAGAAAAGAGAGAGAGAGAGAGAAAGAGAGAAGAGAGAGAGAAAGAGAAATAGAGAGAGAAAGAGAATTGAATTGAATACTTTTATTTATTTGTACAAGAATAATATGTATTATAAACAATACATCTCCTATAAGCTAAGTCTAACTTCTGAGGAGACGGTTCTCTTCCTCATCCCACATACTCATACTCATTATACTCATTATACTCACATATTGGGTTATTACAAAATCAAATTAAAATAATAATAAAAAAGAAGATTGAAATTAAAAGTACATACATATTATTGAACTTAAAATTCTATGGAATTGGTGATACATCTAGTGTTCGTTAGTCGTATCGTCTAGTAATTTCGTTTTCAGGAGTCGTTTAATAGATAACAGTAGTATTTTGTTCGTTTAGAAACTCAGTACAGTACTGGTACAAAAGACGAGGAATTTTGAAATCTAACTTGCGTTCTCCGTATTTCGTTATGGGAAGGTAACTTTGGAACATTTTTTTATGTCTAAGTTGGTACTCGACCTCTATTGTTGTTCTGAATCGGTTGTCAAAGAAATGGTCTGTGATAAGTATAAAGTTGGAAAGTTGTTTTGGAGACATTAATGTTGTTTTTGTGGAGTGATTTTTAAATAGGAATTTTTGTATCTTTTTCAAGATGTTGTTTAGGGGTTTTAGACAATATTCTGGGCTGAAAGTGTATAATGTTACCCCGTATCTAATGAGGGATTCAAGTAATGAAAAATAAATAGTCTTTTTTGTTGTTGTAGGTAGGGAGTCTGCATTAATTTTATTAAAGTTATAATAGATAATTCTCATTTTTTATTCAGTTGTAGGACGTGATCTTTCAGTTTAAATTCCTTATCTATGATCATGCCAAGATAACGTGTTTTCTCTGCGAATTCCAGCGGTGGGCATACACATGTTTCGAGATTTAAATTAGCTAAACATTTTCTCGTGTGACAGTATAAATTATTAATTTCAATTGGAGTGCGTTTTTTTGGCCCAATAACATGATTTCTGTTTTTTTATTGTTTAGAAATATTGAATTATTATAAAAAAATCTTTGTATATTAATAAGATCTATTTGTGCATTTTTTATCGCAATGTTAGGGTCCTTGTGAATCGATAATAGACAAGAATCGTCTGCAAACATATTTATGACCTGTCATTTTTAAGTATTTAATTTATAGAGAGAGAAAGAGAAATAGAGATAGAAAGAGAGAAGAGAGAGATAGAGAGAAAGAGAAATGGAAAGAGAGAAGAGAGAGAGAGATAGAAAGAGAGAAGAGAGAGAGAGAGAGAGAAAGAGAGAAGAGAGAGAGGAAAGAGAAAAAGAGAAATAAAGATAGAAAGAGAGAAGAGAGAGATAGAGAGATAGAAAGAGAGAAGAGAGAGGGAGAGAAAGAGAAATAGAGATAGAAAGAGAGAAGAGAGATACAGAGAAAGAGAGATAGAAAGATAGAAGAGAGAGAGAGAAAGAGAGATAGAAAGAGAGAAGAGAGAAAGAGAGAGAAAGAGAAATAGAGATAGAAAGAGAAAAGAGAGGGATAGAGAGAAAGAGAGATAGAAAGATAGAAGGGAGAGAGAGAAAGAAAGAGAGAAAGAAGAGAGGAGAGAGAGAGAGAGAGAGAGAGAGAAATAGAGATAGAAAGAGAGAAGAGAGGGATAGAGAGAAAGAGAGATAGAAAGAGATAAGAGAGAGAGAAATAGAAATAGAAACAGATAGAAAGAGAGAGATAGAGAGAAAGAGAGATAGAAAGAGAGAGAGAGATAGGCAGATTCACTCAGATTCTGCAGTTTTTTAAGTTTTTTAATGTTAACTTTTAGCGTTAATAAATTGCAGAATAATGGGAAATGTCATGTCCAATCCTCAGTTTGATTTCTGTGCTTGAGACTCCTTTCCTGGCAAATGATTTCCAGTTTATAAGAACTTTGCATTCATTTGATATCAGTTCCTTTTTAGACAATTGTTTTAAGGTAATTGTTTTTGAAGGATTCTAATTTTCTTGGTGTTTTTTGCACACGAAGTGTATTTTTGGGGGATACAATATACAACACTGACTAGACAATGACTTAACTCAAACTGCTCAACAAACAAAGACACGAATACAAATTAAATGTATCTTCCTGTGGTTAAATTAGCAGGAAGATAACAACATGATCACAGAAAACACACAGGATGATAACAAAAAAAAGTCAAAAACAGGGAGGCGGATAAGTCAAAAACAGGAACCGCTCCCCCAAATAAAGCTAGATAAACCTTATCTAGCAACCGTAAAGTTGCAATTATTATTATTTGCTACAGAGGACTTTACCACTTTAATATACAATATCTTGTACGATTTTTTTGCCTATAATTACGCCACCAGTCGCTGTTTCACATCAAAAGAGCTACACATTTTTCCTCACGAGGTAATATACATATATGAGTGGACCCCGAACATCTAAGTACAGAGCAGAAAAAATCCTACCTCGCTGGGGATCGAACCCAGGTCACCGTGCGTATTGGCCTAGCGCGCTAACTCACTCTGCCACCTTGACTACTACTTAATCATAGCATGTAATTATATAAATAATAATAATAATAATATCGGCTTGTTTATACTGCCGAATTAGAACTATTAAAGTCTCATTTTCCCAGCAGCAAGCCAAGATCATGTGATAAGAATTCCAAACAGAAGGTATTTGTCATGTCCTCACTTGGATTCGAACCCAAGACGTTTGGAAAATCTGAGTTCACAGTGTTCCGTTTGTTAGGAAAAAGGAAAATATAAAATTGAAAATTTCAGAAGCGATTTATGATTTATTATAAAAGTAAACAGTAATAGGTATACAGAGTATGACATTATGTTATTACCGATAAGGCGGCGGACTTGTAACCCGGAGGTCGGTGGTTCAAGTCCCGGTTTCAGCATAGATTGAGTAAAGCGAGTTTGAGTAGTTGTGACATCACGAAAGTGAATAGCACAAATATGATAACTTATTACATAATATCGTACTTAACACAGTTCCACAAAGAAGCTGAAGGTAAAAAATAATGTAGGTACATACCTACCAAAGAAATGTGAGCGTAATATAAACGTCACATCAATAAACGATTGTTTATCTTCGTCAGCAACGCCTGCATCTGAATTATCTGCGACGAAAAAAAATGGAAAGGTCTACCTATCTAAATTCTGTGAGATTACATTTATTATATACCTACTCTTCTCAGAAACAATTGCATCAATATCAGGCTGAATGTTACTTTATTAGCTATCATACTTGTGTTAATCACTTTCGTGATGTCATAACTACTCAAACTCGCTTTACTAAATCTACGCTGAAACCGGGACTTGAACCACCGACCTCCAGGTAACAAGTCCGCCGCCCTATCGATTAAACTACCGAGGTCGGTCTAATCAGGTTGAATGTTACTCATTTTAATGCGAATGTTAGAGGACACTTCTAACTTACTCCTATATTTGTGTTTTACAATAACAACATGAAAAGCCAGATTCACACATATAATTATGTGGTAACAAAGGGTAGTAGGGCTATTATTATTTTTTTGTGGAGACTTGATATTGATTTTCATCAAAAAATCAACTTAACTACTAGTGTTAAACATATATTATCTTTCACGGTCTTTGTGTACGGTCAAAATTTTATCATATTTTGTGTACAACTGAAAATGGCTTCCCGTACCTGCCCCGAGTACCACCGTTTGAGAACCTATGGTTTAATTCATGAGAACAACGTGGAGTCCCCCCGCACCTCTGCTCCCATCGCTTCGTTGCAATGAGAGAGGCACGGGGTTCCATACAGTTCTGCATCTGATTTGCGTTTCAATAGGCGAGGCGGGGGGTGGGTTTTTCGATGTTAAAACCTCTCTCCTGGCGTTACGGTTGGAGTACAAAATTCGGGGTTTGTTGTTCCTGGGAGTACATAATTCAAAGATTATTTTGGTATGCGGTACAATATTCTAGCTCCATCGGTTAAAATCGTGAAGTTAGCACCCGACATGTTCCAACCTCTCTCCTGGGGTTACGGTTGGAGTACAAAATTCGGGGTTTGTTGTTCCTAACAGTACATAATTAGTACATTATTATGGTAGGTGGTACAAAATTCTAGCTTCAATGTCGGGTGCTATCTTCACGGACCTCACCCCCCCCTCTAATCTTACTTCTCTCTTCCCCTAATCTCACAACGCCCTATTACCATAATACCATGTTTCACCTCCCCTATTCAGCAATAATATCCCCCCTTTTTTTCTTATCTCTTTCCCTCCTGCCCAATACTGTCTTCACCTCCCCTCTCCTTCCAATACAAAGCCGGAGGGGCTTTGTATTGGAAGGAGTCCCCTCTTGTAATATCTCCGCCCTCTTTTCCCTATTCTAATAGCTCCACCCTCTTCCCCACAATACTACCTCCCACCACCCCTCTTCTAATATCTCTCCCCTCTTTCATCCATACTACATATCAACTCCCGTCCTCCAACAATACCATCTCCTTCTCAAATATCTCCTCCTTCCTCCCCCCACATAACACCTCCCCCCTCCCCTCCGATCAGTGCAGTGGCTAATTATAATGCGTTTCTTGCCTAGTCCGCTTTATTTTAATATTTTATAATTTCTACATTTTTGCCCTCCTCCGGCAGATCCTATTTCGACAAAAATTGTAAACCACAACATAGTTACTTGATCTTCTTTCTCCCTTTGTTGAGAAAAAAAAATAATAAAGATAAAAATAAAACTGTTCGCCTTCAACAGTTTTTGTTATTATTTCACAGTTTCATCTTTCACTCCACAGATTTCAGAACTGTGTTCGTTACTAATTAATTAAATTTTTGTTCAATTTCTAAGTCGACAAAATGGTAAGCAGATTTTCTTCCGTTTTTTTTTTTGGCCCTCCGACTCTGTGAACTTTTTTGTTGCAAGTTTAGTAATTTATTTTACAGCCTTTTATCTTATTTTTTAGCCACTTCTTTTAGGTGTAAAAGTTTCTTTTTTAAATCCACTTTTGATGTGGAAATTGATGCATAATTCATTCTAATTGTACCTACCAACATAGGTTTTGATAAGAAGAATAAAAAAATGTCCCTAATAGTACCTACATTAGTCCTTAAAAGGAATTTCATCACTAAGATCGACGGATATTAAAAAATGTTGAAATAAAAAATAAAAAAGAGACACAAGATTCCTAAGCCCCAACACTCCGAGCTAGTCATTCGTCGAACCATGAAAAGTCGTTTTTATGGAGTCAAATGAATCTCTTTTTTATATTCAAGCTCGTTTTTAAAAAATAAATATTCATACTCCAATAAATAATTTCTCTCTCCGACAAAAGTCAGTCTGTTGATTAAAAAAAAATGAAAGAAAATTATAATAACAATAATAAAATAAAAAATATTGTACACCAGAGGTGAAATTAATATACAAAGTCGAGATCACAAGTTCGGACCTAAGCATTCGTTTCCCCATTTGAAACAATACGCAAAATCTAGACTTGAGTGCACAGAGGTACCTCTAAAAGAAAAGTCTATTACTCCGCCCTAGGTTTTCGGCTAAACGCTAGGCAGAGTTTTACAATGGGAAGTTATTTGATCAAACAAAAACCTTTAATAATAATAGTAATAACACTCTTTAGTGGAAGGTTACCACCAGGCGAGGTTAATGCTCATAGCATTTTCTACCACCAAACACTCAGAGTCTTATTATTTTTGCGGTCACAAACTCAAATTATTGAGGAAAAATTCATGCACTGGGTGGGATTCGAACCAACGGATCTCTATGCTACCTGGATTACCAGACTAGCGCGTTGACCACTTGACTACCAGTGCACGGTGAACCTTTAAAATTTCAAGCGGAAAACTTAATATTCTTTTATAATTTAGAAGTAAAAAAAATAAAACTGTAAAATTTCAATCCGAATCATAGACCCACACGTCTTTCATTTTCATTTCAAAATAGGGCTTGAAAATAGTACATAATTTTTGATCCATCCGAAAATTCTTCTCCTAGAGAGAATCGATTCCACGAACCCCCATTTGATATCCTCGGGTCACAGCCTTGCTTGGGAGTTCAGAGAGGGTCAAACTATTTGGCCAACTTCCCAATGAGATGTTGATAGCACAAAATCATTACTTTGTTTCTAAAAAAGATACCGTAAAAAATTGTGTAATATTTTGTTCACCTACCAATACTGGGTGGCGTAGAAAAAAATAATAATAGGTAATTAACACGTTCAACGCCGCGGATTCCATAAGTGGTATTCAGGCAATTTTTTGACAGGCCGTAAAACCCATATTTGGGTTTCACCCACTTGTTGCTGAGGGCCACGTACTTGTAGGTTACAAACTACCCTGAGCTATTTTGTGCTTGCACTGGCCACAGAAATCAATGTCCCATAAAGTTAAAGTTATCATTTTGTGTTAATCACTTTCGTGATGTCACAACTACTCAAACTCACTCTACAAAATCTACTATGAAACCGGGACTTGAACCGGTACCTCCAGGTTACAAGTCCGCCGCCTTATCGATCAAGCTACTGAGGTCGGTTCAATGTCCCATAAGAAATACATTGAAAAAGAAAGCCACATGCGGTATTCATCTGTTCGTTCAAGTAAAAAGTGGAACCCAAGTACGGGATTTAGCTCAAATTTAGGCGCTATTGTGAAACCCGAGTTTGGGCCTCAGCCCAAATTTTGTCGGTTTCTGAAATCAGCGTGGCCCATTTAGGCCATACCCCAAAAATGCCTCGGCGTTGAACGTGCAACCATAAATCATCGAAAAATAAATGAAATATCATACCCCTATTCTATATTTTTAAGGATCGATTCGCACACTTAAATGGCCCGATTTTGGCTAAAGAGTCCCATCGCATGTATTTCTTATCAATTAAAATAGTATAGGACATTATTCAGCTATTATTTTTCTTGTGATCTGCAAAAAAAAAAAAAAAATACTCGAAAGCAAATAATTGGAAAAGCGGTGGCAGTTGTGAGCTGTGCGCCCCCGGGGAAATGAGTTGGTTGACTTGTTTTATAGATACTAAAATAAAAATTACTTGAATTATTTAATATAAAAAAAAATATCTATAGATTTCGATACATTTCGGTACACATTTCGGAGAGTGATATAATATTGGATAAAATGTAATTATCAGAATAAATGAACGGCGGTGTCCAATTTTCCAATGGTTTCACCCAGTAAGCATAAATGTATTATTGTTCCTTTGATGTCCCCCTGATGCGTCGGGTCCACTTTTCCCTTTCAGAAAAATTGGACAAATTCCATAAATTCAACTTGTTTGACATCCAATATGTAACAATATTATATTCATAATATGAGACTAGGAGTCATTGTCATATGCAATGTAAAATTAAAAGCTTGACTTGTCAAAATCATAGATTTTAAAAGATTTAGAGACCAGTCGAAGACTAGTTTCGTCCCTATTTGGACTCATCTATACTTATAAAAGAGAGTTTCACTCACTGACTGACTGACTGACTCACTGATTCATCACTGTTTCTCCGAATTGGTAAGTCCTAGGAAGCTGAAATTTGGTGGGTAGCTTTGTCTTATCTTAATATATAAATGTCAAAGTCACTGACTGACTGACTGATCATCACTGTTTCTCCGAACTGGTAAGTCCTAGGAAGCTGAAATTTGGTAGGTAGCTTTGTCTTATAGTCTAGATGTGCAATAAGACGGGATTTTTCGAAATTCCCTCTACAACACCTGCCATTGGCAAAAAAGGACTTTTTGCTTTCACGGCCATGCCTCGGCCCGCAAAGCGGGCGACAGCCCGCTAGTCATTTATACATAGCTCTCATTATATTAATCTTGTGACTATGAATTAGTCCAGATGACAATGAATCCTAGTCTCATATAATGGATATACATATGATTGCACTAATTCCAAGGGACTAATGTGGATTTGCTCCTAAATATTTTGCAATACGTACAGTACTGAGTTTAATACTGCCGTTCAAATGTTATTAGTTATATCCCTGGCAATTCAGAATATGTTAAGGGACATTTTCTAATGACTAGCAGTCTATCTCTCGCAATTACAGGAGGGAAGAGACCTCAATGCTGTTAGCGGCATTGAGGGTTCTTTTACTGCCAGTAATGCCCTCTCTGAATGTTTTAATTAAGATATCGATTTATACACATAATTATATGTATAATATTTCTGTCTACAAAAAATCTACAATACCTAGATAGATATTATATTTATGTACATACCTAAGGTGTAAAGATTTAGTCTGTTATAAATCTCTTTCATTTACCGTAGTCACCGTGGACGAGTGAGTTAGCGCGCTAGGTATCGCACGCACGGTGACCTGGGGTTGATCCCCAGAGGAGCAGGATTTTTTCTGCTCTGTACTTGGGTTTTCGGGGTCCACTCATACCTCGTGAAGAAAAATGAGTAGCTGCTTTAATGTTAGCAGCGACTAGTGGCGGAATTATAGGCGAAAATCTCATTTACCGTAGTCACCGTGGCCGAGTGAGTTAGCGCGCTAGGCACAGCACGCACGGTGACCAGGGTTTTATCCCCAGCGGGGCAGGATTTTTTCTGCTATAAAATATTGGGATATTAAAGATACGGAAAAGTCCTATAATTCTGCGCTACTCACTAAAATTGTGATATAATGACACAAAGAAACACATGTATTATCTATTTTATTAATATCTCTCTCATTTTCTTGTTCTGCATATGTTGATACTATTGGTCCTCAAATTGTCAGATATTATAATGTCCCCTGTCAAGTTTTGCCTTCTACCCACAGCTTGATGCTACCTTTTTGTTCCACCCTGTAGTTTTGCGTAGATACTTTGGTACCCTGTAGATACTATTACTTTAGTACCTGATGTATAATTTGTATTTTGCTATCCTCCCCTCCCCTGCCCTCGCGCAAAGTTTGTTTAGTTAGTCCAGTTAGTTTAGAACCCACATTTTCACCCCCCCCCCCTACCTCTATTAGATGTAGTCATGCATAGATTTTTTTGAAGAGGAGCTTTTCATGTCTACCTGTTCTTATCATCTTTTTATAGAGCTTACCTATGTGTATGTATTCTATACCAGTGGCGGCTCGTCGGGTGAAGACACTGAAGACATTTTCACCTAATTTTGAACAGTGAAAACACTACTCATAATCCCTCGAACTCAACTTGATCCAACTCAAAGAAAAAAAAAAAAAAGAGTAAGCTTTGTGTAAAATAGATCAATGCTGCTTAACACTTCATGTTACTTTCCAAGGAGAACACCAAATGTGAAGACAATTCGAAATTGTCTTCAGTTGTCCTTGAATCAACCAATCAGAGTTGAGTATTTCCAAGTAGGTATCATGAAATATTAGGCAAGAACTATATCTATGTAATATGCTACTGAGGACAGTCTTCAGTTGTATTCAGTTTACATTATCTACACGACCTCATACGAAACGTCACGAAGCCACATACCATGTGAGATGTCATGTGTTTTTGATATTAACATTGTTGCCAGTAGTATTATACCAGACCTAGGAAACCAGTCAATGATTTAGCCTCCCAATATCTAGCACAATCTTGTAATATTAAAAAAAATAATAATAATAACGTAGGCGTTAGGAAAGCAGGATTTTGTGTCAGGAATTTTGGATATTATTTCTCATTTTTTGGGTTCTAGTTTTGTACATAGTTCCTAAACGATAGCCGATACCAATAAATTTTAACTATTTATGTATCTTGTCAACTATAGTCTTAAAAAGGACATCTCGATTGAAGTCAAATCTCGGAAATAATTATTTAATGTAGGTACCGAAATTGAGCCAAATAAGATAATCTGGTATCAAGTTGTTCCAAGAAGTTTTTAAATAGGGACAATGGTGGTCCTGTTTAAGATCCTGACTATGGAACCACTTTAAAAAAAATCATGAAATTAGACCTGTTGAAATGAAATTCTCAAGAGAAAATTCTGTTCAGGCTGTGTAGTATTATTTTTTAAAATAAATAAATACGTCTTACATGATTTGAGGGGTTTCTTTAAATTTAAAATATAGCTCTTGAAGTTTGTAGAAATTTAGCTATGAAATTAACTTGGCAACATTGTATCTCTTATCTTTAGAATGTAAACAAACACTTTTTAAATTTTATTAGATTTTTTTCAAATCTTTTCAACGGTAATCAAGTGACTTTTAATTGGTGGTAACTAGTTAATAAAGTTATTTCCCAGTATTTGATACAGGATAGAAACATTATTCCTACCTGATCTGACCTGTGCTTTTCATAATAAGTTGAATATGAAGTAGCTATGTACTTCTTTCAGTGTCAGTGAAGTACTTAAAATTATAAGGCAATATCTGTGTTTTTCATAAATAGTCATTTAAACATCAATGGTAACACAAATTTAAGCTGATTTTATATTTGTAGTAAGTATGTTTTCTTAGATTTATTTTGTAATCTGGTGGTGGATTTTCTTCCAGTTTTGGATTGTAATTTTTAGTCTTCAACTAACTTTCTTTCCTTCCCAGTTCTAACCCCTCTTTAAAATGTTGTACCTAACTATCTACTGAGGTATAATCCTAATATTTTTATTTTAATTCCTTTTTACCAACTTTTAGTTAATATTTTTATTAAGATGAATAAATATTTTTTATTAAGATGAATAATTAATAACAATATTTCAAAGAAACAATGAGATTCCCACAAAATCATGGGGTTCAAACATTAAAAGTAACCCCATTCAGATTAAGAAGTAATGAGGATAAGAAAGATATTATGATTACTGGATGTCCAATTTCTCCAATTACTATAACCACCACTAAAAAAGTAAAGCAAATGCCTGCCCCACAGCCATACAGTTCAAGCCTGAATGGCTCATGAAAAATGAATGGCTGTGTACCAGCTCCAGTGTTGACAAATTGTTCTGCTGGCCTTGTTTATTTATTAAGTACCAAGTGTTCTCCAAAAAAAGCACCTATAAAAACTTATATGATGCAAAACTGGTATGAGAGAAAACCATGCTCTGCAGGCAAACAGCCATAACTTACAATGGGCTGTGTTTATGAGACCATAAGAACTAAGATCTGATAAATTAATAATTTTATTTTTTCAATACTTCTGGGTATAATTTGTCTTCACCTAGTCTTGAAGTCAGGAGCCGCCACTGTTCTATACATCATCCTGCTATAAGATAGAAAGCCTATAAATAAAAAAAAAAACATTGTTTTGAAAAAGTCATCAAAAATGTAATGAAAACAAAATAGAATTTAAAAAAGAGCGATTTTAGAGTTCATTTTACAAAATAAAATAAAAATACGTTATATTAAAAATACCAAATTTTATTTTTATTATTATTGTATTTGAACAAAGTATTCTCTCCTTAAAAATTTACTCAATATATTATCTATTTTCCTGAGTAGTACAGGTAGACTTTGAGAGCTCCTTTGATTTGAACATTTTTTATTTTTGATTGATTTTTGATTTTTGTATTTTGATTCATCTCCCCCTCCCCTGCCCCCCTCGCCTACCCCTTCACCACCCCCCTCCCCCCACTTCGCTGTCCCCCTGAATAGGTTCTTGAAGACGTCACGGTAAGATCATAAACACTTCTCAATCCTGCATGATACTAAACAATACAAATTTTTTGAAATAACCATTTTCAAACATGCACAAAAAGCACATGTTTGAAAAAAAAAGTACAACACCTAAAATAACATTTTACTAAATAGGATAGGGTGATATCGAAATTATCTCCCAGTCCTGCATGATACTAAACCATACAACATTTGGAAACAATTATTTTCAAACGACAATAAACAGTAATTGATAAAAAAATTTTTTTTTACTAAACAGGTAAAATCACAGAAAAATTACTCCTCAATCCTGTATGATATTGATGATTTAAGCACAATATATTCATGTTAAGATAACAATAAATATGATAACTTTAGTTAGATTTAAAGATATATAATTATTATTATTTTATGCTTTATTAGGTGAGACAAAATATATAGGTACAGTAAAAAACAATGAAATTAAAAAGAAAAAATAAATTTATTGAACAAAGAAACAAGAACAAAAAAAAAAGAATAAAGCTAATATCCTACCTAAAGGGCGGGGTTATTGCCTGTTGTAATCTCTTCCACCCAACCCTTAAATATTAAACAGTTTATAATCGGGTATGAGTTTATTTAGAGAATCAAAATTAAAATGGAAGAGTAACCCCCATCGAGAACTACAAAAAAAGTAAAAAAAAAAACTGAAGAAAAGTCACGGAAAAAAAAACTACTCAAATCAAGAAAAAATGAAACTTAGGTCGATGTATACTGAGTCTAAAATTAAACTTACCCATTAGAAGCGTGATTAGGTAGTTGGAAATTATAATTGATGCAAGTGCCTATTACCAGGAACCCATGTGGGTATTTGAGATGTGAAGCACAAGGCATCTTCACAATAATTGGTTTGGGTATAACACAGTTTTACTAAGAGCTTTTAGAATTACTTTTAGAATTATAGCATAGAAACTTTCATATATTTATTTGAGTAAACTATATACTAGGTATATACCAGGTGTCCTAGGTACTAAAATCTAAATACATAAGCTGCTTACCTTATACCGTATCCCCCAAAAAACACTTCGTGTAAAAATAGTCGTCAAGTGTTGGAATAATTAAAAAGAACTGATATCAAAAACGTCAATTTTCTATGTTTCAAGGAATTATTTTTCACGTAATTAGTCACACAACAAAATAATACTCTTGAAAGAACCATGTTGTATAGTTACAGAACCACGTCCTTGACTACTGCACACTGTTTTGTTCTGAAATTTATTTGTAGTAATCTGCTAACAAAACAGTGTGCAGTAGTCAAGGACGTGGTTCTGTAACTATACAACATGGTTCTTTCAAGAGTATTATTTTGTTGTGTGACTAATTACGTGAAAAATAATTCCTTGAAACATAGAAAATTGACGTTTTTGATATCAGTTTCTTTTTAATTATTCCAACACTTGACGACTATTTTTACACGAAGTGTTTTTTGGGGGATATCACTACTTTTTGATTTAATTGATTTTCCTCAATCAGTGATGCAAAAAGGGCATAAATCGACTTACGCCCTTTTTCCACCAAGCCCCGCAAACAAAAAAGAAACTTTAGAAAGATGCTGAGAGAAAATTTTATAGTATACTTTCTGAAGACAGAAGAAATCTTGAGATAACAAGTGTGATACTTTCAGTGACACTAAATAGCGCTCAGCAATTTTGTTGATCTTTTCAAATTTTGAAACCCACTGCTAGATTCACTAACAGAAAGGTACCCCGTTTCAGTATTGTTGGCAATAATTAGAGATGGGTAATACGTAATACCGAGTATTTCATAGAACCGGTACTTCAGTAATCGATTACATAAAAGTACCGAGTATTTAACCAGGTTCTTTTGTACTTGGTTTTTGAGATTCTGAGAGCGGATGTAAATAGAATAGTGGATTCGAGTAATTACTCAAGAACCGAGTACAAAAGCACCGGTTCTTTCATCATTCAGTACACTCACTAAATCTCACACTAACTAAATCTCACAATTTTGCATTCTGAACGTGTACAGGAGATAAATCTCGGTTCACAAAATTTGTTCGGTGTTTTGGTTTTAAATCTATATATATAAATGCGGAAGTTAACACTCACTCATGTGACAGTCACTCACTCATTCATCTCGATTTCTCAGCACTGATAAGTCCTAGGAAGCTTAAATTATACATGTCACTTTTAGGTCTTAAATGCACACTAAGAAAGGATTTTGAAATATTCCCACTGGGGCACCCGCCACGGGGGAAAAAGGGCGCATTTGCCTGAAAAAACGCGCTTTTTTATCTTTTCACCTTTTCATCACTGTTTCTCCGTACCGGTAAATTTCTGGTGGCTGAAAACTAATATATAGCTTGACTCTATATTATAGATGTGCAATTAAAAAGGTTTTCATTAAATTTTAACAAGGGTGCCAGCCCCGGTGAAAAAGGGCGAGTTTTAAAACTTGGAAGGGCGACACAATTTTTTTTAACGTTTTTAGACCTAAATGACATTTTTTCTCGAAATTTGTCGCAACGACCTATCAAATCAAAACCAGAAAATTTTAGGCAAGGGTTTGAGCTTTCAATTGACATATCGATCGCGAATTTCTGATGAGCCGTTCTTGAGCTACGGCAGGTAAGGTAAAAAAATGGATGGGTAACACGTAAAATATTGTGACCTAAATGACATTTTTTTTTAATTTGAAGTGACGACATATCAACTCAAAGTGAGAAAGTTTTAGGCAATGGTCTGAGCTTTCCTTTGACATATCGATCGCAAAATTCTGATGAGCCCTTCTTGAGCTATGCCGTGTAAGGACAAAAAGTGGATTGTGACACAATTTTTTTCTCACATTTTTACTTTTCTGTGCGGTGTGGTGTGAATGTGGTATGTGTGTGTTTTGTGTGTGTGTGGTGTGGTGTGTTTGGTGTGGTATGTGTGGTGTGTGTGTGTGGTGTGTGTTTTTGTGTGATGTGAGTGTATGATGTGTGATGTATGTGTGTGTGATTTGTGTGTGGTGTGTGTGTGTGTTGTGTGTGGTGGTGTGGTGTGGTGTTGTGTGTGTGTGTGTGATGGGGCTGGCGAAACGGCGGGTGTAAACCGCTAGTGTTTCAAATAAATTAGAAGTTCCACTTCCTAGTTTATAAACTGAGTTACATAATCTACACTTCCCTAAACCATCCGATTGTTTGAAACTGTTTCTTACTATGGCTTTAAGAAATTATGACCCATATATTTGCCTAACTTCAAGTTCCTAAACATTAAAGTTTAGTCACAACTACTCAAACTCGCTTTACTAAATCTACGCTGAAACCGGGACCTGAAACCTCTAGGTTACAAGTCCACTGCCTTATCGATCAAGCTACTGAGGTCGGTAAGTTGCTAAACATGGTGTCATTTCAGCATAATCAGTATAGATTGTACATTTTTATTATTATTATCTGACCTGGTTGCAGGGTTTCCAATGAAACCCTTACAATTAACACTGCGACCTAATTAGATCTATTGTGACCAATTGATTCTATTTGGTTTTAACGTCCTGACTGAGATAGTCAGGACGGTGGTTTTACCCTCCATTCGCTGAGAATCGTACCAGTTACCCACATTAACCTCACTCAGCCTGGGTAGGGCCGGAAATGCCAGCCTCACGTGTTTGGATGAAACAGAATTTTCGTCGAAAAGTCTGCCCCAACCGAGAGTTGAACTCGGGAACTCTAGACTACGGGCAGTAGTCACAACCATTAAGCCACGGAGGCTAGCTAGATATACATTTAATAATTATTAATTAATAGGCAAACATGTTTCCATGAAAAATACCCTGAAAATTTCAGCTCGATTGGACAAAATATGCAACTTATATCACGTTACATACATAGTATAGGTAGACCGATAGTTAGATTGTGACATATCAATGTTGATCGAGTTAAACCATACTCACTTCATTCGAAATTAAACGGTCATACTAGTAACTACTGTTTTTTGACTCAAACTCGTAACTACTGTTTTTTTTCTCTCGAGATATAACAGAAAACCGGCCATTCAAAGAACAGAGTAAAAAATTCTACCTAGCCGGGATTCGAACCCAGGTCACCTTGCAAACTTTGTGTTTTACCTACACCAGTCGACGACACAGAAACTGCTCAATACTATTATAATTTATTATTGTTTTGATCTACATTAATCAATATTTTTCCTCTTACTGGCCAATATTTTTTACACTTCTCATAATTATACAGGGTGGACCAAAAAAACGTTTACACCCGTTAATGGTAGATTACTGACGACATTTCCAGGCCGGATCTGGAATCCGTTTTTTTCGGATTCGCCTTCGTAACTGCACAAAGTGATTTTTTGTAACTTTCCAAAAAAGTCCGACTTTGGCTTATTCTTCGGGTCAGTGCTTTGTTTCTGTTTAAGATGAGTTGATTCTGAACAGTTCTGCAGAAAGCCAACAAAATTTCGATGTTTTAAGCTACACTATTTTGTTTTTTACGGTTTGGTTTGTCATATTTTTTCACACCTGAACAGAAAAAAAACACACGAAAAAACTTTTTTACTAAATAAAACACTCGACATTTGTCCGAACAAATTTTGGCACAGACACGGGCAAGTTTGATAAAAGTTGGCGGCCGCCCCGAGGATGCTAAAAAATAAATTTTACGATTTTTTATCACGTGATCTTCTGGGAAAAATTATTAGATGTTTGCCAAAAACTCTTCAAAATTCCTAAGAGTTTTCTAGCTGTAGACTGTGTAAGGGCGTCTTGTATTGTTTACAAAATTTGTTTACATTGCTGTTTTTGAATACCGCGGTCTTACATGTCTTCATCAGCCAGTTTAGGAAAATTCAAATAATAGTTTTCGTGCTTTTCAGATTGTCAGTGGTGTTAGCTAGATGTGCTAGTGCTAAGAGTATTAGTCGTATGACCGATGTTCAATTCTCGACGATCAATATTTTTTTAACTATCAAAAAAAATCTGATGGAATATTTTATTCATACCTGTATCTGACTTGTTGTAACACCAACAACTTATGGTTTCTTTGGAGGTAATACCATATGTAAATTGAGTTATATCAGATACTATTGGTATCATAATTCACATAATTATTATTCATGTAAGACCCTGAGAGACTGCCTTGATAATGGATGGTTTTTCTTATGCTTCCCTAAGAGAGAAAATAAACTGGTGAATTTTCCTAACGAAAGTAGAGTTCATAAAATAATGCCAGGTAAATATGTAGGTAGGTTCTTCTATCATAAACAATACTAATTAAATAACAAATATTTACCGACTGCCAACTTCTAATAGAAATCCTGAAAAAAAACAAGATAATATTTTGTAAAATGAATAAAATTTTATTATGTTTTATACTATTTGGGTATAATCAAAAAGGTATTAAAAATAAACATTTTGTCTGAGTATGTTCAATGAGAAACGATTAGAAGCGCACGATTAGCTCAGTGGTAAGCTAGTCACTTGCCATGCGGAAGATCCCACCCGGGTCCGAACGCCAGAGACAGCAAATCATGTTCCGTCTAATGTTGCGGAAGATTTCAGGTTTTTCTGTCAGGTCATCAAATGCCAACAGGATTCTTGCTACCAGATTCTGCTACTCTTGCGTCTCCACTGGTATTTCGTAAACTATGTTTTTCACGTGATCCCAAATGTTCCTGTTGGCAGCTCCATATTCTGCCGAATGCAAATCTGCCATTTCAGCATCCGAATAATAATTATTATGTAACTTGTACTAAAAAAATTCAAGAAGTTTAAAAATAATATTTCATAGAATGCAGAAAAATATGCTTGAAAACTATCATCGAGAAACAAACAATCATTCATTTGACTGGCCTTTAATTAATTCCAAGGAAAATAATTATCAGACATAAATAGCTAATTACTCTTTGAGTACAAGACGACCTTACACGGTCAACACTTTTAAGATTTTGAACATCATTTTTTGAGACTTACCTGGTTCGTTTTCCCAGAAGATCACATGATAAAAAATCGTAAAATTATTTTTTAGCATCCTTGGGGTGGCCGCCAACTTTTATCAAACTTGCCCATGTCTGTGCCAAAATTTGCTCGGGAAAATCTTGAGTGTTTCAAAGTGTAAAAAACTTACATGAGAATTTTTTTTCTATTCAGGTGTCAAAAAAGATGCCAAACCAAATCGTAAAAAACAAAGTAGTGTAGCTAGAAACATCGAAATTTTGTTGGCTTTCTGCAGAAATGTTCAGAATCAACTCATCTTAAACAGAAACAAAGCACTGACCCGAAGAATAAGCCAAAGTCGGACTTTTTTGGAAAGTTACAAAAAATCACTTTGTGCAGTTACGAAGGCGAATCCGAAAAAAACGGATTCCAGATCCGGCCTGGAAATGTCGTCAGTAATCTACCATTAACGGGTGTAAACGTTTTTTTGGTCCACCCTGTAGACCTAGTTTAACTCTTGATGTAGAAATCTTTGAATGAAGTTATAGAACGTTATTATTCCCATTCTGGTAATACGGTCTGCTGGCAGCTTGGATGAAGCAAGGACGATTATTTTCCACCCATAATTTACGTTATATGTGAGGCGAAGATTTTTTGTTACTCTCATTTTTTTTCTTTTTATGTCTCACACTGTCGCTGATTTTTCTAAAATTTTATTTACATCGTAGTATAATTCTGCGTAATTAGATCTTTAGAAAGAACCTTCAGTCATCAACTTGAGATAACTAGGCGTGGCTCCAGGGTTCATTATAGATATTCCTTTAGAGGGCTTTAAAGACTTTTCTACTTGTTTCAACCATCTGAAATTAAGTGATCTCATTTCCTTTGACTAGACCTTTCTAAAAACACCAGAAATACATCTCTAGGATAACAATAGACGGCTCTGGGCTCCATAATAAGTATTCCTTTCAAAGGCTATAACTCATATTTGGTCCATTGTAATAATTTGGTTATATTTTTATATTTTTTCCTATGATAAGGCCTTTCGAAAAATACCAGAATCACAGCTCCAAGATAACCAGGGGCGGCTCTGTGCAACTTTCCGACTTTATTTTGGAAGGCTATATCTCCTATCCTATAAAAAATAAATACTTGAAACTATAAAAGGTATGCAGAAATAAAAATTCCCTATCCAAAAACGTAGCTCACGTCTTTCCACGACAAGCACACATTGCTGTACCCTTGACAGAAAATTGGTCTGAAAAAAAAAACCTGTATGAATATTTTCATGAAATTCAAGATTTTCGGCGTGGCCAGAAAACGACTTTAACTGTTCGTAGGAGCCTCGCGCTTTCGTGAAACACAATCTATTTTCGCGTCTCATTACGAATTTGAAATAAAAATCGATAAAAGTTAGCGGGAAGTTTGCGAAAACAATAAAACATTATACATATAAACTCTGTTTCGTGTTAATATAGGCCGGCTGGCTGGCGCTACTTGACGAGCGCTCGCCTCCCGGCGAGCTTGATCTTATATTATTAAAAAAAAAAAAAAATTCCATTTTCTTTTTTTTTTTTTTTTTCAATTACGGTGACTAGCCTCTACCCATCTGCGATAGTTATCTTAATGGAAAATACATCACTGAAGGTTATTGCCTCTTCATACACATAGGTCATGGATGTCTAAGTGAAATAAATTGAGTGTAATCTTTTCATGTAATTAGAAATAGCGGAAAAATTAAAATGAAAATCAGTCTTCACTACACGACTTCGTGACAGTGTAGTTAAAAAACTCACCAAAATATTAAGAGTACGCATTTAGTGTAGTAGAAAAATTTATCCTGAGGTACGAGTATCAAGGAAACATTCACCCCAAAGAAGAAAATCAATGAAAGAACAACCTGCTTCTGGTTTTTAATATTAGAAATTTATCGGAAATATAATTGTGAAATAGCGATCTAACATGTTACAATAATTTTAATAATATTATGTCTTTCATTATTAACAACCTAACCATAGTACTCACGGATTCCAAGATATTTGCTAATCTAAAAATTAAGGGCGAAATTAATAGACAAATCGATAACTTAAGTCATTGCTTCGCGTCGGTTTTCCCTATCTTACACAGTACGCAATCCGTGACAGAGCGCCACAGAGAAAATGTCTATTAGGGCGGAATTAATAGATGCTTTTGTAATACCAGTGTGGCGCTAATTCACGGATTGCGTACTGTGTAAGATAGGGAAAACAGACGCTTAGCAATGGCTTGTGATGAGATTTTGTCTATTCATTTCGCCCCTAATTTCGGCCTAAAAGTGCATTAAAATTTCCTTCGGTGTAGGGTCAGAAGAGGCAAAATCTCGTTTTTTTTCCCATTAGAACAACAACGATTTTTCCGTACTCGATTCACCGAAAGTCCCTGGATAATTATTCATAGCGCTGTGTCTGGGCGTTTATTGAAAGATAGAATATTAAATTGGAAAATCAGATTTACAACAAAAAAAACTGTAAATATTTTTATTTTTAAGTAAGTATCTAAATAATAATAATACTCTTTAGTGGAAGGTAACCACCAGGTGAGGTTAATGCTCAAAGCATTTTCTACCACGTAACCCTCAGAGTCTTAATATTATGTGGTCACAAACTCAAATTCATGCACGGAGATTCGAACCAACGGATCCCTACGCTACCAGGATTACCAGACTAGTGCGTCAACCACTTGACTACCAGTGCATTGACTAGATGTTAACGAGGCGTTAAGCAAACAATAATAATAATATAATATCGCCTTATTTATACTGCCCGATTAGGACTATTAAGCCCCATTATTCCAGCAGTAAGCTCAAGACTTATTGTTATGTGGTAAAAATCCAAAATGGGAGGATAAGTTGTCCCGGCTGGGTTTCGAACCCGCGACCTCTGGAATCTCTGGATTCATAGAGTGCCGCCTTTACCATTAATAATATATAAAAAAAATATGATAACTTAACTCAATTAAAAAAAAAAACGCTTGCATAAGAGTCTGCAACCATTGGGACATTTTCATCTTTACTATTCAAGGTCTAAAACTTAACTGACCAAATTTCGTATTGTGCGCATGACACATACTTTTTCTCTTCTCTCTTTTTATAATTTAATATTTCGTTATTGTGCGCATGACACATACTTTTTCTCTTCTCTCTTTTTATAATTTAATATTTCGTTACATAATTTCGTCACATAATTTCGTCACATAATTTCGTTACATAATTTTGGTTATGTGCCAGAGCAAAGACATGAAAATGTCAAAACCTGCTACCCACATTATTATAATTTAATATTTCGTTATTGTGCGCATGACACATACTTTTTCTCTTCTCTCTTTTTATAATTTAATATTTCGTTACATAATTTCGTTACATAATTTCGTCACATAATTTCGTTACATAATTTCGTCACATAATTTCGTTACATAATTTTGGTTATGTGCCAGAGCAAAGACATGAAAATGTCAATTTAATATTTCGTTACATAATTTCGTCACATAATTTCGTTACATAATTTCGTTACATAATTTCGTCACATAATTTCGTTACATAATTTTGGTTATGTGCCAGAGCAAAGACATGAAAATGTCAAAAATATTTCGTTACATAATTTCGTCACATAATTTCGTTACATAATTTCGTGTCATAATTTTGGTTATGTGCCAGAGCAAAGACATGAAAATGTCAAAAATCAATGTTGATGATGATGATGATGATGATGATAATAATAATAATAATAATAATATTGAACCTCTGAAATAGTAAAAACTTTTTTTAAGTACCTAGGTTATGACTGTGATGAGTAATCAATAGTCATTACTCGTTATTTTTGTAATAGAAAAAAAGTTTTATTTTCACAATGGCCAACTTTATGTTTCTGAAATTACAAAAATGTTGAAATGACGAAGCTCTCCACAAATTCTAGAACAGACTAGATTGATGGAAAGTACAAATAATTAATCCTATTATTTTTCATTCCTGTTTTATAAACTATCGGAAACAGAAATTAAAATAATGTTCTATATACAATCATACAGGGTGTTCCATTATAAACGAGACATTCAAATATCTCGAGAACTACTGACGATAGAAAAAATCTGTAAGTTCTACCATTTTGAGAAATACGAAAGCTCGGTTTTATACTCAGAACAGAACCCCTAATAATCCCTGTTTTCAGAGTGGGCCCAATTTTTTCCAGTGTATTAGCTATTTTTATTGTACTACACTCAGTTTGTCTTTTTGTAAAAAGCCAATTTCAAATAACAATAGGCATTCAAAGGCCAACGGAAAATAGGTAATTCCCCTCTTTTACCAACACTTACTTCAAAGTTAATATTCAGACAGAAGAGATTTTGATTGTCTTGCAAAATTGAATCTGACAGTTTCTATTTTCCTAAAGAAAATACAAATAGAACTAAAAGAGACTTTATAAAAAACAAAGTTTTAAATTTCATATTTTACATACCATTACTAAGCAAAACCCCTACGGTTTGTAATTGTAAAATCAGTAGATAACTGACCTATCAAAGAAGTAATATTATTTTATAGAAATTTTTTTTACGAAACAAAGTCAATAAAAACTAAAATTTAAAAAACGTAAATAAAAAAATATGCAAAATTCTTGGAAATTGAAATACTATGTTTAGTTGAAAAATGAAATACGATAATATTAACAGTACACATATACATAATATTTACTTAGGTTAGAAAGAACTATAATACAAATAATGCATACTATTCATTTTTTACTTACTATACATGTTTTTTTTTTTTTTTTTACTGACATTGCAAGTTGAATTTTTTTTTTATAGGTATTATAGTTTACTACCATCTGCATCATTATAGACAAGCTTATTTTCGCTAACTTACTAACATGTCTGTCAAAATAATATTAACAGTAGTTTATTTTCATTTGTTCTATTTTTATGAAAACTTATAGGTACCCTTACACACCTATTTTTAAACTCTACCATATTTAGTACATTTACTTCACATTAATATACCTACATACAAGGTTTGTGATGATTGTATGACTCATTACAATTCAAGAAGACTCTTGGAAAAATTACCATTGGAATTTTTGGAAAAACTTGGGGAAAAAAAGACATAATAGTTAATTAAATAATCAATTTATATCATTGGTTCTATAAGTATTTTTTTATCAATTTATTTTTGTTTCTCTCCTGCAGGATGATCTGCCCCCAGAGCAAATAGCAGGTAAGTGAAACATCATACCAACTAATATTAAATTTAAATTTTTTAACCATGTCAGATTATAAAATTATACAGTCAAGTAACAAGTAAATACAATAAAATAAGAAGGTATTCAAGATCAAAATGTTTATTGGAGAAAAATCTAGTTTCAAGAAATTTCCTAGAACAGATAATATTTTTAAGTAATTTAAGTATCAATAATAAAATATAATGTCCAGGCTACAGTGGCCTGCCAAAAAGCCAGTAAGGATTTCTCTTTGCTCAGACAGAGCATTTCCTTTGCTCTTTTGGGCGAATAAGTTATGGTCTTATTCTTAGCCGAGAGTGACGTGGATTATGATATCATGAAATCAGTAGGTAAATCCTCTGACTTGCTGACGAGAAACGAGACCTTGTAAGAATGAAATATGAGTACATATTCTATTATAAATTTAAAATCAATTCAATTAAAAAAAAAAAAAACAATATTTATGTTCGCTATAAGTGAAAGCACAAATATTGATAGTGACAGCT
Source organism: Bactericera cockerelli (assembly GCA_024516035.1). Lineage (NCBI taxonomy): Eukaryota > Metazoa > Arthropoda > Insecta > Hemiptera > Triozidae > Bactericera > Bactericera cockerelli. The sequence continues at coordinate 19,112,059 of CM044965.1, forward strand.
GTATCCATGAGATTGTGAGGAGTGAGACAGAGGATCAGAGGGATTGAGTGTGAAGATGGTGCAGGAATGGGATGAGTGCAATAATAGAATAATGATTTTTTATTGTTTGATTTAATAATAAATATAATAATCATATAAAAAATAATTATTTATTAATAAAATAAAATAAATAATTAAATCATTCACAATAGATAAAACAACAAAATAAAGAACAACCAACACCAAGAATACTACTCTAGTCATGTTGCCTATTATCAATATCATATTTCCTAGAGAAAGGATATCATACTAGTTATATTACCTATCATCAATATTATATTTTCTACGGAAAGGATATCATACCAGTCATATTACCTATCATCAATATCATATTTCCTACAGAAAGGATATCATACTAGTCATATTACCTATTACCAATATCAATATCATATTTCCTACAAAAAGGATATGATACTAGTCATACTACCTATCATCAATATCATATTTCCTACAGAAAGGTTATCATACCAGTCATATTACCCAATATCATATTTCCTACAGAAAGGAAATCATCCCAGTCATATTACCTATCATCAATATCATATTTCTTACAGAAAGAATATCATACCAGTCATATTACCTATCATCAACATCATATTTCCTACAGAAAGGAAATCATCCCAGTCATATTACCTAGGTATCATCAATATCATATTTCCTACAGAAAGGATATCATACCAGTCATATTACCAATCATTAATATCATAGCAGAAAGGAAATCATATTACCAGGAGAAAATCTATGCTATACAGGATTCCAGGAAATTAAATTTAAATCTAATCACCCCAAATATGGCATGAGGAGGAAACATGAGAAGAATCAGATGTTGGAAGATGAGGACGAGCTGATTGGATTTTCAGTTGAAACGTGTGCTGTGATTTTTCAATAAGGAAAAGAACTGTTGAGAAAATAGGTAAAATGAATTGTTAAAAAAAATAGTAAAATGAATTGTTACAATATTTTTGGTGAAATGAATTGTTACAATTTTTTTGGTAAAATGAATTGTTACAATTTTTTTGGTAAAATGAATTGTTACAATTTTTTTTGGTAAAATGAATTGTTACAGTTTTTTTGGTAAAATGAATTGTTACATTTTTTTTGGTAAAATGAATTGATACAATTTTTTGGTAAAAATTAGGGTGGAAAAGACGGGGAATTGTAGAGCGGGGATGTATTTGAGAGAGGTGGTAGGAATTGAGATACAGAAGTGAGGGGGTGGGGGGCGTGCCCGGAAAGAGATGAATGAATGATTGATTTATTTTCCAGTAATGTAAGAAAATAAATAAATAAAATCAAAAATGAATTATGATTGCATTGAAAATTTAGATAAATAAGAAACTAAAATGTTTTTTTTTCATATGGATTAATAGAAGAAATGATTTTTAAAAGGTATCATCTATTCATTATTACAAGAGATAAAATATCCCCTCCATGTCGATTATCTAAACGTAAATAGGCTCATTCTGATTTTAGAAGAAATATTAATTAAAATAGGTTTCCTCAAATGATCATGATTGATTGATGATAATGACTAAGGAAATGATTGAAGTTGGAAAAAATGCTATGAAAAAATCTTTCAAAATAGCATTGGAAATAAACAATAAAATGAAATTACAATCTTAGCCTTCAAAGGAAAAATTCCCTCGTGGCAAGGAAAAGACTTTACCTCTTTATTTTTTATGAATTTAATTGAAATTTTAATTAAATAAAGAACGTGGCGAAAAATCTCTTTGTCTCTTTTATGTCTCCCTCTTTACCTCTCATCCAGGTGGTCCCTGAGGCATTTCCTCCGAAAATAAAGTCCATACGTCATGAGAGAGGAACAAATTTTTCATTTATTAAAACACACAATTGCGGCTGTCTGCCTTTGTAAATTTCTCATACCAAAAATCAAACACCAAGGCTGAGGTGTGAAGAACGCCCATATACAAAAGACAGCGCGGCAGAGTGTAAGGCATAATACACAGCAAATATTAAAATGGTTTACAAGAATTTAATATCTGGAGCTGTAAACTCTTTGACACAAATGATTGAATTGTGAAATACATACTTTTTGTTTTGGGGTTTACCGATCTTTCCAACTGGTTAGATCATACCGTCATATCGAGAGGAGAATTTTACCCTCCTATCATTGGAAATTCAATAACCAGCTACCTATATTAACCTCACTCAGCCGCGGTTGGGCAGAGAATAGGTTAACCACGAGCGTCCGAATTCAAATGGTCATTCATCAAAGTCCTAAAATCGCTGGTGATTGTTCAGTACATACATGAAAGCTCAACTTGAGTGATTGAACTAGAACAACTGTATTCAACTTGCGTTCTACGCTGGCTAAGGAGAGAGCAATACCTGAAATGTGTGTAAACCTAAAAAATGATCAGAGTGAACCCAAAAAAATCGAAAAGTCCCGGTCTCCTCTCAAATTTGTATAAAATAGAACAATACGAAGAGAAGCATGGTGAAATGGTGAGACAAATAGCTGAAAATAGTGACGGATACAAAGAAACTATCAAAACATTAGAAAGAAGAAGTTGAGAAGCAGGACAGAGGAATATTGGAAATAAAAGTATATATGATTTTATTTGTGGTGAAGCACAAGGCCTCTTCACAATTTTTGTGGGTAGCGCAGCATTACTAAGAGCCTCCTGTACTTTTCGAATTCTATTACATTAATTTCTTTTTACACTGGTAATGCCGCCACTGGTCGTTACTCATAAAAGTAACTACTCATTTTCCTCACGAGGTATGAGTGGACGACGAACATCCAAGTACAGAGCAGAAAAATTCCTACCCCGCTGGGAATTGAACCCAGGTCACCATGTAAACAATGCCTAGCGCGCGGTGACTACTAGAAAAAGAAAGTAGAACATAAAGACAGATAAGTCTGGCTGGGGGACTATGAACAGACCTGACCTGGGTTCGATCCCCAGAGGGACAGGAAATTTTTCTGCTCTCTACTTGGAAGTTGTGCGTCCAGGCGTCCACTCATATATACTTCGCGTCCTGAGGAAAATTGAAATAACTCAACCTCATTTCACTAAAATTTCACTTAACTTGGGACTTGAACCACCAATCTTTAGATTAAAAGTCCGCCGCCATATCGATTGTGCTAATCAGGTCAGCAAGAGAGGGTATAAAGAGCTAAGAAGACCCAACAGAAAAAGGATAGAGAGGAATTTCTTTTCAGGAAGGATAGGACGGAGTATTTTAAAACGCAGATGAGATTTATTACGCTATAAATATTTCTTCAAAGCAAGTAAGCGTCCCTCCATGTGCAGTGTCATTAATAAAAAAATATTATTGTTATAAAATTATAAGAATCAGGTATAAAGGGTTTCAAAATTAACTTTTAGGCTGGAGGTCATGTCAATATTCAATATTAACACAATCGATTTAATAATAATCATAACACTCTTTAGTGGAAGGTAACCACCAGGCGAGGTTAAATATTTTTCAAATTTACAGATACTAAGTACCTACCCATAACACCTCTGAGTAACCTACCCATAAGATGCGATTATTCCACATAAAATATCAAAACCTTTTCGAATAATCAGGAAATGTAAAGAAAATATTATTATTATAAAATTATAAAAACCAGGTATAAATAAATTACAAAAAAAAAAAAAAAAACAAACTACTTTCCTATTCTTTGTACCTTTTGAAATAGTCTCATTTTAAAATGTATAAAAATATTTTGTTTGTATTAGAGACTTGAAAAATAAAATAAAAGTAATAGTTATAGGCATATTAAAATTAAAATAAAATATAAAATAACACCATCACTGAATGTAACCAAAATAGGGTAAAAATATTTTTTTTCTCCAAATTAATAAATTTATACCGAATAAATAAAATTTAAACTAAAATAAACTCAGAAAATTTCACATGAAAATTGCTTATGTGCGGTAAAGTATTACCTCTTTCTTTGGAAACCCTAATAAAAATAATTATTTTATTATTGAAGGTGCACATTTCTTTATATTTGTATAATATAGGCTGGTTGGCTGGCGCTACTTGACGAGCGCTAGCTTCTTGGCGAACTTGATATGCATTCGAGCTGTTTGTTTTTAGAGTCTGTAAGGATAGATAATTCATGTAGGTAGTAAATCAAAAGCAGGACACACAATAAATTGACACAGAGCTTCCTTCGAGAAAGGACGAGTTATGGTAGGTACTGGTCAGTTTTTTCAAACGGGATATAGTTTGTGCTGCTTTTTAGATGATTTACAACCAGCGTCGCGTCGATGGCACGTTATTTTTATTTTTTATTATTATTTATAGTAGTCACCGTTGCCGAGTGAGTTAGCGCGCTGGGAATTGCACGCATGGTGACCTGGGTTCGATCCCCAGGGGTCAGGAATTTTTCTGCTCTATACTTGGATGTTCGGGGTCTTTTTTTTTTTGAAACTCTTTATAAGTAGAACATAAATACAGACAAATAATAGTAAAAATTAAATATAAAATTGACAATATTAATAATATAAACAAGAAAAAAAAATAAACAAAATATATACATAAATGTCCTAACTAAAGGGCGGAGTAATGTAATGTATTTTATTTGTGCATATTTATACAACATGTAGGTATGTACACAATTAGGCTTAAGAATAATATTAATACTAATTTAGACAAAAAAAAAAAAACTTAATGCTAGATGTATAAGAAACGTAAGTAGAAAAATTAAGAGTTTATAGTGACAGGCAGTCATGAGATGAAACTGATGAGGAATTACTCTCATACCTACTTAAATGGATATGAAGAAATAGTGTAGATTGTAGATGCTGGAGAAGAGATGGAAAAAGAGAGACAGATGGCAATAAATAGATATTTCGGGTATGGCAATAAATAGATATTTCGAGTGGCTCCTTTTTTTTGGGGGACCCTGTATTTGTATACGAGTGATGATAATTTTATCTCTGATGATTTTTTTTTTTTTTTTGCAGTTCTGCGCAAGGCTTTCGATGCTTTCGACCGCGAGAGGTCGGGTTCGATTCCCTGTGACATGGTCGCCGACATCCTCCGTCTGATGGGTCAGCCCTTCAACAAGAAGATCCTGGATGAGCTCATTGAGGAGGTGGACGCCGACAGTAAGTTGATGAAAGCTCAGTGGTAAAGGCGGCACTCTGTGAATCCAGATGTCGTGGGTTCGAAACCCAGCCAGCGGGGACATGACAAGTTATCCTCCCATTTGGGATTTTTACCACATAATAATACGAGTATGTCTTGGGCATACTGCTGGAATAATGGGACTTTAATCGTCTTAATCGGTAATCGGGCAGTATAAATAAGGCGATATTATTATTATTATTAAAGTACCAGGACCTCATTCCAGAAAGCACTCTCACTCTCAAAATTCCCAGCACGGTTGAAAGGGATCAACCGTCAAATTTTGTTCAAATAAAACCAATCAGAGTGTGTTGTTTACCAAAATACCCAGTCAGAGTGTGTTGTTTACCAAACAACTCAATCAGAGTGTGTTGTTTACCAAAATAACCCAATCAGAGTGCTGTTGAAATAGAGATTTTTTGGGGATTATGAGAGTGAGAAAGCTATGGAACAAGGTCCTGGTATCTTTTTCACTTCTTTTTATTTTCTTTTTTTGCAAAATAATGGTAAGATGTTACTTTATGGAACTGGTCTTTTTCTTAGGTCATTTTTTATAATTATATAATTATGTTCTACAATTTGGTCAGGCGAGCTGACAAAAAAATTGAATTTTAAATTTGATTACAGTTTTTTATACCTGAAAGCGAACCGGAAGGGATACCTTCGGGTTCGCTCGTGTTGACCTAGCACCTAAATGGGAAGTAGTGTGTCACTTCTCACTCAACAGAGGGTAGGCATACTCCGGGATGAGCAAGCTACAACACAGACAACGAGCGTTTACAGTAGCTCCTTTCTCATGGCTACGAAATAAAAAGGCTCTGAAACACTTATCTTTTTTTTTAATTTTAATTTCAGCTGTTAGTGGATTATTTTCTATCTACTTATATTGCTTAAAAAGTTCTTTGTCTTTTTCTTCGATTTTTATTTCCTCATAACTATTCTTCTTCTTCTCTCTCTCTCTCTCTCTCTCTTTCTCTCTCTATCTCTCTCTCTCTCTCTCTCTCTCTCATAAAAAAAGCAAAAACAAATCTAAACAAACAACCAAAATAGCTTTGTTAGACGCGAAATCTGTTCAGCCGATGCGACGCCTACACCAACAGGCTGTTGAGCAAATTTCGTTGCGAAAACAGTGTCTGTTACGCATGGTTGAACAAGATTCGCAAATTCAAACAGAATGTTACCCAGCCCTGCTGCGAGGGATGAAAGCAGCCACTGATGTGTCTTGGGGCTTATTGTTTTGCTGAAATAACGAGGGCAAGAGAGTTGGAGAGTTGGAGAGGGCGAAATGGTTAAGTCAGTGCGTAGAATGAGTAGAATAAGAGGTTAGGCTTGAGGAGTTTCTGTCGACTTCCAAGTATTAATACTAAACCTGGAAATTAGAATTATAATAATAATGATAATAATAATCAACCGAACACAGTGAGGGAGCGAAGCGACCTCACTAAGTGAGGTTCTGTTTTAACTTGCATAATGGACGATTTGGCTTTCGTTTGTCTGTCTGTGTGTCTGTCTGTCTCTCGAACTTCAAAATTGATGAAATTTTGTATACATGTTCATTGGGGTCCTAAAATTTTACCTATAGTTTTTTGGGCCAAATTAGATCACTCGGGGTCAAATGGGGGCCGTTTTGGTAAAAATTGAAAACAATTTGTCTATTTTTATTAAATGAAGCAATATTCTTGAAAATTTGTAAAGGTAAGGTAAGGGGGCTGCGGAAAAAAATCGAAAAAAGTCCAAAAATAAGGGCCGGTTGATATTTTTTTAATTAAAACCTATCGAGTGGGGTATTGAAGTTAAGTTAAGTTATCATATTTGTGTTAATCACTTTCGTGATATCACAACTACTCAAACACACTCTACTAAATCGACACTGCAAATCGGACTTGAACCACCGACCTTCAGGTTACAAGTCCGTCACCTTATCGATCAAGCTACTGAGGTCAGTTTTCTGGTCATATTTTTTTTCTCAACACATTTGCCTTAGAATTATACCTGATTTTGACTTGGCCTTTTCAACATTTTTGTTTTTTATGTGTTTTCACGACAAAAATAGGAGTTAAGTGTCCCTTTAATCCAGCATTTGTGCCAAAAATGAGTGGTCAATTTCTCAAGTATGTTTATATGAGTAAAAAAGCATGCAAGTTATATTTAGAGAAATAGAGAAGGTCTTTTTAAAAATGTTTATTTCAAAATTCCCCAAAATTTATTACAACTTAAAAATAATAATAAGACAATTAAAAATGATAAAAACACAATAAAAATTGATAATTTGAAATAGTGAAATGAAATACGTGATTAACAGTAATTTAATCAACGATTGATTAATTAAACAGATAGGAAATAAATTAATAAAAATAACTTGAGAAATAATAATAAAAAACACGTAATATTCTGCTCGATGCAGAAGAACAATAATTATACGCACAAGATCTGCGATGGATCGGGAATTGGCTCAGACTGACTAACTAGCTACGATGCAAGCGAGTGCACCGTGAGATATGCTGACTCAGGTGTGCTAGGTCAGCAGTTAGGCTCGCATAACTCCTCCCTCATTAGAATTTGGCACCCCCTGGAAGTGTTACATTATGGTCTGTTTGGCCAGAAGAAAAGTTCTTAGATTGAACATTGTGATTGTGTTGGATAGGTGCTAAGTTTTGATCAATAGAATGAGAATGAGAGAGTGTTTGATTAGAGGTAGGAATATTCCTAAGACAAGGAATGAAGCGAATTTTGTTTAGTAATATATACAAAATAATGGATAATGTTAGGACCAAAGTTATACAGTTTAGAATTTGCCATTGGGAAGAGTTTTCAATAGGAGACGGTGATACATTCGATTCTGGCATCAATTGATTGAGATTGATGTCATTAATCTTAAGGTTATTTAATTTAATCTTAGTATTTGATAAGTTTTTCATTTTACTTATATCTAGATTAACATTATTCAAAATAGTTGGTTTTCCGAAGGATTCCAGTTTAAAATTGATCTTTTCGTTTCGGAAAACCAAGTTATCTCTATCTAATTCTATTAAGTAGATCCCTTTAATTTCTTTGATTTCAACTCCATGTGAGGATTCAAATTTTAATGTTTCTTGAATGGGAAAAACTGCTAAGTATTGGTTTATTTCAGGAATAAGTTGGATATGATTTTCTGATATGTCTAAGCGAGTTTGTTCACAGTTATTTGCATTTTCATGTAAAAGAATTTCAGATTCGCAATTATTGAGATTATTATCAAGGTCCTTTTGGAAGCATTGAAAGGGATTACTTAAAATACATGCATTATTTAAAGGTTTTACTGAGGAATGTGATTTAAGAAAGTATTTGCTGTGGGGAATAATTGTAGAAAATCCATTGTCATTGAGTGACGGTATAGACAAGAGAAAGTACAAGTCAAATATGGTGTCATAGTTTATAGGGAATGAGAGGAAGTAAACAATTTTCTTATCTTCTACTTTACAATTGACGGTCATGAGTTTTTGGAGGTCCGAAATGTTTTTTGGGTCTAGAGGTATTTGAAATTTCTCGTTAATGAGTGTTAAAATTGACACTAGTTCTTTATGTTTCAAAATGCTAGGGTGGTACGTTCCTATGCGACAAAAGGTTATAGAGTTTTCTATGTCTTGTAAAACGCTAAGTATTGTGTTATACAATAGTATTAGTTGGTTGCATAGGTCTTTAGCATATAGTATGTTGGGAATTTCCAGTTCTCTTTCTACAATGTTAGTTAGTTGCATTATTCTAGATTTTAGTAGTAGTTCGTTGTGTTCTATATTTTTTATTGTTTCGTCGAATCTCTTAACAGATTCTTTGTTGAATGTATATTGTAGGTTAAGCTGTTTTTGAAAATTATTAGAGTTTGTTGTTAAGTCATTTAGTATTTTGTCAAAATGTTCACCGTCTGTGGAATCTAAGTTACCTGTGATTGATTTAATTACTGAGCCTATACCATTGAATAAGGCTCGTTTAGATCGTTCTCGTTCTGGAATGATATTAGTTAGTTTTTCTTCTATAGAGGTTTGTAAATGGGAAATAATTTTGTTGTAATTTTCTAGATCTCTTTTGAATGAGGATTTATTGGCAATGACGTCCTGTAAGAAATTATGTTGAGTTTCTAGATCTTGTAGTTCTTCTATTATTGGTTTGAGGTTGTAATAGTGTGTGATAGTATGAGTGTTCTTCTGCAATCTTGCTGTACCCATATTGATGGGTAGAATCCCGGAATTCTTCGTTAAGTTCCGGAGGTTGGCTCCCCAGGCTCCTTGGAGGGACCTGAAACATATTGTTTGGGTCTTTTAATATTTGATAAGTGGATTCTTTCGGAGGTGTTGTGGTGAGTTGTTTTTATATTTGCTGTTTTTAGCTCTTTGTTTACACTATCTAATTCTTCTTTTTTATATTTATTTTTTGTTTTGGATTGTTTTTGTTTGTTTTTCACAAAAACGTTCTGTGGGATCTCGGGTAGGGGTTCTCTTTTTTCGTTTATTTTCTTGATGATCTTATCTTTGTTCGTTTGAAGTGTTTCATTGATGGTTTCATATAGCACTTTCATCTTTTCCTTGTGGTTATTCACATAGTTTGTAGCCATCTGACGATCAACATCGGCTTCTACAGGATCGTTGGTTTCAAAATGACCAGTGATGACATGGATTGGTCGTAGCTTAGTAACTGAGTGTATTGTATTATTGTACGCTAGGATAGCGTATTGTACTTTTGTGCGGGTTGACTCATTTTCGAATTCCTTCCTATTGTTGAAAATCCGAATGTGCTCGATTAGGGTCGAATGGAATCGTTCAACAATTCCATTGGATTCCGGGTGTTGAGATGAGTTAAAGTGGACATTAACTCGGTGAAAGGAGAGAAGTTCTTTAATAATTGTATTTTTAAATTCTCCACCGTTGTCCGTAATTATTTGAGTTGGTAATCCGTGGTTAGAGAAATATTCAATAAGTTTATCTGCTATTTCTATTGCTTGAGTTGATGTTACTGCATATTCTTTTTCTGTATTACTGTCCATCAAATCAAAGAATTTTACAACAACAAGTTAATCTAAGTTGGTTGTTTTTTTTTTTTTTTTTTTTTTTTTTTTTTTTTTTTTTTTTTTTTTTTTTTAAGACAGATAAATGTGTTTTTATATTATATAGATAAGTAGATAGTCTTATGTTAGATAGTTTTATATTTTTATAGTTAGGGAAATTAATTGTAAATTAGTTAGTACAGGGTAAAAATGCCCGTATATTGTTCAAATAAATAAATAAATAAATAAATAAATAAATAAATATGCTTGTGCAAATTTAGAGAAAGAGTCCACGAGTGTTAAGAACTTGGTGCCGTCTAGAGTTATAGTGTCCATGTGTATTATCTCGAACGGTTTGGTGGCAGTTGGTGTATTGTTTAAAAATAATTTCATTGGTTTTCTGTCATATTTTGCTACCTGACAAGGTTCGCAATTATTTATCATTTTCTGTATCATTTGTTGCATGTTCGGCCAGTAGTATAGTTCTTTGAGTTGGTCATATACTTCTTTACTGCCTCTATGATTCGTTATTCCTTCATGATATCTAGTGATTATGTCTTCCTTTTGTTTGTCGTTCGTTATATCTTTGAGAAATTTTGTACATTTAACAAGGTTAATTTCGGAATCTTTGAAATTGGTTTGCAGAACTCTGGATAGGACTTCATACAGTGGTGATTCAAAATAAATGCAGTATTTTATTTTTGGTGCAATATAGGTTTTAAGAAAAGCCTTGAGGTGATTTTCAGTATTATTTTTAGGCACTTCAACTACGAGTCTTTGTTTGTCTTTGTGAAGTAATAATTTTTTAACAGGTTTAGGTGGTGTTGATACTTCTCTTATAATTATTTGGTTTCTATTTGTGTTTAGTGTTTCTTCTGTGATAGGAATTCCAATAATTGGGTTTTCGTCGCTAGAGTGAATGGTGTTTATATCTTCACTGGTATTATTTACAATTGATTCTTCTGTTTTGTTGGTATTAACAACTTGGGTGTCTTCAGTCTCATGTTTGTCATTCGGTATTTCTGTATTAAGTTCTTGAGCAAAGGCGGTGTAGTAGGAGGCTGCATCTGTGGCTAGGTCGTTGTCTGCAGGTGACAAGGTTGCCGGATCTTCTGTAAGTCTTTCATACGTTTGGTTCACGAAGTCGTCCAAGTCTTCTATGTCTTCAAGACGTTGGTCTAGATCGGGTTGGGCGGCTGTAGATAGATTGTCATCGTTCCTTTGGTTTCGTTCTTCGCTCATCTTTCGCCTCGTGTCGTGAATAAAGCGTTGTATAGCATTTAGTTCGTTATACTCCTTCTGGTTTGTTATCTCGTTTGCATTTAATTCAATCCGAGAAAGTGCGTCTGCGTTGGAATTGAGACATCCTTTCTTATATATAATTTCGTACTCGTATTCTTCGAGCTTTAGGCGCCATCTTACCAATTTCGAACTGGGTTCTTTTAGGGAGAAGATCCACTGTAATGGTCTATGATCGGTGATGATTTTAAACTTGCGTCCGTACAAGTAAGGCCTAAAGTATTTGGTGGCCCATACGATACCGAGTAGCTCCTTTTCTATCGTACTATAATTTTGTTCAGATTGATTCAACGTTCTACTGGCATATGCTATAGGTCGATCTTGTCCTACAGTTCCTTGAGAAAGTATTGCTCCCAGGGCCAGGTTACTTGCGTCAGTGGTGAGAATAAACTCCTTTGTAAAGTCTGGATATTGTAGTATTGGTTCATCCACTAAGAGATTTTTGCACATTTCGAAGCATTCTTTATATTCTAAATCATTTATGTCAATTCGTGCATTCTTCTTAAGGCACTTTGTGAGAGGTTTTGTAAGTTTGGCAAAGTCCTTTATAAATTTCCTGTAGTATCCAAGTAACCCAAGGAATCCTTTGATTTCTTTGGTAGTTTTAGGGATTGGGTATTTTTTTATGGCTCTTATTTTTTCAGGATTCGGTTTTACTCCTTCGGGAGTGACAATGTGTCCTAAGTATGCAACTTCCCTTTTTAGGAATTCTGACTTGTCGAGTTGGATTTTTAGCCCAGCATCTCTAAGGCGGTTGAATATTTGTTTGAGGTTGTTAATGTGATCTTGTAGGCTGACGCTAAAGACGATAATGTCATCGAGGTACACGAGACATATGGTGTTCACGAGTCCTCTTAGAATTTGGTCCATTACTCTTTGGAATGTTGCCGGTGCGTTCTTTAACCCAAAAGGCATTCTTAGGAATTCATGATGTCCAAGTTCGGTGCTGAACGCCGTTTTTTCAATACTATCCTGTTCGAATTCAATTTGGTGAAATCCTGATGCAAGGTCAAGTGTCGTGAAGTATTGGCACTTGCCTAGTTTGTCCAATAAATCATTAATATTTGGCAGTGGATATCTGTCACTCACAGTTTTTTCATTTAGTCGTCTATAATCTACGACTAGACGCCATTTTTGCTTTCCGGATGCGTCTTGCTTCTTTGGCACGATCCAGATTGGTGAATTCCACGGTGAAAAGGAGTGCCGGATTATTCCTTGATCTAGCATTTTTTCCACTTGATTTTTTACCTCTTCTTTGTGTACTTCCGGGTATCGATATGATTTAGTGTAGACAGGGTCTTCATCTTTTGTTCTAATACAATGTTTGATCTTATTAGTAAATGTTAGATCATTGCCTTCAATGTGAAATATGTCTGCGTATTGGTCCAGTAGCAGTTTAATTTTTTCCTTTTCTTCAGGGTTCATGTGGTCGCTTCTGATTAGTTCAAAGGTGAATTGGTTCGCATTTTCATACAGGATGTTCATATTAGATTCTGGAATGTTTGATGTTGTGAATGGTTTTAATCTTAGGTTTGGTTTCAATTTCATGTCTTGTTCCTGTTTTGAACGGTTGATCACGGTGCAGAGGGCCTTGCCGTCTTTTACTGTTGCAATCCCTTCTTGAATGAGCATGTGACCGGATTCTGATTTGGTTTGTGGAATGAAAGCTTCACCATTAGTTATATTTGAAACGTTTAATTGAATCACTTGTTCACTTTCGGGTAAAATACGGATTGTGTTCAATTCGATATTAGTATCGCGGAGTTCCATTGGAATTTCTGTATACTTGTTTTTGAGTGTATTATTAGGTATGTCTACAGTTAGTCCAAGTTTTTCTAGAGTATCCATTCCTAGTAGACAATCGAAATAACTATGAAAGTTAAAAATATGGAATTTCAGGTCAGTTTTAATTTTGAAAATTTCAGGAGATGGAATTTTAATACTGTATTTTTCGTTACTTACTCCGTGTGCTGTACAAATTTGGAAGGGATCTGGTCGTATGTATTTGTCGAAGAGCTTCTTAGCTATTTCTGGTTTGATAAAGGATTTTGTGCTTCCAGTGTCGATCAAAGTTTTCAGGTTGTGTTCGGGTAATGTTAAGTATGGTAATTTATTTTCGTGATTAGTCAGGTTCATTAGAGTTCCTGAGTGTCCGAGGCTTCGTTGCGAAAATCCGCAGCATCGCTTTCGTAATAATCTACATTGTTTGTGATGTCTGGGTCGTACTGTTCAGATGTTTGTTCAGTAGTATCATAAATTTCATTTTCTGGTTCTTGTTCGATGTTGTGGAAGTTTGTGTTGTTACGTGTTGTCTGTGCGCTCATTGGGACAGGTTTGGGTAGTGAGTTGGTAGGTTTTGAATTCCACACATTTTGAGAGGAGTTGTTTGGTCTTGACCAGTTGTTGTTGTTGTTGTTATTTTCCCAAGTATTATTAGGTCTTGATTGGTTGGGAGATTGTTGGAATGGGCGATTTGAATTAGTATTGTTTGATTGGTTGTTGAACCGATTGTTGGAGTTATTGTTAGGGAAGGATCGGTTCATGGGGGGAATGTAACGGTTGTTACTATTGTTACCATTTGTTTTTTGATTTTGTTGGTATTGTGATGTGTATTTGTTGTTTGGTTGGTTAGTATATTGTTGGCCTAGGTTTCTTTTTGTTGCATCTATCTGGAAGTCGTTTGTCAGTATATTTAGTGCAGCGTTGAGATCGGCGGGATCTCTTGTTCTCATTAAAGAACCGAGAGGTTCTTTCAAACCTTTGAGGAACGTCCTCAACCCTACTTTGGCCACATAGTTTTTCACGTGTTCCGCGCCTTCAATCGCATGAGTATTGATGTAACTCGAATGAAGATTAATATGCTGTTGAATTTTTTGATGAAATTCGAAAGCTGTTTCGTTGAACTGTCGCATATTGCACAGTTCTAATGTGAGGGTATAACAATCGCGTTTGTCCCCGTACGTATTTAACAATGCTGTTTTTAGTTCGTCCCATGTAGTAATGTTGTATGTACTCAGATTTATTTTGGCATCACCCTTTATCTTTGCCTTCAGTGAGTTCATAAGATAAATGTTTTGGAAGTCATTGACGTCCGTGGCATTATAAAAATGCTTGACAAGGCTTTCCGAAATGGAAAGAAATTCCGATAAGAGTTCAACTTCTCCAGTGAACTCTGGCACCATTCGAAGGTGGTCATTTTTTAATTCAGGCATTTTTGGGCTTGAATTTAGACTAAAACTTGAAAATAGTTTGATAAGATCGTCTTGAAGATGATCGTCTGTGTTATAATCGTATCCGCAGTATAGATCGTCTGACGGAAATGATCGTATACTGTCGGAATCAGAAGAGGATGCCGTTTTGAAGAGTAATTCTAGATAAATTAAAATAAAAATGGAAAATGTAAAACCTTCAAATAATATTAAAATCTTACAATACAAGAAGGATAATCAGCATCCTTGATTGAATTTGGAGATCTGGAGAAGAGCCGGATGAGCAATTGCGTTGCGACAGGATCCTTGAGCGATTCAGGGGTTGTCGGTGTTTGTCTCGATCCGTGGGTTGTAGTATTCGCAAGATGAGTCAGGGACAGATGAAATTGTGGGGTAGTTGTTCAAGTCTCTGATGTTAAATAAACACTTGGTTTTCAAAGTTAAATTTTTATTATTTTGGGGATAGGTTCGATAGGATATCTTGGAAAATATGCGCTTTTCCGGAAGAATATCCTACTTTCGACTGCGCCAGTTATATTTAGAGATATAGAGAAGGTCTTTTTAAAAATGTTTATTTCAAAATTCCCCAAAATTTATTACAACTTAAAAATAATAATAAGACAATTAAAAATGATAAAAACACAATAAAAATTGATAATTTGAAATAGTGAAATGAAATACGTGATTAACAGTAATTTAATCAACGATTGATTAATTAAACAGATAGGAAATAAATTAATAAAAATAACTTGAGAAATAATAATAAAAAACACGTAATATTCTGCTCGATGCAGAAGAACAATAATTATACGCACAAGATCTGCGATGGATCGGGAATTGGCTCAGACTGACTAACTAGCTACGATGCAAGCGAGTGCACCGTGAGATATGCTGACTCAGGTGTGCTAGGTCAGCAGTTAGGCTCGCATAACTTGCATTGGCCGGAATCCGAACTACAGGATCCTGGTTCACAGCTAGACTACCAGAGTAGCGCTTTCACCACATGACCAAATTTTTTTTTTTAATAATAGATTTCTCGAAAGTAAAATAGCGTTATTGCTATAAAAGTAGGTAATTTAAAGTAATTAGCGTAATTGTTATAAAATTAGGTAACAATATAAACCATTAATTCTCGAGAAGGGAGCTTAAATATTAAAATTTACCGCAACGAAGCGCCTAGTCTTATTTCTTCTATTCTTAGGAAGCTCGTCTAACTAGAATCTAATTAGAATTTCCCTAGCTCGAATACCCACCAAGTGGTAACGCTGCAAACTATGAGAGCCCTACAAGGCTTACTGAAGCCTAAAGTATATGAATCATAAATATGAAGACTGAAGTAAATACACAATATGTACATTTAGTGCGCCAGGCCCGATTGTAGGAATAACTAAGGGGTAAGGTGAAAGGCTTTATAGAGAGACATTAGATATATTTCTAGCTCTTGCGAATCAGACACCTAGGAACCGGGGAACTTGAATAATAATATCATTATTTTGTGGAAGGTAACCACGATGCGAGGTTAATGCTTCAAGCATTTTCTACTACCTAACCTTCTAAGTCTTATTATTATGTGGTCACAAACACAGATTATAGAGCAAAAATTCATGTACTGGGTGGGATTCGAACAAATGTATCCCTACGCTACTAGGACTATTAGACCAACCTGTAAACAACTTACCTACCAGTCAATTGCTTCAATTGTTAAAACTAAACAACCATTTAAATAGATAAAGCTATCATAAATTATTTCTTCCAAATATTTTCCCAATCAAGCAGAAATTGTCTCTTTTATCTTCATGTTTATCTCCTTTACCTCCTCAGAAGTTAGACTTAGCTTATAGGTGATGTATTGTTTATAATATTCTTGTGTACAAATAAATAAAAGTATTCAATTCAATTCAATGTTGAATTTAAATATCCTAAAGCAAGAAACTTAAAATTAGAAGCCATTCAAGCCATATTTCATTTCCAATCCCTCTTCTAAAACCAGCCCTGTGGGACCCTACACAATCTACACATTGACGTAAGGTAAGAGTCGGTACCTTCCTTCTTTCCTACACTTCCTGGTATTTAGACTCTCGGCTTCAAACGAGAAAAACCTGCGTGAAGGACTTAAGCCCGTCAGCTTTCTGCTTTTCATTTTCGGCAGATGGAATTTTGCGAATCTGACGTGTTTTATCTTTCACAAGCTCAAATCCTAGTGCACTTCTCACACTTAAATCGTATTTTCTGTCCCGGTAGGTCCGTAGTCTCCGTAGTGAAGGCGGCGGTCTGGTAATCCAGAGATCGCGGGCAGAGGTCGCTTGTTCAAAACCCATCCAGGACATGACATGTTATTCCTCCCATTTGGGATATTAACAATAATAATAAAAATGTTTACTATGCATTAAATAACAACATGGTCAAGTACGGGGTGTACTTTTCAGGAACCTGTAGGCTTCTTCTTTTTATTTTTATTTTCTATTTTCTTAAGTTGTAATTTCAACATAATAATACGTCTTGGGTTTACTGCTGGAACAATGGGACTTAGGAGTCTTATTTGGGCAGTATAAATAAGGTGATATTATTAATATTATTAGCTTTATGCTAGACTTAGCTAAGGTTGCCAAAGTCGGTGAGACGTAGAATACACCAGGGCCTCATTCTAGGAAGCACTCTCTCAAAATCCCTCTTTCAACCGTAAAATCTCGTTATTATTATTATACAACGCTTTATTAGGTATAAATGGACATTATGTACTTACAAATAATTAATTTAACAATAAAAAAAAAAATGGAAACAATATATACAATGAAAATGAAAAAGAATAGAAAATATATAAAAACACAAGTCCTAACTAAAGGGCGGGGTTATTGCCTATGGCAATCTCTTCCACCCAACCCTCGTTCAAACAAGGCACTCTCTACACACTCGATGGCGCATAGGATGCACCGGTTCTCCTAGGATCACCGAAGTTAAGCAGCGAGGTGAAGACTTCGTGATGCTTGCTTGCCGGCTCAACCTAGGCTGGGTGAGGTCAATGTGGGTAGCATGCTTGTGAGTTTCCTGTGAATTGATTCGGTGTGAGCATAGCCGAACTACAGCATAGCAACTAAAACATAGCCGAACTACAGCATAGCAACTAAAGCATAGCCGAACTACAGCATAGAAACTAAAGCATAGCCGAACTACAGCATAGCAACTAAAGCATAGCCGAACTACAGCATAGCAACTAAAGCATAGCTGAACTCTGCATTCATTCAGTATTTCGTAAGCACTAAGCACTTTTAGCGCCAGAAAGATATCAAAACGACTTTGGAATAACACAAATAGATCGCATAGCATAGCCCACATGTTGGGGAATAATAATATGAGTAATATGACTCCGTTTATAGCTTCGGTGTTTCCCTCTCCCTCTCACAAAATTCAAATTTATTTTGTTTTGAGCTCTGCTTTGGAATAAATCCAAGGACTCTCTTTCTCTCCCATCTCCCTATCTCTCTCTCTTCTACTCCTCCAATCACTCCCTCTCTCTCCTACACTTCCAATCTCTCCTTCTTTCTCCCCTCCCCTCTCCCCCTCTTTATACTCCTCTATTCTACTCCTCCAATCTCTCCCTTTTTCTCTTCTACTCTTCCAATCTCTTCCACTATCTCTTCTACTCCTCCAATCTCACTCTCTCCCACTACTCATATACCTTTTTTCTCCCTCTATTCAACACCTCAAATCTCTCCTTCTCTCCCCTATTCCTACAATCTGTATTTTTCTCCTCTTTTCTCTATTCTTCCTATCTCTCCCTCCCTCTCCTACTCCTAATATTTCTATTTTTCTCCTCTCTCCTTTACTTTTCCCTGTCTCCCTCCCCTTACTACCCTTTTATGTGTTTAGATTATTTTTCTTCATACCTAAAATATAATGCAACATGACAGTCTAATTTGGGGTCGGTACTTCCCTCTCTTCCTCTCAACCCTTCTTACTTTTTCTTTCTCTTTCTCTCTCTCTCTCCCTTATACACACCCTATTATTGGTTTCATTTTTTTCTTCTTATTTAGATCCATATCACTCCCTCACTCACACACTCTATCTCACTCACATTCAATCTCACTCACTCTCTCTATCACACACTCAATCTCACTCACTCTCTCTATCACACACTCAATCTCACTCACTGTCTTTATCACACACTCAATCTCACTCACTCTCTCTATCACACACTCAATCTCACTCACTCTCTCTATCACACACGCAATCTGACTCACTCTCCCTTTCTTTGTTGTGAGCCTATTTTATAATTCGACCCTAGGGTTTCTTATTATAATTCAATACGGGTGGGGTGGAAGAGATTGCCATAGGCAAATGTTATATTGTCAATTTTGTATTTATGAATCTTTTATATTTGTTTGATTAAAAATGTTCTTCTAATAAACAGTTTAATAATGATAATAATAATAATACTAATACACATCTGCAATTATATGTATACAATATACCTATAGCTTAGTTATTTTTTACTGATTTTTTTTTTTTTTACGCCCTCACAATAAAGGCTACCTACTCTTCTTCTCCTTCTGCACCCATAATCATAAACAAATATTGGTCTCTCCTTCAATCTCTATATGTATGACATTCTCTCTTTTCCATTATTTATTTCTCCCTCTATCTCCCTGTCTCTCTCCTTTTATTTACGAGTATATCTCTTTCTGGTATCTTTTGAAAACACTCATTCTTATTTTGACATTAATCTTTACCTCTCATACCTCTTGTATCTTCTAGACCTTTTCTTCCTCTTTTTCTCTTTCTCTTCCTCTGTCTGTCTCTTTCTCTTTCTCTTTCTTTTTCTTTTTCTCTTTCTCTTTCTTTTCTCTTTCTCTGTCTCTGTCTCTTTCTCTTCTCTTTCTTTTTCTGTTTCTCTTTCTCTTCTCTACTCTTTCTCTTCCTTCTCTTTCTCTTTTTCTCTTAAAAAATAATTATTACCATAGGGATATCATGTTATTCTCAGCATGATTCTATTTCTAGACGTTTTCCCTATGTTGTGACACTTCATAAAAAAAGTGTTATATACTAAAAAAAAGTGACATTATTACGTTTCAAATTTTGTCACTATATTATGTGCCAAATTTTATTAACCACCCCCCCCCCCCTTCCGGTGTGAGAGTAAACAGTACCTAGTATTTACATCCGAACCCCTGAGGGCTAACAAAGATGGACGAAAAAGTCAACCCAACATATTTTCGTTGTTGTTACATAACATCGAGGTTATTCCAGACCGGAGGTTTTACCCTTCATTCGCTGAAAACTTACAAACTAGCTGATTGAATGGTCACTTGGTCACCCATACTAACCCTGCTGGATGTTGGTTAACTTTCTTAACTTGTGTTTTTAACCAAGCAAAATGGTCGTTTCGCGGTGAACGCGCCCGAGTGCTTATATATAACGAGAAATACAGTTTGTATGTATTTTGTCGTCTTGTATAATACATAATCAATAATGTAAGTGTTATGATTCCGCGCTACCCTCTAAAATTGTGATATAATAACACAAAGAAACACATTTATTTTAATACATAATCAATAATGTATAAATATATTAAATTCCAATATACGGTTACTGATAGTTGGCTTGGACGAAAGTGACCACAGGTTCGAATACCAGCAGAATAGGAATTTTAAAGCTACGAGATCAGGACCATATATTATTTTATCTGTCTCTGGTGGACAGTGTGAGGTTTAGGCACTGAAAACGATGCGCCATACCCACTAAACATTCTCCTTTCTTTCTAATATCTGCACCCTGGAACTGTTGCATAACTCCAGGGGACGAGATAATAGACCTCTAATTATAATAGAAAAGTTTTACATACACTTTTTTATGTCATAAAATTAATATTAGCTGATATTTAGCCCTTCTCTTCCATAGGTACCTAATAGATAAATAATTATTGAGTATGGAGTAACTGGCTCACTCAAATTACTTTTGATTTACTAAATTACTAAACTTTTTGTGGCTCTGTGCATCTATCATAGAAGCCATTGGAAAGTTTGCTAACTAAATATTAGGTACTATGCTAATTAATTTTCATTGAAGCTGAAGTAGGAATTAGCGCTTCGAGGAAGCCAATTGGCGCTCTGAAGTCAGAAGCCACAGATTTCTGAGAAGTGAGTCATTTTTGATGTTATGATACATCTCTTCTGACTTTATGTTGGGATTCAGCTTGCTAGATGGGGAAGAAATGGGTGGAGACAGGGAGAGAAGAGAGAAAGAAAAAAGAGAGGGAGGAGAGAGAGAGAAGAGAGAGAGAGAGAGAGGAAAGAGAGATAATAGAAAGAGAGGGGAGAGATACAAGAGAAGAGAGAGAGGAGGGAGGAGAGAGAGAGAGAGAGAATGAGATAGAGAGAGAGAGAGAGAAGAGAAATAAACATAGAGGAATAGAGAGAAAGAGAAGAGATAGAGATAGAAATAGAGAAGAGAGAGAGAGAGAGAGAGAGAGAGAGAGAGAGAGATAAGAGAAATAAACATAGAGAGACAGAGAAAGAGACAGATATTTATATGATCCTCTTGAGAGGTTGTAATGCGCAGAAGAAAATTTATTGTCACATGAGAAGGACAGGGTCTTGATGTCTTTCAGTAATAATAATAATGACTCTGAGGTAGAGAAAGGGAGGGGAAGAGAAGAGAGAGACAGAGGAGGAGAGGAAGTTAAAAATAGGAGAAGGGTGGGGTGGGGGAGAAAGGGAAAGATGATTGAGACGGGAAAAAGAGCAGGAGGGAAGAAAAAAGATGGAGATAAGGGGGTAGGGAGTAACAGGAAGAGGTCTAAAGAGAAAAGAGGAGGGATAATAGGAGTGAAAAATAGGGGCAGTAAGGAAAAGGAGAGAAAGAGGAAGAAGTAGGGTAAAGAATGGTGTAGAAAATGGGGTAAAGAGGTTGGGTGAAGGAGGTTCACGTGGGATCAAGAGTGGAGAAGAGAGGAAGCATGCAAAGAAGGAGGTGAGGGAGAGAGGAGGAGGTAGAGGAGAGAGCAGGGGAGGAGGGAAGAGAGAAAAAGACAAAGAGGGTAGAAAATGGGACACTAATAAGTGGGGTCGGAGAGAGAGGAGAATGATTAGGTAGGAGAGAAAAGAGATGGAGAAAAAGGGACAGAAAAGAGGAGGAGAGATTGGAAGAGTAGGAGAGAGAGGGATTGATTGGAGAAGTAGAAGAGAAAGAGGGAGAAATTGGAAGAGTAGGAGAGAGAGAGGGAGAGATTGGGGGAGTACAGAAGAGAGAGAGGGAGAGATTGGAGGAGTAGAAGAGAAAGAGGGAGAGATTGGATGAGTAGAAGAGAAAGAGGGAGAGATTGGATGAGTAGAAGAGAAAGAGGAATAGTTTGGAAGAGTAGGAGAAGTGGAAGTGAAAAATAAAGAGGAGGAGGAAGAGAAGAAAGGAGGGGAGTTAGGGAAGGAGAAGTGAGCTATCAATTGAGTTTCAGAAAAAAGGTAATTATAATAATAGATCTTCCAGTGGAAGCTAACCACTTGGCAAGGAAGTTGGAAGATAACCACTTGGCAAGGAAGTGGAAGATAACCTCTTGACAAGGAAGTGGAAGATAACCACTTGGCAAGGTTCATTTAAGTCAGTGTTTCTACTTGTATTTATTTGTAGAAAATAATTACAAGGGTTGAAATCGGAAGTATTGTGTTCGTTTTACTAAAAAAAAAAATTTTTTTGCCCTGATTTCAATGAGTAGACCAGCATTGGCTTGGTTCTGGGGGCCCTTGTCAATTATTAGCCTCCTTGTATAGACAGTGGTAGAAGTGCTGAGTCATTACTCCACTGTCTGGCTACCATCGTTCATGATGACGCCACCCTATGATGATGATTTCAATTTTCTTTGTTTCCTCCCAGAGTCCGGCCGCCTGGAGTTTGACGAGTTCGTGACTCTGGCCGCCAAGTTTATTGTGGAGGAGGATGACGAGGCCATGCAGAAGGAACTGCGGGAGGCTTTCCGGCTCTACGACAAGGAAGGTGAGTCCACAATAGAACACTTTTTTTTGTAATGGGTGATTCTATTACTTTCCTTTCTATGGGATGAGGAAAGTAAAAATAGCCTACCCGACCCTTCCCAGGCTGGTTGAGGTTAATGTGGGTAGCTGGTACGATTCCCAGCGAATGGAGGGTAGAACCCTCGTCCTAATCCAGGACGTTAAATCAAATAGAATCGTTGGCGTTAGGAAGTGCATTCAGCCGTAAAAATGTGCCAAAACCAATCAACCTCAACCATGAGGTTGAACAACGTGTGCTCAAACGGGATAAGACAAAATAAAAGAAGAAGAAGGAAAGTAAAAATAGCTTTTATTAAACTTTCCAAGGTTTACAAAATTACGTCGTATTATGTTATGACCTACAAACCTACATACTCGTACATATACTACTAGTGGTTATTTCTTTAATATTTAAGATTTTAAATTGGTGTACAATTGTACATCAAATTTACAATTTGTTTACACATGTCAAATACAGATACAGAAATGGGGTAGAGGAAGAAAAAGACATAATAGAATTTAAGAAGACGTAATAAACTAAGTAAATTGTAAGTTAGACCATATCACTCAAGCTGCAACTCAAAAATTCTTCTAAGGAATAAAAAGCCTCCTTTTTAAGATACAATTTTTTATGCTCAATTTTAAGATTATTCATATAATTTCAACACTACTACTAGGATTTCTGAGCGAAGGTGTCTGTAAGGGTTTAGAATGGGTGGGGTGGAGTGTACCTGGGGTGGTGAGGGTGGCATAAATGTGGGTATCTGTCATATATTATGTGTGAAGATCATTTTACAAAATCTTTTTCTTTCGAGATTTTTTTCCATAATGTACCTGCTTTCATACAAATACTTTGTATACTACATGTACCTATATTGTATAATGTATATATGCCTATTATTTCACATGTAAATAAAACTGCAACTTTAGTTGTGATATTGTTCATAATAATAACAATCTACTTATTCACCAACACCGGACACGGAATAAGTTATTAGTCTTATTAATATGTTCATTGTATATTATAAAAAATTGTAAATAAAGCTTGATCCAATTGTTTATAAATTTCTTAAAAGGAGGCTTTTTATTCCTTAGAAGAATTTTTGAGCTACAGCTTGAGTGATATGGTCTAACTTACAATTTACTTAGTTTGTTACTTCTTAAGTTCTATTATGTCTTTTCTTTCCTATACCCCATTTCTATATCTGTATTTGACTTGTGTAAACAAATAAATTGTAAATTTGATGTAGACCAATAAATAAATCTTATCTTATCTTCATTGTGATTCTAGGAAACGGCTACATCCCCACCTCCTGTCTGAAGGAGATCCTCCGAGAACTGGACGATCAGCTCACCAATGAGGAACTCGACGGAATGATCGATGAGATTGACTCTGACGGATCTGGCACCGTGGACTTTGACGGTAAGGAGACCGAATGCGCATGCGCAGACACAGCGGAGCCCTAAACCCCTAGGGTAGCTCCGGTGCCAAAACGTGGTATAGTTGATAAAACGCGGCAATGCTGCAAGTATTTTGGGAGCCCTGCTTGAAGGAAAGGAGTTAAACGAGATTTTTTTTGGGAGTTAAACGAGGAGTTAAACGAGGTTTTGGGGGGGGGGGGGGGGGGGTCTATAAGGGAAGTATATATGTACCATCCTGCGCGGAATTTGATCTTAAACACCCCCTATCAGAAACTTACACCTACGCCGCCCCGGTAATGAAGGAAATGAAGAAAGTAGGCGCTCTTAATAATGTAAATGATGCTGGGATTGGTGAACATTATTGCCATCGTAGTGCAGCAGAAAACAGTGCAATAGCTCTTTAGTGAGATTGAAAATCAAAAATAGATCCAAATTAATGTGTGGGAGTTTTGTTTATACTCTGTAGGAGGCTCTATTTTGAGGCTCAATGAAATTTCAAACCGCACGAAGATCATAAAGTTTAAAAATAGACTTCTTCTTCTTCTTCTTTGACTATGTCTAATCCCGCTCAAGCAGGGTCGACGTTGTTCAACCTCATGGTTAAGGGTAGTTGGTTTTGGCACATTCTTACGGCTGGATGCCCTTCCTAACGCCAACGATTCTTCTTGAATTCAACGTCCTGGATTAGGACGGGGGTTTTACCCTCCATTCGTTAAAATTAAACTAAAGTAACACAATATTTATTAGTCTTATTACCAACTTAATATACTCTGTATTTTGTATGAAGGAAGCGGAAGAGGATTGATATTTTTTTTCTAAGCTTTGACGGAGCTCTTCCACCCAACTGGACCCTCTTCATCAGTGGTGTTAAAGCGCCAAAAAAAAAAAGAAGAGAAAAACTATACGTACACAGATCTTTGGTTGTTGTTGTGGTAGTCAGCTTAGAGGAGTGATGGTCTCCAGCCAGCTTGGGAGGAGTGATGGTCTCCAGCCAGTTTGGGGGGAGTGGTGGTCTCCAGCCCACTTCATTTGAAAGTTGGCTTGTTCTGAAACATACCTATATTTCTATGTGAGATCAACCATCGGTATCGTGAGATGTTGGGTTTTTCCTTTATGAAACCCTTGGGAAATTACAAACTAGCCTGGCTTGTTCGGGTTGGCTAGAACGTTCTGCGTTTATGTTGTTGTTGTAGCCAGCTTGGCTACAGCTGGACTGGTGAGTGATTGTCTTCAGCCAACTTTATTTCAAAGTTGACTCGTCCGGAACCTTATATTTCTATGTGCGATCAACCATCATGAGGACTTGGACTTTTCTTTATAACCCATTAAACCCTTAGGAAAGTGCAAATTAATCGAGCTTGTTAGGATTGGGTAGAACGTTCTGCGTTTATAGTCTTTTTTTTTTTTTTTTTTTTTTTAATTAAGGTGCTTTAACTACATGTGGTCTTTCGCACCGTTTCCGTTTCAAACTAAATTTTTCTATAGCATTTTATTCGTTTCAGGTATAGTATCAGGGCGTCAATTTCATTAATATCGTCACGTAACGATGGCTTAGCGGACAAATTGATACGGGCTGGAGCAAAGATAGAACATTCAAGGAGGTGTGCAACCGTAAGGGCAGCACCACATTGACAAAGAGGAGGGGGTTCTTTTTTGAATAGGTGGCCATGGGTAATAAAGGTATGGCCGATTCTCATTCTGGTTATTACCACTTCTTCGTATCTTTTCGATCTATGGCTTGATTTCCACAATTCAGTAGTAGGTTTGATTTTTTTTAGTTTATTATTAGGGTGGACTTCATCCCATAATTTGTACAGATTATTTTTACAAATAATCTTAATGAGAGGTTTAAGGTCTTCTGGTGAACACAAATTAACCGAAGAAGCATGGCTTGAACGGTTTGCAGCAGTGTCAACAATTTCATTTCCGGTAATGCCACAATGGGATGGGCACCACAAGAAATTAACAAATTTGCCCAACTCAAAAAGGTTTTTCCATTGAGTGTAAATTAAAGAAACAATGGGATCGGAAAATAAAATATTGTTCATAGCTGACAGGGCACTTAAAGAGTCGCTAATTATAGCAAATGTACCAGAAGAAGTATTATTGCGTGCAATTTCTTTCAAACAAAGAAATATAGCGAGGAGTTCTGCAGAAAAAATAGAATTAACTTTGTTGAGAGAAAAAGACGAAACAACTCCATCTATACTGAAAGCACAGCTTGTTGAATGAAGAGATTTCGAGCCATCTGTAAAACACAATACATGGTTAGGATATTTCGAGTTCATTAATTCGTTGAAGTGAGCACGGTAAACAACAGGGGAAGTATCGGTTTTCTTGTCCTTCGATAAAGAAAAGTCGACTTTTGGCATATGTGATGACCAAGGTGGTAAGTTTTGACTGTAAGGTATCACTGAAGATTGGCTGAGAGTGTCATAAAATGGTTGGATTTGCTTAGCTCTGACGGCTAAAGGTATTGGTTTCTTACCAAATAAGTCGTACTCAATATTGTAGGCGTTGAAAACAATTTTGTACATAGGGTTTTGTGTCGATGCTTTAATTTTGGTAACATAGTTTAACAACATTTTTTCACGTCTTATTGAGAGGGGTGGTATACCAGATTCAATGTATAAACTCTGTACAGGGCTAGACCTGATAGCACCTGTTACAATACGAATACCTGCATGGTGAGATGGGTTTAATTTTAAAATAATATTATCCTTAGCGGAGCCGTAAACCGTACTTCCATCAGTCAAATATGGGTAGAATATAACTATTGTAGAACCTATGTAGTGATTTACGGCATAGACCCCACTTTTTATTAGCAACCATTTTTAACATATTTAAAGCAATAAGAGCCTTTGATTTGATATAATCAATGTGGAGTTTCCAATTTAACTTGGAGTCCCATATCAATCCTAAAAATTTAGTATGATCAGAAAAGTTTAGTCTTTCTCCCGCATATGATAAAACGGGGTTAGTGGCACGCCTATATCTATTAAAATTTAAACAAACTGATTTGGAAGGATCAGTCGAAAACGTAATACCATTGGATTTGTTTATAGTCTTATTTGGTTCATTTTGAACGATTTTTTGTATCTGTGGTTTTATTGGAATTGAATAATTTGTATGGAATAATGGAAGACTGAACGAGAATGACAAAGATTACTGAAAATTGGTTTTTTTTTTTTTAAGTGGGGTTTAACGTCGCTTTCAACTGCCATGGTCATATCACGACGGGGGTTTTACCCTCCATTCGCAGGAAACTCACAAACCTGCTACTCACATTGACCTCACCCAGCCTGAGTGGGGCCGGGAAAAGCCAGCGTCACGAGAATTAGAATTTGAATGGTCACCCATCCAAGTCTTAACCTCGCTGGATGTCGCTTAACTTCGGTGTTCTGAAGGGAACCGGTGTATTCAACATGCCATCGACGCTGGCTGAAAATTGGTTTGGAATATGAGTAGTTGTTGATTAGCGTCCAAAGAGGCAATGCGGCGGCCATACTTGGTACGTTGCCTGTCAACCAAGGGCTCGATGAGGCTTTTGTACTATGATTTAATTTAATAAATATATAATTTCAGAATAATACCGTTTCTTATGCAAATTGTTGATATGTTGCTAGGAATACCACATTTGTACGATTAGGTTTTCATAGAATTAAGGTGTTCCTAGATTCCTGAGAAGTGAGAACGTCATCCGTGATGCTATCAGTGCTGTGTCACATCCATTGAGTTCACGAATAGAAATATTGCTACTGCACAATTGCACATGTATGAGATTCGATATGGCTTTGATAAAATCGCAACTGAATTAGCTGTTCTTGATAAAATTGAAACTGAATTAGAAATTTCAATTTTATGAAAATTGAAACTGCACTTTGAAGCTGAATTGAAGAGCGTACGAGTAACGTTTTAGTCCTATCCATACGATGAGAATTGCATTAATAAAGAAGTGACATCTACAAAGGAACTTTTTAGTCGAGTTTAATAAGTTTATGCTTCGTGGAGGAGGTTTATGTGAAGCTAGTGCGATTCCCAGGGATTGGAGGGTAGAATATTTGTCATCAATACTTCCTAATTAAAGAGCCACGCTATAGCTAAGGTTATTAGTATTGTTATTACCATGGTAACGGTAATGTTATTTCAGTTTCGGTTTTATGTTAACCATATTGGTGTTCACATAACTGAAATCCGATATTATAATGGCAGTGTGCTCTGTAGTGGCGTTATTTGGGGACAATTTAATTTCTTATATTTGCTTATTGGGACTGATACAAAATAGAATCAGGTCATTGCAGGATCATATAAATTAGATGCAGCCATTGACGAATCCTTCCACTGTGAGGACCCTTTGATCCCTGGATCACATTCATACTACAACTTACTAGCCAGTTTAGAAATATAGAAAAAAAACTTGAGTGAAGCCAGCCTCTTCCTTTTTATTTAATATTACTTACTCCCAGGGCCACTGATACCTCAAGTGGTATTTGGCCTCTTCCACATGCCCGCCTCCATATTTGTCTGTCATCTGCTTCTACCATAGTTATATTCATGATTTGAAGGTCTTTAACTACTTGATTCCAGAATCTTGTCCTAGGTTTTCCTCTGAGTCTTCTACCGAGTGGTACATTCTGAAGGACTTGTCTTATAATAATAATAACTCTTTATTGACAAGAATAATATTGACAAAGGACGTGATTATTGCCTGAGGCAATCTCTGCCATCAAACCCATTGCGGTTGAACTTTCCTCTTTTCTCAGAATATGTCCTATCCACCGGAGTCTGATGCTTCTTACTTCTCCTGTAATGTTTGGATCTTTGAACATGCTTCGTATTTCTTGGTTATGCCTTCTCCTCCAGTTTCCATGTTCACATACAGGGCCATAGGTTTTTCTCAGACTAATTAATAATGTTTTTCACGTGGTCCGACCTCAGTAGCTTGATCGATAGGGCGGTGGACTTGTAACCTGGAGGTCGGTGGTTCAACGGTTTCAGCGTAGATTTAGTAAAGCGAGTGTGAGTAGTTGTGATATCACAAAAGTGATTAACACAAATTTTCACTCTTCTTCTCTCTTGTTTTTCATGTTCCAGAGTTCATGGAGATGATGACAGGAGAATAGACGGCAACACCTCCACCTCCTTCTAAACATCAGGACCTGTTCAGGTCCATCATTGGCGGTCAGTTTCAACGCCATCCTACGGCCTTTGGTCCATCAAAGATCCTTTCAAATGCCAACCTCAACTCCTCCAACATCTGGGTTCTGAATATTGTGATCTTTGATGTTCGTACTGAGAAACAGCTATTGGCACAGTAACCAGCTGTACTATTGATTAAATACTCATCAAGTTATAACTTTGGAAGGAAATTTTTACCTGTAAAAAATGCAACTTGTTTGACATCCAATATGTAACAAATATATATTCATAACATGAAACTAGGATTCATTGTTATGATTTAGATAAGTCAAGCTTTTAATTTTGTGACTATGAATTAGTCCAGATGACAATGAATCCTAGTCTCATATTATGAATAATATAATCATTGTTATCTGTAACTAACTAAAATATTTTAATAAAACTTTATCAACAGTGAGTAGTGCGAGATGTAACTCGAAAGCAACAGCTATCAGAAACGCGTGAACCATATTGAAAGCAAAATTTCTTTATCAACCATTTATTTTTCAATCATTTACTTTTTTAAGAACATTACTTTTTATATCCTAACTAGATCAATGTTGTAGTTTGCGTTCACTAATACACAATTTTTACATTTTCCTTTTTTTATACAATTGCGTTATTTTATTTCATTTGTTAGATAGTAAAAGGTCTTAATAGGTAAAAGGTAACCTACTTTTTACAATGTACATACCTACTTTAATAATATATAATATGGTAAAGCAGGGTCTCCAATTAAAATTTTAAAATTGGGCAGGATGTGAGAAAAAATAGGGCTAGATTCGGAGAATAAAGGGCTAAATTCCAAAAAGTTTCCTTTTTTATAAGGTTTCCTTTCACTTACATTAGTTTGTACATGCATTTTGTATCTGTGTAGAATTTTTTAAGGTTTTCTTCCTACGAAGAAAACCCCTATTAACGAGCGTGTTCATGGAGTTACAAGCTGGTACCTATCACTTTCACTGAAAAAGAAGATTTTTCTCTTTAGGGGTACTTTAACTTTAACTGAAGGCTTAAACGCACACATTGGGCCTTTTTTTTGGTTTTGCCAATGACACTGATTGACGACCACTGAATCTAGCCCCTTTGACTTTTTCTGTCCCTCACACTGAAAAGGGACATGAGCGTGAAGCCTTTTACCCCAGTGGTGGACGTGAAACAAAAATGCCGGTAGCCTTGCCTAAATGACATCCCAATAAATGAATTAAAAAAAGCTATTTTTAGTAATGGATGAAACGCTTAGAAAAAGTAATAAGTTAAGACAAAATTTCTGTTATATTTGCTCCCTTTGTATTTTTTTTCAATGATGTTTATTTACAGAGGAGACTTAACAATCAGAGTCCTTGCTCCTTCGTAGTTTATATTAATTTATGTACCTTACTGTTCATTAAGTACATAGATGAATAATAAAATAAACTATCCACAGTTGTGTCAACAAACTGTTTTTATGAAAAGAAACTCGATGGGGTTTTTACATTAATGTTGCTTAAACTAATAGAAACAACATTTTTTTTCTAGTCTAGTCTAATGTTAGTCATAATCTTCCAAGAGATTTAACATTAAACTCTCTGCATACTCTGAGAGACGAAAATCTTACAAAGAATTCTTTTTAGAAAATTACATCTGGCTGCGATGCACTGAACGTTACCGAGTCTCATTAGGGCACATTAAAATGCATTTCACAAGAAGAAGACATTTTTAATTTCGTTCAATTATGTTTAGTTTCGTTTAGATCCCCTGTTCTTTATCCTAGTGAAAGTATGTACATGTAGGATAATACTAATTACCATGTACATAATTTATTATTACTATGTATGTACCTATGTATATGTAGCCAGCATCCGCGACGTAACGGTTGTGGCTAGTACCCGTATTCCAGAGATCCTGAGTTTGAATCCTGGTCGGAGCAGACTTTTCACACAGAAAATTCTGTTCCCTCCGTACAAGTGAGGCTGGCAATTCCGACCCTATCCAGACATGGTGAGGTTGATGTGTGTAGCTGGTACGATTCCCAGCAAATTGAGGGTAAAACCCCCGTCCTAATCAGGACATTAAATCAAAGAGAATCGTTGGCTTTAGGAAGGCCATCCAGCTATAAAATTGTGCCACAACCAACCAATCTCAACCATGAGGTTGAACAATGCCGACCCCACCCAAGTAAGATTGGGAAAAGGCAAAGTGAAAGAAGAAGAAGAAGATGTATGTTTGTATACTGTATATGTATGTAAAAAACCGACCTCAGTAGCTTGATCGATAAGGCAGCGGACTTGTAACCTGGAGGTCGGTGGTTCACGTCCCGGTTTCAGCGTAGATTTAGTAAAGCGAGTTTGAGTAGTTGTGATATCACGTTAGTGATTAACACAAATATGATAACTGTATATGTGTATATGTATGTATATAGTTTACAAGAACACTATTAGAAATAAAGCCGCTTTTCGACAGGCAAGGCACAGTCTTAATAACAAACATCTTCTAATTTAACGCAACACGTGGTAGGTTTAATCAGAGCTTACATTGCGGCTTTCAGAAATTTTACATCTAGAATAGAAATATAATACTCGTACATTAGAAAAGGCGGCTTGAGTCTAATAACTTGCGATTTGTATTGCCTTCCATTCCATGGTAAAGTCAAAAAGCTATCTTCCAAATTTCCCTCGTCTTACTTTGATTGGGCCTGTAATAATAATAATAATAATAATACCGTGTCCGTGAGATAGGTATTGATACCTACATCACGGTGGTGAGAGGATTATATTGGGCCTGTAATAGAAAGTCCTTGAGTTGTTTTAAGAAGGGTTTGAGTTGGTCTCATATCAAGCGTTTTAGCTGTTATAGCAACAAGACCTTGAGCTGTTTCATCGAGAATTCAAGATGTTTTAGCGAATATGATGTCTTCGGAAGAAAATGGGTGAGTATCTCCACTGTGGGCAAGGTGGGGGAATTAATACTGCGCGCTTAAGGTTTGCACCTTCATATCTCAGGAAGTAATCAACCACCTATGATAAAAAGTTGATCATCATTGGTCCAAAATATAGTTATTTAAAAATTGGATACATTGAATTGAGGTATTTCTACAACCTCACGAAACAAAACAGGCACACCACTATTGTTATCCAATGTCGAACGAACGATCTCGTTGATATTGGACTGAGTAGGACCTAAATATACTTACATGAAAGCTAAATATACTCACATTAAAGCTAAATACGAGTATACTCACATTAAAGCTAAATATATTCACA
Organism: Bactericera cockerelli; assembly: GCA_024516035.1. NCBI lineage: Eukaryota > Metazoa > Arthropoda > Insecta > Hemiptera > Triozidae > Bactericera > Bactericera cockerelli. The sequence goes on from CM044965.1 coordinate 19,144,574, forward strand.
TTAAAGCAGCTAAAACAAATCCTCACGAGGTATGTGTGGACCCTGAACATCCAAGTTCAGAGAAGAAAAAATCCTGCGGCCTGCCCCGCTGGGGATCGAACCCAGGTCACCAATCGTGCATTGCCCAGCGCGCTAAGTCACTCGACCACGGAGACTACTGAGTACCTACCAATGCAAGTCGCAATATTCAAAGTTCAAAATTGTGGATGCACTTTTTCAAATTGCAATGGAAGCAATAAAATTTCAAATGCAATGCAATGCAATAGAGTTCTAAAACTTTTTTAAATTTTAAATTGCGCAATTTGGTTATGAAGAACTAGAAGACGAAAGTTTTATTTTGGTTTTTGTTGATAATTTTACTGCGTAATTATTAACTTTTTTTAAAAAACTTTACCTTACCGTTGATTTTATAATTATTTTTACTTTCAAATTTTTGAAGAATTGGTGTATTGACGATTTCAGGATTTTTTTTTTTTTTAAGTGGGTTTTAACGTCGCTTTCAACTGCCATGGTCATATCACGACGGGGGTTTTACCCTCCATTCGCAGGAAACTCACAAACCTGCTACTCACATTGACCTCACCCAGCCTGAGTGGGGCCGGGAAAAGCCAGCGTCACGAGAATTAGAATTTGAATGGTCACCCATCCAAGTCTTAACCTCGCTGGATGTCGCTTAACTTCGGTGTTCTGAAGGGAACCGGTGTATTCAACATGCCATCGACGCTGGCTCAGGATTTTTAACTACCTGAAGATAAATATTGTATTTTAACTCTACAAACTTTATGAAAGGAGTCTAATAAAATTATTGAACTTTACTACCTTTCTTTTGCTGAACCTCTAGGTCATTCATGGGCTTTACCTTCACTGGAAACTCCCAAACTTGCTACCCACATTAACCTCATGCAACGTGGGTTTGACCCGCGAATTGCAAGGCTAACGAGAGTTCGAATTTTAATAATTACCCATCCAAGTGCCAACCGTGCTGGGCGTTCCTTAACTTCGGCGACATAACCAGAACTGGAGAAATCGACAGATTTGTACGTTCCATTGACGATGTATAATTGGTCATTCAAAAGTAACTTATATTATTATAACTTGAAGCACCCCATTAACAATATAGGTAATGCACCATTATAATAAATTAAATGCTAAATCTGACATATTTTAATATAATGTTAGGAATAATGTACCTAATTATAAGTTTCGTTTATAGTAAAAACATTTCAGTTATTGCTGTGTTTCGTACCATTTAAGGTGGAAACACAGTGTTGAAATTACGATTAAAAAAAAAAGTTGAACTTTCTCTTTATATCATTCTAATAGCTGTTCTTTGAAAGTCATGTATACTGGTATACATAATAAAAACGTTGATTAATTAGAATGATAATAATCCATAACAATAAAGACTTTTTTTTCCAATTTCTGGTTAACAAAAAGAAACAAAATTAATGAAATCCATTTTTTTTTTACGAAATATTTTCCCAAAGTTTTCTGTACATTTTTAGACACAAAAGAAAACTAATTACAGAGTTTTACCTACTAATGGTTATATTCGTTATACAATGATCAGAACAATGAGTTAATTTCTAAAATAAAATATCACGGGTTACATGTGTCAGGTTTTTGTTTTTTCATTTTGTTTTTTCTTTTTTTTACTTTTAACATCTAGATCAGCATTTCCAAAACAAGGGGCCGCGGTCTCCTTTGGTCCGCAAGAATCTTCTCGCAGTCGGCATCAGGTATGCTAAATGGGTCGCAGCCCTTCCACAATAGTAAGAAGGGGTCTTTTACTTGTGTTTACTATTATTATTATTATAATAATGCTTTTTCTTTGTGTTATTATGTCACAATTTTAGTGGGTAGCGCAGAATCATAGGACTTTACCACTTTAATTTACAATATCTTGTATATTATTTTTTTGCCTAAGATTCTGCCACTGGTCGCTGCTTCACATTAAAGCAGCTACTCATTTTTCCTCACGAGGTGTGAGTGGACCCCGAACATCCAAGTACAGAGCAGAAAAAATCCTCCCCCGCTGGGAATCGAACCCAGGTCACCATGTGTGCAATGCCTAGCGCGCTAACTCGCTCTGCCACAGTGACTAAAATTATTATTATTATTATACAATGCTTTATTAGGTATAAATGGACATTATGTACATACAAATAATTAATTTAACAATGAAAAAAAATGGAAACAACATATACAATGAAAATGAAAAAGAATAGAAAATATATAAAAACATAAGTCCTAACAAAAGGGCGAGGTTATTGCCTATGGCAATCTCTTCCACCCAACTCTTACTATGGTAAAAAAGAGCACAGAAGAATAGTTTGAGAACCGCTAAACAAGGGGATTCCATAGTAAGAAGGGGTCAGTAAAAATAAACATAGAAGAATAGTTTGAGAACCGCTAAATAAGGGCATTCCATAGTAAGGAGTCAGTCAAAAAAACATAGATTACATAAAAGAATAGTTTGAGAACCGCTAAACACGGGCAAATTTATTAACCTATTTTCACATTTACCTCAGCAATTTCAAATTCATCATTGTTTTATAATTAGTTATTTTTATTAATTTTCCATATCAACCAATATCTGTTCCAAACATTTCAACTTCAACAATTTTATAATTAGGTATGTTTTTTTTTTTTTTTCCATTTTAGCAATATCTGGAGTGTAGTTACTATTTATTAGTGGTCCGTGGATTGAATTTCCATGAATTTTATTGAAATACAAACCGCGATATCCAGCAGCAAACTTTTGCTATCTGTCAACTACACTCAACTCAGAACCGAAATACATAGATTAGCTGTATTATGACTGTGAATTTTCAACTTTTGTAATTGCAAACGTAAGTATTAATTAGTATTTGTAAGTGCAAAGGTAAGTATTAATTAGTATGTATGTACGAATTTCTTTGTGGTGAAGCACAAGGCTCTTCACAATTTTTGTGGGTAGCGCAGCATTACTAAGAGCCTCCTTTACATTTCGAATTATTCTATTACATTAATTTCTTTTTACTCTGGTAATGCCGCCATGGTCGTTACTCATACAAGTAACTACTCATTTTTCCTCACGAGGTATGAGTGGACCCGAACATCCAAGTACAGAGCAGAAAAAAATCCTCCCCCGCTGGGAATCGAACCCAGGTCACCATGTGTGCAATGCTAGCGCGCTAACTCGCTCTGCCACAGTGACTACTTAGTATTAATTAGTATTTGTAGGTAACTGCAATTGTAAGTATTAATCACAAGCAAGTATCATTTACTTCCCAAATTTCTAATATTAGACATCGGAAATATTGTGTTCGTTTTTGCGTGCACGCACGAAGAGAAGCTCCTATTTAAAAAAAAAAAAAAAAATAAAAAAAAAAAACATTTTAGACATCTAAGCAAAAAAAAAAAAACATCCAATTGATTTAAGATTTTATATAATTTTATAAAGGTACTACAGCAGAAGAAATTCTATACTAATAGAGAGATTAAATGAAATCCCTCTAGTAAAATGTATAAATAATCTACATAACTTTTCTCCTTACACTCCAATGCTTTTTACCAATACCTGCCTGCCTCGTTTTCAAAGTCAGTATCACGCTCGCTCATTATAGACTGAGAAATTTCTCAAGTCAAATTCTTCCCTAATCATGTGGTGCAGTGTATTCAATATAGCAGAGGGATTTGTTAAGGGAAACTAAAATAGGTTAAGTGGAAGGGAACGGCTCATCAGCGAGAAAGCAGAAGGGAGGGAACACGTGAAAGTAGACAGGAAAGGGGAGAGAATGGGAGAGAGATAGAGAGAAAGGCAGAGGGATAGAGAAGAGATTGAGAAGAGATTGAGAGAGAGAAAGAGAGAGAGAAAGAGAGAGAGAGAGGCAGAGGGATAGAGAAGAGATTGAGAGAGAGAGAGCCAAAGAGAGAGAAAGAGAGAGCAAAAGCGAGAGAAAAAGAGAGAGAGAGAGAGAAAGAATTAAGGAAGGGTGGAAAGGTAGAATATATTGAAAGGGATGTAGCGAGAGAATGAGAGGGTGAAAAAGGAGAGGAAAGATGGATAGAGAGAGTGAGAAAATAAATCTAGAGGGTGAGAGAGGGAGATAGAGGGGTGAAAGAGTGAGAGAGAGATGGGTGGGAGGGGGTGAAAGAGAAAGAAAGGTAGAGGAATATAAGAAGGAAGATGGAGAGAGAGAGAGAGAGTTAAGTAGTAGAATATCTTAGTAAGAGCAAAATGAGGTAGTCAGATCAAATTATATCAGAAGATAAGCTAAATTATATGAAAATGATGAGGGAAGGATAAAATAATCATACCAAGTACATATGTATGGATTGAAATATTTGAAATATAAAGTTGAAAAAAACATAATCAAGTGTCTAGAAAAATACACTGCCAATTATGGACAGATTACTTCCTCATGATTGGTTCACATTGTACCTATGCACGTGGCAATTTTGAGATTTTATACTAATTCACTTGAACCTCCAAAACCGTTTGGCGGGATAAAAACTCAGGGCCAAAATTCGTGGGGCAGCTTAGTAAAGCCTCTTTGGCTTTATTATTTGTGACGTTTTCTTCTTCTTTCACTTTGAGACTGAGGAAGAGAAAGAGAGAGAGGAAAGAAAAAGAGAGAGGGAGAGAGAGAGAGAGAAAATAGAACGAGAAGAGATAGAGGGAGGAGATAAACACGGAGAGGAGAAAAAGAGAAAGAGAGAAAGAGGGAGGAGAGGAAGAGAGAGAGAGAAAAAGGGAGGGGAGAGGAGAGAAGAGACAGAAAGAAAGAGGGAGGAGAAAAGAGAGAGAGAGAGAGAGAGAGGGAGGGAGAAAAAAGGAGAGAAAGAGAGAAAAAAAGAGATGTAGAGAGAGTGGCAACAGATTTCCTTAGTCAGGAAAAAAACCTTTAGAAATTTTCCATTAATCGCCTAACCTCTTGTACACTTCACGCTTTTATATAGGTAAAGTTATCCCCTTACACCTCGCATAGCTCCCTGCTCCTTTCATAGTTATCTATTTACTCGTTAGTAGAGATTCTATAGATCATAAAAAGCCAAATAATTAGTTAAGTTATTATAATAATACTCTTTAGTGGAAGGTTACCATCAGGCGAGGATTTTTCACCACCTTACCCTCAGAGTATTATTATTATGTGGTCACAAAATTAAATTAATGAGGAAAAATTCATGCACTGAGTGAGATTTGAACTGACGGATCCCTACATGAATTACCAGACTAGCGCGTTAACCACTTCACTACCAGTTATGTAAAGAGGAACAGGAGAGAGTATTAAGTATGTGTGTTAATCAGGGTCTATTTCGCCAGCACCACCACCTTTAAAATGTAATGCTTTTTATCACGATATGATAGCACACAATATTTTTACTAAAACTCGCGTTACTAAGACCCGAATTATGAAACAGGATTAGACTAACTAATCCTACACTATCCCTTAACACGCCTTTACATTACAGGGCATTTATATCAGTTGTTAAGTGATAGTGTGGCTTGGATTAAAAAAATCCAGATATATAATCATGAATCATAAGTTTAAGTTTAAAAAGTTTTTAAAAGTTATCATATTTGTGTTCATCACTTTCGTGATATCACAACTACTCAAACTCGCTTTACTAGATCAACGCTGAAACCGGGACTTGAACCACCAACCTCCAGGTTACTAGTCCACTGCCTTATCGATCAAGCTACTGAGGTCGGTTCATGAATCCTTATTCGGCACCAAAGTTCTAATGAAACATCCCACTGTCCTGTATTTACTGATTGATAGGGCTTAAAGTCAGATCAGCAATTTTTCCACACCACCTGAATTTAAACTCTTACCACCTGGTAAAAAAGAGTATAAATTCTCAATTACTCGACTATTGTTGTCACTATGCCAACGTTAGCATGCGGTTTTTAACAGTATGCCTACTTCGCATAACAATTAGCATAACACTATGCCAACGTTAGCATGCGGTTTTTAACAGTATGTCTACTTCGCATAACAGTTAGCATAACACTATGCCAAAGTTCGCGTAACATATGCTTACTTCGTATACTGGTATGAAAATGACGCAGCAAGTATGCATAATCTTTATGATAGGCGAATTACTTTATGCTAAGATACGTATAATGTTATGTTAAACAAATGAAATTCAGAGCATAGACTATGCAAGTTAAACATGTTATTATGCTATCAATGAATTGAATTGAATTGAAGAAACGAGGAACAATAGCATAACTTTATACCTACATCCGTTGGCATAAAAGTAATGACGTCACAACTATGACGTCACGACTTTTGACAAATTTCGTTAGCATAAATTATGCTAACCACTTTATGCTAAAGTCGAAAATATCGCGTATGCTAACTTTGCAAGGGTCCCCCGTATGTTTAATTAATCATAATACTATGTTAAATTTCGCAGTTGGTTTTTTCACCGTGCAGGTAACGTAGGGATCCGTTGGTTCAAATTCCACCCAGTGAATGAATTTTACCTCATTTCATAATTTGAGTTTGTGACCACATAATAATAAGACTCTGAGGGTTAGGTGGTATTAGAGAAATACACAAAATAACTCGAAAAATTGCATAAGACAGGTCAAAATATGCACAATATTTCCATAATCCTTAAAAAATATAAAGAGGTAGTTCATAATGCTGTCGTGAAGGTGGGTAATTGGGTATGCACTAAATGAGTAGTCAAAGTAATCACCATAATCATAAAATCCTTATTTCAGAGGTCGAAAAAGATAGCTAATCATTATGAAAGGTTCTACTGATTGAATTGGGTGAAAAATTGCATGTTTCAAAAGTTTTTTCATCATTTTTGACACATTTTCTAAACGAGTGAAAGAGAGAGAGAAAGATGGAGATGAAGTGAAGAAGAGATTTTGGAAAGGGAGAGATAGAAGAGTGAGGGAGGGAGGACAAAAGAGAAAGAGAGGAGAGAGAGAGAGAAGGAAAGAGAGAGGGAAAGATGGAGGTGAAGTGAAGAAGAGATTTTGGAAAGGGAGAGGTAGAAAAGTGAGAAAGAGAGGGCAAAAGAGAAAGAGAGGAGAGAGAGAAGGGGAGAGAGAGAGAGAGAGAGAGAGAGAAGGAAAGAGAGAGGGAAAGATAGAGGTGAAGTGAAGAAGAGATTTTGGAAAGGGAGAGGTAGAAGAGTGAGGGAGAGATGGCAAAAGAGAGAGAGGTAGACAGATTGAGAGAGATAGGAACAGGTTGGAAAGAGAAGAGCATACTGAAAGGGAGAGAGTAGGAACAACCTCAATATTCTAAACGGAATATTGTAGGAATAAATTATGGATGTATCATTCGGCCCAACACTTTTCCATATTGTTCCCTCCTATCCCTATTCCTGTCTCTGTCTTCTTCTCTCTTTTCAAGAGAGAGAGACTCTTTATCTGTCCTCTCTCTCCCTCTCTCGTTCTCTATCCTATCCCTTTCTCTCTATCTCTTTTCTCTCTTTCTCTGTCATCTTTCTCTCTCTCTCTCTCTCTCTCTCATCTCTCCCTCCTCTCTCTGTCTCTTTTTTTCCTCTCACTTTCTCTGTCCTCTTCCTCTCTCTTTCTCTCTCTATCTCACATACTCCCCAGTAAGTATGTTTCTCTCTGTCTATAATCTACATTATACATATTAGCGTTTAATTTTCTCCATCCTTCTCTCTATCTCTTCTTCTCTTACTATTTTTCCGTTTTATCTATCTTCCGTTTTCTCCCCTCTCTTCTTTATCTCTTCCCTTTTCCTTTTCCTTTTCTCTCGTTTTCTCCTTTCTCCTCCCTCTCTCTTTCTCTTTTCCCTCTTTCTCCTTCTCCTCCCTATCTCTCGTTTTCTCCTTTCTCTCTTCCCTCTCTCTTTTTCTCTCTCTCTTACCTCTCTCTCTCTCTCTCTCTCACGTTCTCTCACATTATAATAAACTTTTTATATCATTCTACCCATCTCCAACTCAAAAGCCTCTTTTACATCCATCAAATTAATATTATGAAGAGTACAAGAGGATGAGAGAGAGAGAGAGATAGTGTGGGGTAGAGAGGGTGAGAAGGCCATAGAGAGAGAGAGAGAGAAAGAGAGAGAGAGGATGGGGTAGAGGGAGAGAGAGAGAGAGGATGGGGTAGAGAGGGAGAGAGAGTGATGATGGGGTAGAGGGAGAGAGAGAGAGAGAGAGGATGGGGTAGAGGGAAAAAGAGAGAGGATGGGGTGGACAGGGAGAGAGAGTAATGATGGGGTAGAGAGGGCTATAGAGGAAAAGAAGCTGGAAAAGAAGGGGAGGGTGAAATTAATGGTTGAATAACCTCTTCAAAGCTTGAAATTTTAAAGTGATAACTACCCATATTTTATACAGTCATGTACAATTTTACTGTACATTTTTATCATGACTGTATGAATAAAATTTTAATTGGATTATCTTGGCTGTATAAATAAAAATGTGTTGTTAAAATTTTAACTAGCCAAGGACTCTGAGTGTTACACACCTCTCTTTAAATAAATATTCATTAAAAAAAATGAATTGCATAATTTAGTCTTGGTATTTATCAAAATTAATAAAATTGTAAAGCAATACAAACTGCTGCTCCTACACCTACACCCCACAGTACCCCACACGAGACACGGAGGGAGCCTATAGCATTGGTTCTGGGCGTCCAAGAAATTTCCATATCAATCCTTCCACTTCTGTTTGATACCGTGTAACCGCGATGCAAAGTGTGAACGATGCCTGAGGAAATGCTGTTGGAAACTGATGAGTGCGAGATTCCTAGAATTTTTTGTCAGTCTACAATCCATGCCGGTAAGAAATACACCCTATGCCTGTTTTATCTTCTATACTGTTTTCCAATATTGGGCGTTTTAAACCTGTCAGTAAACAGGTCGTTCGCGCCGATTCTTCTGGTGTATTACAATAGTGTGTTTATCCAGAAATCCCTCTGAACCACAAAATGGTACATTCGAGAAGAAAGGACAACCACCATGCCAAAACCAATAGTCACGGAAGACTACGCAACAGTTAAGCTACACCCAGAAATCCCTCTAAAGCACAAAATGGTACATTAGAGAAGAAAGGATAACCACCATGCCAAAAGTAATAGTCACGGAAAGTAAGTATGGACTACGCAACAGTTAAGCTACATCCAGAAATCCCTCTGAACCACAAAATGGTACATTGAAGAGGAAAGGACAACAAAGAGAACGCCTGTGGGATAATTTATTGATTACTGAGCGCGGCGCAAAGAGGGTACAATTTGAAGGAAGAGAGAAATTTGGGGGTAGAAAGAGAAAATTTGAGGGAATTAATGATTCCCTCAAAAGTTAATAATAGGGTGTCGAAAGTCATTAGGTAGTAATTTCCCTTACAAGGTATAATTTTCATACTTAACCTATATTTTACTTTCGTAGGAAAACAGCTAAGCGGGAAAATTCTACTGGGGGAAGGAGGAGGGACGGTATGAAAGAAAATTATTGAAAAGGAGGAATTGGAGAATAGTCACTCAGAAAGGAGAGAGCTTTCTAATAAATAAGAGAGAAGGAGAGAGAGAGAGGAGAGAGAGAGAGGAGAGAGAGAGAAAGAGAGAGGAGAGAGAGAGAAAGAGAGATAGAGAGAGAGAAGAGAGGTGACAGAGAGAGAGAATTATTATTGAACCTAGATTTACGAAAATTTAAGATACCGTGATTTTTTTCTCTTATATCCAGGTTTCTCTTATAAAGAGTTTATTTCCCAAGAGAGCTATATTGGACCTGGAAATTGTTCTCTTATATCCAGGTTTCTCGTGTATCCAGATTCGACTGTAATAAGATAATAATTAATAATTTTAAATGGTTCTGAAAAGAGAAAAAAAGTGAGAAAAAAAAAAGAAAATAGGAGACGGAAATAGACAGAAATGTAAATGTAAAAAACAATAAAGAAAAGAAAAAAAACAAAATAGAAAGAGAGAATTTGAATTTTTTTAATTCGAATTGGTTTACTTTATTTTACATAATTGGTATACATACATGATACATCACCTAAGCTAAGATAGGAGAAAGGGATAAGGAGAAAGTCAAAATCAAAGGATAAGGGGAGACAGAGAAGAAAGGGATGAGAGAAAAGAAAGAAATAAGGGGAAATAGAGAAGAAAGGGATAAGGGGAAAGAGAGAAGAAAGGGATAAAGGGAAAGGGACAAAGGAATAAGGAAATGGAGGTACACAAGGGGATGAAAGAAGAAATAAGTAGGTTTATTTCCAACAGAAAAATTATCAAGGTTTTATTTTTCGCAAAAGAGTTTAAAAGCATCTGGCATCCAATGTTTCGGGATATTGTGCGTGTAAGAGTTATGATCGCCATATTTCTTTTATTGACACTTAAAACATTGTTATTTTAATGTGTATATAACTGCCAGTATATGTGTTGTTCTGGTACCTGAATTCATTAATAATGGTTTCCAGATCTCTTTTTTCTGTAGGTCTTTAGCAAAAACAGAAAATAATCTTAAAACAAAATGAAAATATCCCAGATGCTTACTTTTACTTTCCCTGTCCATGATAATAATTGTGTCGTGGTGGTGGAGGGATTGATGGCGGTATTGACCCCCCTAGACGACCAGAAGCCATGCTCTGGGCTCCTTCCATGTCCTGTATATGTGTGTAATGTTGATCTATGAATTTTCTTTGATTTGAATGTCTAAATTGTGTACACAAATTATTTTTGCAACTGGGTTATTTTCATACTGTTATAAGATATCTGGACAGAAAAAGTATTCCAATAAAAGCGAATTTACCACCGTCGTGATATGACCATGCTGTTGAAACCGACGTTCAACAACAAACAAAAAAAAATCAGTTGACACAGTTCTTGTAGTACTGCAGAGGGCATAATCGTAGTGGATGATTTACTGTAGCCGGGAGTGCATTCATTGTCGAGTCAAGTAGAAAAGTAATCCTGAGAAAGGCAATCTAGCGCAGAAGTCTATGAGTTTATACTCGTATATCCCACCCAATGCATGGATTATCCCTCATTATCTCATTAATCTGTCCCGGTAGATCAGTGGTAAAGGCGGCACTCTGTGAATCCAAAGATTCCAGAGGTCGTGGGTTCGAAACCCAGCCGGGATATGATATATTATCCTCCCATTTGGGATTTTTACCACATAAAATATGTCTTGGGCTTACTGCTGGAATAATGGGACTTTAATAGTCCTAATCGGGCAGTATAAATAAGACATTATTGTTATTATTAATTTGAAAAAAATACCTCATAAAAGTGGAAGCAAAAGTGCTAAAATGTACAGACTTCTAATTTAAAATCGGACTGTTCACTCTAAAGACCAATGAAAATGAATACAGGTATCATTAAAATAATAATATTTTATTTTTATTTCACAGTAAACATGTAGGTAAATATGATAATACTTTCTAAAATAAAATACATTTTAATAATTATCTTTCTATTCATAAATAGGTAAAATAAATCTTCCAAGGGAATTTTATTACTAATCAATAGACCTTATTGGTGGATGTTGTTCTTATAATTTCAAACAATTAATAATATTCTATTTTTTTTTTTTTTTTTTTCAACAGTTTACATCATATAAAATAATAAATAATCACTAAAAAGACAATGTTTTTTATGTTTAATGAAATAAAACCAATTATATCTCTAAATTATGTAGTACTGTGCAATAAATTTAAATAAATAAAACTACATTGAAAAATGTTTTTATTTTAATGAAATTAATTTTATTCCTAATTTTGTACATTGAATACAACACAAGTTTTAGACGAGTCTTTTTCATTAAAAAAAGTTAATGAAAAATAGAAATAGAAAAAATAAAATAATATAACATGAGATAAAATCATATTGGTATTAACCAATGAAGGGGGATAGACTTAATACTAAAGGGCAATAATATACACCGTTCAGGATAAAAAAAGCACTAGAAAAGTAATTTTATTTTCAGTTGATATATATTAGATATATACATATAAACAACAAACATACACGAAAAAATACAATTTTATTATAATACGACTAGCAGCTCACGCGTAATATACAACAGAACTATGGTAAAATTAAAAACAACCAAGTCATAGTCATAAATCCAAAGTTATTTGTATAGAATAGAATATCATCTTATCATAGGGTGGCGTCATCGTGAACGATCGTAGCCAGACAGCGGAGGAATGACTCACCACTTCCACCACTGTCTTTACAAGGAGGCTAATAATTGACAAGGGCCCCCAGAACCAAGCCAATGCTGGTCTACTCCCTGTTTATAGTCCCCCAGCCAGAATAGAATATACGTTGTTTATACTGCCTAGGTAATACTGAAAAGTCCCTTTACTCCAGCAGCCTTATATATTTTAGGTCTTACATATTTTATATATAACAGGTCTTTTTTATTTGTCTTATATATTTTATAGGATAATGAGCGACTAGGCGTCATATGTGAAGATAAAACTTTTAATTGTGATATGACCATGCAGTTAAAACAAAAAAAAACTTTTAACAGTCAGAGTCATTAAAACCCAAATTAAAAGAAGAAAAAATTCAACGGTCACTCATTCCTAGGAAAGGACTTGAAATAACAGGCAACACTGCGCACATTATCAGCATTAGACACAAGACACCTAAAAGTTTTGTTGTGTTCGTAAAGTGTTGAGGTGATGGTGGTTTAAATTATTAGCGTGAGTTTGATATTCATTACCAAAAACTTTGCTTTATAAACAAACATGTGTGTGCTGAAAATTTGGAAACGAGCTACGAAAGAGGGTGGGATAGAAAAGTTGGAATAAAAGAGGAGATGGAGGAAGAGAGAAGAGTAATATAGAATATACCTTGTTTATACTGTAGAGGTAAGACTGAAAAGTCCCTTTACTCCAGCAGTCAAACTGGTCTTATATATTTTATGGGATAAATATTTTACATATTAATATAGATAAAATAAACCATGTTTATTAAATAAAAAAAAGCTGAAAAGGTAAAATTAAAAAAAAGAAATAAATTAAATTACAAAAAATAAGAAAAATAATGTTAGTACAAACACATACGCACACACGTCACACCCTATGATGTATAAGGAATAGAAGGGAGAGAAGGAAAGAAGACTTTAGGATCTAGCGAACAAGCCTTTGCTGACTGCTTCAATTAGGGAGATTTTAAATGAATAGGAGGATAGAGAGTTTAAAATTGAAAAGGAAGGCATTTAGAGATCTATAGATGTGATGAAAAAGGATTTGGCATAGGCAGTATTGTGAGGAGGCTTATGAAGGAGAAATTCATGGGATCGTGTCTGCCTGGAACTAACAGAAGATCGAAACATATAATATTGATAAAGGCAAGGAGAATTTACAGTAACAAGTAGTTTAAAGAGGAGGGAGAGAGTTAGGATTTTCCTCCTACCTACTACTCTCAGCAGTTGGGCTCTGTTCAAGAATGGGGTTATATGCTTCCATCGCTTCACTTTGAAGATAAATCGTACACACGAATTTTGAGCCCCTTGTAGCTTAGTTGATTGTACTATTGTTAAATTGTGAAGTAATGGTGCGCAGTATTCAAAAATTGGGAGGATATATGATTTTACAAGGAGCAATAGATACAAACAGGGGGGATGGGACAAAAAAAGAGAGAAAGAGAGAAGATAGATCAAGATAGAGAAAAAGAAAAAAAAGAGTTGATAAAAAAAAACTTTGAGAATTTTGAAACATATCCCCTTCATCAAGTTAGATGAAGGTGAAAAACTCAAAAGGTTAGATACAACTAAGGCAACTTTAAGGCTTCTGGAAAACAACATCTGTTGCCTAGAGCACGTCTTCTGTAGCCACATATAGTAAACCTTACTGTATAGAGTGATATTTTACACATATTGACCCCTTGTCTCTTTCGGTTGAAAAGTTTTTTTAGAAGCTTCAAAAAATCTTGGTGCATCTTAGTAATAAAACATATTCAATAGAAAAATATAATTAGGAATAAGGATAAGATTAAAAGAGAAAAGATATGGAGAAAAGGCAAGAGAAACAAAAACACGAAGAAAAAAAAAATGATAGAGCTTGAGAAGGATGGATAAAAAGAAAAAAACAAAAGAAAAATAAGATGGAAATGGAAGGAAAAGATATTAAAACAAGAGTCTGATTAACTTTAAAATCTGTGGAGACAATTTTCAAAGTTTTCATTGGTAGGTGTGAAAATGACTACGATGTTACCTCATACTCCTTATAGCTATAAGATTTTGGTTTAATTAAAATTTTAAAATATTACCTACCTGGGTTGAAACTATCAGAGCAAGTGTGGTAACCTCATAATCCTTAGCGAAAGTCCCCAAACGGAGCTCATTAAAATTCTTTGGTTAAAGGATATTTTGGAGATAGCTTCCCACAAAATCCTAGCTATGAAAACAGAATTGTTCATAACTCAGGGATCAAGTCGTGATTTTTTTTTTCTTTCCCGATTATGAGTTTTATCGTAGTTATAGTTATTCATTATTAACAAATTATGCTAAAGTTTTGTCGTTTTCAAAGTCGTTATTACTAATGGTCTTCAAAAGTTTCCAGTATAAATTGAAATGTGCAGTAGTGCAAACAATCCATGCCTATCAGGCAGATAACTCATACGGCCGTGCAAGTCTGTGCTCGACAAGGAACACAGAATTGGAAGGCCCGCAAGAGCTATCTCGCCGACAAGCATGGATTGACAAGCGTTCCCTATACCTGCGTCACGTGCGTTTGCGTCACCTGACACCCGCCGCCATTCACAACGTGCGTCGCTTCCAAGTCCTCGTGATGCGTGAACATCTTCGGCCAGAACACCATCTGAAATGTGACGCGAAATTGGCGGCTCATGATGCAATAGAGGAGAAAGTTGATCGCGCTATTAATCAAGGCAGGGTATCCATGAGAGCACCTAGCTTGATGTAACAACTGGTGAAGAAGCCCTTACCCAACATAATCGTGAGAAGTCCGAGGATACCTTGAGGAAACTCAGTGATCAAGAAAAGAAGCAAAACAGCGAGGAGCATTTTCGTGGTTCGATCTGTTCGCTTTTCCTTCTCAAGTGTTTTATTCAGTTTCGCTTTATTCGTTAGGAGTTTTTCGCGGCGTTTTTTGGTTTCAATCAAAGCGAATATTAGTCGCAGACTCAGGACGGTCAGGGCAATGCAAGGTATTATCTTAATGACCACACTATAGATCCAGAAATTGATGACCGAGAGTTTGATGTTGTTTGTGAGGTTGTAATCAACGAGGTCAATGAAGTATAGTGTTGCGTTGTAGGAGTTCGTCTCGTCGTACACTATCCCGTGACCTGGGTCAGACGCGTTGCCGCCGTGTGATGAGTGGTTGACCACTGCGTTGTTATCAAACTGGTTCAGCAGGACCACGCGTGACCTGAGCGTGCTCGTCACGTAGATCGGCAGACACAAAATTGGACACAGGAGATAGCCGAGGAGAATCGCGAAGTTCGTATTGCGCATCGTACACCACTGCCGATTGTGCTGCGGATACACGACGGCGATATAACGCCAGATCGCCAGGACGACGGTCAAGTAAATGCTGATCGTGTGGCAAACTTGCGAGAAGTTACTGTGAAACAGAACAAACAGGTCCAATTGTAGTCGAATTTGTCCCGTTTCGACTTGTTCAAAATGTTCAGATGGAGCGTGAATGGGATATAGTCGAGCATCACCAGCAAGTCAGCGATGGCGAGACCGGTGAGAATACTGTTCGTGGGAGATCGCATTTCTTTCCGAGTCAGCACGATGATGTTCAAACTGTTCGCGATGATGCCGAAAATGCAAACGACCAAGCTGATGTAGCCATGGTATTGTTCGTAGGACATCTGGAAAGACTGGAAATACTCACCGCAATATTGGTAGACCGTTTCATTGCCACGAGTGATGTTGTCGAGAAAAGGTGTTGTGCAGGTGTTGTTCAACAAGTTGCATTCCATGTTGCTTTAGTTAGTCAGTCTATAAAGTCAGATTAAGAAGATAACAATGTTAGTCAGTCAGTATAAGAAGTGATATTTGTTCAGTTCTATGAAACAACCGTTGTTACTTCAGTCAGGCAGAGAAATTGAATCAAACCTTATAATATTTATAGACAAAACAAATAATTCAAGTACACTGTGACCAATATTATTAGTTCAATATTATAGAAAATTTACACACAAAAGAATAACATAAAAAAGTAAAGTAAAAATAAGAATAATTTAGAACTATGAATAACTTATTATAGAATTCTACTTACGAAAAATTCACAGATTCAGTTCCCAATTTTACTATTTAAAAAAAGTAAAATAAATTTATTCAAGCATTATAAAATTAATTCACGAACTTGCCTACCTATAAATATAAATTTTATCAACATTTTTAAATAATTAAAATTAACTTATTCAACAGTATTGTTGTAAGAAGTAGATAATATCATACTTTAAATTCGATTAGGTAATTACAGTGCCACAATTCTACAAAAAAAAACAATATGTTATAAACTATGTACAAACAAGTAACCGATATTTTAAAATAATACAAAAGAATTTTGCATTTTTTCTCTTAAAACGATTACTCTCTTCTAAAAACGGGGGTGCTTTTTTTATTTTGCACGAAAGATATATTTCATCATTTGTTCTGAATACAAGATTTTTCAGGTATATTAGCACGAAATGAAATTCTCTTGAGTGGGTTGAAGATGCTTTAGAGAGCAAAATCATGAGTCTACTCTTATAAATTATTAAATTTCAGTCACATGATGTTAGACGTACCTTCCATAGCAGTTGTTATTCGAGTATTTAACGAGTTCTTATACTGATTGTATTCACAATTTCAAGGTTCTTATAAATGTTAACAAGGATTTTCAAACCAAAAGTTGTAATTTATTAAAATTTACAACAAAAGAAACACAGTGAAACAAATTATTATCTTACCAAGGATATAGTAAAATAAAACATTAATGAGTAAAATTTCAGATAGAAGTATTCTTCTTTTCCAAGATTTCAATGGAACAAAGTTTTGTGAATGAAAACTCTGGAGAAGAACTAACTTTGTTACAACTCTCGAAACTTTTCAAATTGAATTTATTGTGTTTTGACTGCAGAACAAAGTGCAATAGAGATGGAGGGGAAAATGAAGAAATGCATTCTGAGGTCAGTGTCGAGATTTCATTTCAGAAAGGTGAAATAGTATACAAAAGAAGATATAGAAGTGAAACTTCTTTACAGAAAGAAGAGTAGAGTTTTGAAAATTACTAGAGGAACTTTTAAGAATAAAATTCGTTTTGTCAGACAAGATCTACGCGCACTGAATTATGTTGACCATAAAAGTATTCATCCTGTGATCAAACTTCTAGGTAGATGTACAGAGTTTTTCAAATGAATTTACTATTCCAGGAATATACGCAGTATAAATTTTAGTTCTCAGTAAATTTAAATGTTCAGTAATTGAAGTATTTATTTTAAAATAATTCTCTTCCAGGTAGAAAGATTGTGCACTTTAAATGTCTTATGTCTACTAACTATACCTAGACACGTAGTTTTCATAAAATGGAAATAAAAGCAATTATAATGAAAGAGAGGAAACGAGAAATTATGCTAATATTTTTATAGGTTTTGCTAGAAATAATATACAGAAAACAGTACTTATAAAGAAGTTGTCAAAAGAAAATTCATTGAGGTATTCGTATTTTGTAGGAACATTTTCAATAACGAAACATTTCTCGACTTAATCGTTCCCCATTGGTTGAGAAAGTACCCCTTCCACAAATGTGTCAAAAGACTTTGGTTTGGGTTCCGGAAAGCTCTTGGGAAATATTTAGACTTTTAAACAATTTTGAAGACAGATTCCCATTAATTATTTTCACTGCCTTTAAATTTTCACTTTTCAAATTGGTTTCCGATAAATTGTTCCTCTTAAACACACGATTTAGCCAAAAATTGTGCTTCATGGGTGAAAACCAAACTTAAAGTAAAAGAATAACTGACAGTTAAAATCTTTTTCAAATATTTTTTATGTACCTTTATCATATTGATGTTTTGGAAAGTGAAACAAATCCTTTACTTTCATTTAGAATCGAAAAATTTCCTTAAAAAATTCAAATTTAATATTTGTTAATTTTTTTCAACAGTAATAACAAATTTTGAAACTCTAATTTAATTATAATTTTAATATAAAAAGGAATTTTTCATATTTGGACCAACAAGAAAGTACTTCGTTATTCAGGGTAAACATTTCGAATATTTGAGAAGAAGAATTCAAAATGAAAAGATCAGAATAATAATTCACAAAAGCACCCACGCAAAATTAAGGTTACTTACTATGAACAAAATGTTTTAGAGAACATATTTCCTTGTGTGAGATTTCTTACTTTCTTTAGAAGATTTTAATATATATAGTTCCTATCTTACAATCAAAGAACTTAAAAGAAGGCTCGAAATGTTGGAATGACAACGGGAATTAACTGCGCCAAACTTTTATGGCTTTATAACATCGAAATTGAAAATGAAAAACCATTTTTCAAAAAGCTAACATATGAATTAACAGCAATTATAATACTTGTAGTAGTTACCCATTTAGGTAATTTTCCATCCACATAGAAAATGATATTTATTATTCTGGACAGTAATGAAAGATTAAATCATCTGTTGAATTTTAATTAAAATTTCATTGTAAAACTGAAATTAAAACTGAAAAACAGTAAAAAATGGCTGTCTAAAAATGTTAAAATATTACAGAACATTGAAATATGACCTACAATGATAGGTAATTAGGAACAACTCTTATTTGAGAACTGCAAGAGAAAAGGGAAGAAGAAACAGTGAACATAGATAATAATTGTGTTTTTCATTTACAAATCTCTTCTTCAGAAAAAATGAAAATGAAATATTACTCAGTGAGCAATTATGCAAATTCGCGTTGAATATGAAACAGTGGTATGGCAAAAAATCTCAGTCTTGGAGCTATTTTTTATAACTTCCTAAGAACAAGAAGCTTAAGTGGATTGCATCCGGAACACGTTTCTTCATCTATTATCTCAGTTTGGCCCTTCATGCAATGAAGAGAAAGAACATGAATTTTGCTTTGAAATCCTCATGAAAATTACACGAAAAAGAAAGTTTTGAAGGTCACACGAGTGACAAAAGTATTATAAAAGTAAGACTTTTATGAAAGCTCTTGAATGTAAACAAATAATATAACAATAACAAGTTTTTCCAGTCAGTCATCAATTCTATCTCACAGAATATCGCGTTACAATATTTATATAGATGATTTCATTGTCTTTTCCTCTTGTTCCTCGCGCTTATTTTGGATTCTGTTTCGACGCGAACTTTTAATATTTATTTTTCAGAGTGTTCAATAATAACTTTTTATTTGACTTTATGATATATTTTGCACAATGCAGTTTCTCTGTATTATTTCTTTCCAAATTGAATTCCGGAGAGTTTCATAATATCTTACAATGTTTTTATTATTTTCTTTTTTTCAGGTTCAACATTCTGTGCAGTCTATTCATTAGTATAAAATCGTCGATTGTTTTTCTGGTGAAATTACAAGCTTGTGTCGGACAAATTACGGCTTGTGTCGATTTATCTGGTGAAATACTAGCTTTGTCGGGATCTAAAAAATCAAATGTTCATTAATATTTCTGAATTGTCAAAAATATCAAATCAAGAACCAGTGGCGAATAAAAAAAAAGTTCTGATGATGATGATGATGGATCCAAAGTTTGCTTTTCAGCTCAGAAAAGAATTTATTAATATTTTTCCACAAAGTTTGAGCACAAAATTTTCAAGTGGACGTTGAGTTTTTTGTTTACTTGACGTATTTTCTACCAATATTGATATTGAGGTCGTATTATTTATTGTTCTTGGCGTAGGGAGTGTGTTTGTCAAATTCCTGATATCTCGAATTTTCTATTTTGTTTTCGTCTTCTCTTCAAGTATGATGGCAAATATTAGGGTTGTGTTAACTTTTACGACTGATACTTCAAAAAAACAAATAAACTCCCGAAATTTTATTCGTTTGAATTGTAGATTATAGATTTGTTCAATGTTACACAATATCATTATCCAAAAATTTCAAAACATGTACCTATTGTCAATATATTATTATTTTTTTAGTAAATATTTTTTCTAGTGTTGAAACTATCGCAGTCACAGTTGATCTAGCCGCACGACTTCTATAAAGATGATGCTGATTTTGACACCATCGATGACGATGGTGAATTTGATGATGAGGAGAAGCTTGAAGGGCACAATGATGGCGTGTAGAGGCCTCTGGAACTAGTAGGTCTGGAAACACAAAATTGAAAAACAGTTTTGACGTAATTTTAATTTATTGCTTTACTTTATTCTTTATCTTTATCACTATTTGTTTTTTTTTTAACTAGATCATTTTAGACGAGTTTTTTCCCTCCATTTTTAAAAATCTAAAAATCTTGATGATACCTCGTGTTGACCCAGCACCTAAATGGGAAGTATTGTGTCACTTCTCGCCCATCAGAGGGAGGCATACTACGGGATGGGCAGGCTACAACACAGACCATAAGTGTCTACAGTAGCTCCTGTTTCATGGCTACGAAATAAAAAAGTCTTTGAAACACTCATCTTTTAAAAAAGTACTCGTAATTATCTCACTCAGTCTGTGCTCAACTGGGAATATTCAGCATTCAAAGGTTCGAACCTTGGGTCACCCACCTATTTTTAACATCACTCGACGTTACGTTACTATCGATAAGTGTATTCATCACCAGAGTCGATTGCATTTTACTCTGGCTTCTCAGTTGTGGACCAGCCTCTTTCCTATTAGCTAAATTACCTCTCTATCATTTTTCATAGGCTGAACTAGAGTCTTGTAAAGAATGCACCAATTTTCATAAAGAAAACAATAAAAATACCACTCCTCAGATAATCCTAAGTGACCCCATGCAAATCGAGTGTGCTACTCATTGCTACAGTGTTACTTTTGTTAAAAGGCATGGGATATTTTTTGAAATGAAAGAATCCATGATATATTTTTTTCCCAAAATCCACCACCAAATGAAATTCACAAGAATAAAAAACGTTCGTATCTGATTCATTCTCTTTAATTAAATTCTCAATTGAGAAAATAACGAGAGAGATTTTGAGAAAACAAAATTATAATAAACATAATATTTTGATAAATTTTGAGAAAAATAATGAGCACGTTTCTGAAGTAGTACCAGTATATTTTGGTAGGTAGGTACAATCAAGAACAAACATTTGTTACCGCTTACTTTTTCAATCTACAAAAAAAAAGATGAAAAAAAGGAGACGTAAGTATATTTTTATTTATTTCCGCTTTCTCCATCCAGTTTCCTGGAAAATAATTTTCCATTCTCACCCCAGAGAAGCAGGCTATAAATCTTCCTGTTTGAGACCGCGTGTCTCTTGAGTAAAGGGGGCGGGGCGCTTTGTTTGGGGTCAGAGAGGGGGTCGTGAAATGGGGTGTCGCTGACAGGCTCTATGTTCAGGGTCACATTTTTCTCCGAAGGCGTTGTTGTGTGCTGAGCAGCTAGGCGGTTATTACGACTCCTGAATGTTCTTCTACAGGTGAAGGATTTTTTCGTATGGACGGTTGGTGGGTGGATCTGTAACAGTCAGAAAAGATCACATATGTTTAAATAATGTGTGAATGTATTTTTTAACCATTAAAAAAAGGTAGTGAGTAATGCAAAAGCTTTACCTTTACACCATGCCATTCCAGAAACGGAAAAACGCGGTTAGAATTTTTCGCTCCGGCCGGATTCGAACCCGCAACCTCGGGTCAGCAACCAATGCTCTTAACCACTGAACCACGGAGGTCGGCTTCAATTAAAAACCATTATTACATATTTTTTCCATCGAAGTTAGTTTCGGTAAAGGTGTGCAAGAATAAGGTGAAGGTTATACGTAATTATAAAAATGGGCCTTCGTGGCGTAACGGTTGTGACTACTGCCCGTAGTCCAGAGATCCTGAGTTCGATCCCGGTCGGAGCAGATTTTTCACACAGAAAATTACTCAGGCTGGGGTGAGGTTAATGTGGATAGCTGGTAAGATTCCCAGAAAATGGAGGGTTAAAACCAACCAACCTCAACCATGAGGTTGAACAACGTTGACCCTGCTCAAGTGCTCAACCGGGATAAGACAGATTAAAAGAAAGAAGAAAGGTATTTATAAAATAAAAATATTTTTCATTTAAAATTCCACATGCTTTGTATAATTCCATAAGCCAGAAGGTTTTCTACTGATAGCATTGAGAGAAAAGATTATTTTCACATTAGTTCATACAGTAACTACTCCTTTATATTATCACCTATTTTTTGAAGCAGATGATTTCTCTGTGTATCCAGAGAGGAAATGCAGCAGCTGTGATGGGCACAGTGCCTCGTTCTCAGACTTGGAGGGATAATTTAAAAAAAAAATTAAAATATTTATTTTTTATTTTAATAATACAGTCGCCCCTAGATATAATGGACTCTGATGTAATAGAAAACTCTTTATAGTAGAGAAAATCTCAGGTCCCTGCGTCACCTGTTTATGTGTAATAAAGATCCGGCTATATTTAGCTACCTCACTAAGTGAGGTTCTATTTTAAGTTGCATACTAGACGATTTGGCTTTCGTTTGTCTGTCTGTCTGTGTGTCTGTCTGTCGGTCTAAATAAATAAATAAAATAAATACATAAAATATGGGGTGGGGTTATTTTCCTAACTAAAGGGTGGGGTTATTGCCTATGGCAATCTCTTCCACCCAACCCTTTAAGTGTAAAAGACAATTAAAAAACAAACTTACTACGTAATATGAACAAGTTAAATGTTCATTTTCATTTGCAAGATAAGATCGATTGTTTGCCCCTTAAGGAACTTTCGGAAACTTTGAGATAAAAAGCAATATACCCGCAGGAGAAGAGATAGGAAATAGAGAAAAACACACACAGAGAAATGCAGGAAGAAAGGGAACAATGTAACAAAGTGGTTGTGCGTGATGGAAAAGAAGATTGGGGGAGGGATGAGTGGAGATGGAGAGGTGAGATGGAATGAGATGGAGATGGAGATTGGAATGGAGATGGAGAGAGATGAGATGAGAGATTGTTTTTTGAGAGAGGAGGAATGGAGATGGAGATGAGTTGAGATGGAGATGTGAGAGAATGGAGTGGAGGGAGGATGGAGATGGAGATGGTAGGAGATGGAGATGGAGATGGAGATGGAGATGGAGATGAGAGGAGGAGATGGAGATGAGATGGAGAGGAGAGGAGATGGAGATGAGATGGAATGGATGGAGAGGGAGATGGAATGGAGATGGAGATGGAGATGGAGATGGAGATGGAGATGGAGATGGAGATGGAGATGGAGATGGAGATGGAGATGGAGATGAGATGGAGATGGAGATGGAGATGGAGAGATGGAGATGGAGATGGAGATGGAGATGGAGATGGAGATAATAAAATTGTAAAAGTTCAAATTTTTTTTGCACAGAGGCAAAGTGAAAGTGAGAGAGAGAGAAAGAGAAAGAGGAGAGAGAGAAAAAAAAGGGAGAAATAGAAGGAGGAGAGAGAAGAGAGTGAGAAAGAGAGAGGAGGAAAGGGAGAGAAGGAGAGACCAAGAAAGAAGAGAGAGAGAGAGATTTTAATTTGGGTTTAACGTCGCTTTCAGCTACATGGTCATATCACGACGGGGGTTTTACCCTCCATTCGCTGGAAACTCACAAAAACAGCTACTCAAATTTACCTCACCCAGCCTAAGTGGAGGCAGTATCACGAGGGTTCCAATTTGAATGGTCACCCTTCCAAATCCTTACCTCGCTGTACATTGCATTCAGTGTCTGAACAAGAACTAAATTAAGTTAAGACTTTGGCTTCATTTAGGTAATCACCTAAATGTGGAAGGTAATCACCAGGCGAGGTTAATGCTTAAAGAATTTTCTACCACCCAACCCTCAGAGTATTATTATTAAGTGGTCACAAACTCAATTAATGAGTGAAAAATCATGCACTTGGTGGAATTCGAAACCAACGGATCTCTACGCTACCTGGATTACCAGACTAGCTTCATAACCACTCGACTACCATTGCGCTTGACTACCAGTAAGAACGCTTGGTTTAGTTTCCATAATACGATAATACCCCAGGGAAATTTGTACTTGAATAACTGATCAAACAGTTCCCAAAGGATAAGATGGACGGATCAGATTATTCATCTTTGGGAAATAGGCACCCTATTTTGTGTTGCCCAAAAAGTAATTATTTCGAAGTTAATAAATTGTATTCTAATTATGTACAGTCGAAACTGGATATAAGAGAACTCAAGGGAGGGAATTTTTTCTCTTATATTCAGTTTCTCCTGTAGAGAGGTTAAATTTTGTAAATTGGACTTGGAAATTATTCTCTTCTAGAGATGTCTTTTTCATCCAGTCTTTTTTTTTTATCCATCTTCGACTGTATTACCTACTGGAAAGGGGATTCAGACACGTATAAGTGCTATAACAGTAGTTGTGCTTTCAATGGTCTTTCGTATTGCATGTGAGCAGCAATTTTTTAATTCAATTTTCTTGCAACATTTGATTTTTTGCATATAAAATTTTACTGTACGAGAAAATGGAAAAAAAATAGAAAGGAAAAGAAATTACATACATTTTTGATTTGCCCTTTTGTAGAAAAGTCTGTATTTTCAATTTGAACAGTTTCAGCAAATATTCTGCATAGTAAAATACAAGGTGTACCATTCTTTATTTATCATCTATCCAACGGTTGAGACATTTCACCAGTTGATTTTCAGACTCAGAAGATGCTATGTTAAAAAATAATCTGAAAACGTGTTTTGGCACTGAAAAACTGACTATTGAAAATTCTGGGGTGATTAAATTACTTTCCTTTCTGCAGGACAAGAATTACTTGTCCTGAGCGTTACAAAAAGAATTACTAGAAGAGCGTAAATAAAAAGCAATACTTTCCATTTTTAAAACTGCCCTCTTTCTGATTTGGACTTGATCCTTCCCTTCTCTCTCTTTTGTTCTTTCGTTTCTTTCTTATTAATTTTTATTCACTAATATTTAATTAGTTTATTGAGATTTTAAAAGAGAAATAAAGAAGTTAAAAGAATGAAAGAAGAGGAAGCAATCAAGATATTAAAGGCAGAGAGAAAGATGAAAAGATTCAGAAAGAGATGGTTGAAGAGAGAGAGAGAGAAAGAGAGAGAGAGAGAAAAAAGAGAAAAAAGAGAGAGAGAAAGAAAGAGAAAGAGAGTGAGAGAGGGAGAGAGAGAGAACCAGAGAGAGAAAATAGAGCCAGAGATAAAGAAGAGAGAAGAGAGAAGAGAGAATAGAAATTATTATAAAAAAAGAAGAGAGAGAGAAATCATTATAAAGAAAAGAGAGAAAAGAAGCTTTCTACTATAAAAATGTTGAAAAATGTCCCTTTCCCTGGATTCTAAACGTTATCAAAGCACTCAAGGTCTACCTACCGTCTTCGGAGTATAAAAAAATGTACTGGCATAGATTGTACAGCTTTGCCAATATTGACTCAAGATTCAATCATTTCCGAAAGCAGTACATAATATAATGTGGCTTTGAAATGCTAGCTCGTATGTTTATGAGTGGAAATTTCCTTCGTCTGGACAGCATCTGGTAGTGAACTTGTGGTCAAGTGGTTAACGTGCTAGTCTGGTAATCCAGGCAGCGTAGGGATCCGTGGGTTCGAATCCCAAGCAGTGCATGATTTTTTCCTCATTGATTTGAGTTTGTGATCACATAATAATAAGACTCTGAGGGTTAGGTGGTAGAAAATGCTTTGAACACCTCGCCTGTTGGTAACCTTCCACTAAAGAGTGTTATTATTATTATGAACCAAAGAGGAAGTCTGGCTGGGTGACGTTAATAAACAGTGAGAAGACCAGTGTCTCGCCAGAGGACTATAATATGAGTTTCAGGACAAGTCAAATTGGAAATAAAGTTGACTGGAGACCATCATTCAACCCTCCAGCTTTAGCCAAGCTGTCTACAACAACAAATAATAATGGCACAACAACAGTAGATCACTGGTATTCATCTTCATTAGGTGGACTCCTAACCATTTTCTGGTACCTCTGAGTCCAAGAGAGACAGCGGGAATGATTGACAACTCTGTTCTTGAGTAAGTTATTATCCAAGCTAGAACATTGGAACTTGTTTTAATCCATTTGGCACTTAACACTTTGGCCATTCTCTTTAAGTAATTGTCATAGTAATTGTCAGTAATTGTCATTTTTTACTATGTTTTACTTACTTATTTATTGTTATTTTACTTTTAAAATTGTTTTTATTTTTACAATGATTTATTTTCTTACTTACCTTTTATTATTTTATTTCTATACTAGCGGGTTACACCCGCCGCTTCGCCAGCCCATCAAACTGCAAACACACACAACGCACACACACACCCACCCACACACACACATCCACACACACACATCCACACACACGCACACACACACATACAGACAGCTTTCTTTTATAGATATAGATTGGTTATTATGTTGGTTATTAGTATGTTGGTTATTATACTCGTATATGCTCACTAGATAAGTAGACTAAGAGGCAAATAATATGTACGTTTTCTAAAGAGGGGAGCCCACCTCCAAATAAGTTAAATTTAGCTTAGGAGGTGTTACAGTAATTTTAAATTTAATTATATTCAATAAATAAAGTTTTATTTCAAATTCAAAAAAAAAAAAAAAAATATTCAGTATGCAGAACTCCTTCTACTGAACAAATGAGGGGGTGGAAGAGCCTAGAACCCAAACCAAGAATTTAGAACCATCTCTATTACTTTTATTCTCTCTGCCTCTTTCTCTCTCTATATCTCTCTTTCTCTCTCTTACTATCTCTCTCTGCTTCTTTCTCTCTCTCTTTCTTTCACTCTCTCTCTTTCTCTTTCTCTTTCTCTCTCTCTCTCTCTCTCTCTCTTTCTCTCCCTCTAACTTTCTTTCTCTCTCTCTATCTCTCTTCCTTTCACTCTCTTTTTCTCCTTCTGCTCTGTCTATAATTTTGACATTTTCATGTCTTTGCTCTGGCACATAACCAAAATTATGTGACGAAATTATGTAACGAAATTATGTAACGATATTATGTAACGAAATATCGAATTGTAAAGGGAGAGAAGTCTTCTAATATCGGATATCGATATTATGGTTTCGATATTATCGATATACCTAATATCGATATTTTCGTTTCGATATTGCAACGCTAAGAGAAGAGAGAAGGTATGTGTCATGCGCACAATACGAAATTTGGTCAGTTGGGTTTTGGACCTTGAATAGTAAAGATGAAAATGTCGAAATGGTTGCAGACTCGTATGCAAGCGTTTTTTTAAACAAAAATTTAACATCGCTTTCAACTGCATGGTAATATCAGTAGTCTTTTAACTATCTCTTTATCTCTCTCTCTCTTTATTTCTCTTGCCCTCTCTCTCTCTCTCTCTCTCTCTCTCTCTCTCTCTCTCTCTCTCTCTCTTTCTGTTCATCTCTCTAACTCATACTTAATGTCTCTTCATATCTCATTTCTTTTGACTTTTTCCTCTCTCTAATAATATGTCCTACGGTTTGTCTTCTTTTTTGCACTCTTCAGATTTCGTTGGCACATTTTTCATGACGTTTCACATCCAGGCTTTCTACCAAGAAAAGAAAGAAGAAAAAGAGGAGAAACAGCAGGAAGGGAGGTGAATTAGAGTAAATGCAGTAATTATATCCGAAAAAAAAAACAATTGTTAAATGATATATATTATCATCATCATATAGGGTGGCGTCATCTTGAAAAAACGATATCCAGACAGTGAAGGATGGTATTGCCTATGGCAATCTCTTCCACCAAACCCTATATAATAGAATTCTTGCACTGTTAGTTAGGTGGTAATATATTCAGGTTCGACTGTATATTGATATTATTGTAAATAAAGTTTGATTGATTTTTTTAAATTAAATCATCATCATCATCATAGGGTGGTGTCATCGTGGACGATGGAACCCAGACAGTGGAAGAATAACTCAGCAGTTCTATCACTCCTATTCTCCTAATAAATAAGGAGAAAAGTATAAAAAGAGGAGGAAATAGAATTAAGGAGAAAGAGAAAAACTTAGAAAACCTGAAATTATTCCTTTCATATTTTCCACATTTTTGTACTCTTTTATTTTCCAAGAAACAAATGTGGCAAAATTTAAGCATTTTCAAGCTCCTCATATTTTTAGAATAGTAATTCCGACTAAAAATTTCTACTTGTACACATGTAAGGATTTGCATAGAAGTTATTAAAATTTTTGGAAAATCTAACCTTTCATTTATTTCCGGGTACAATTTACTTCGTTTATTTCCGGGAACGGTCAGTTTCCAAGTAATTTTATTGAGTCTATTTTTAAATTTTTAATGCAATTTCGACAAAAGCCTCTTCACCCCAGATGGCCCTACAAATTTGTTTCTCGCGTTACTATTTGTCATTACAAAATGATGTAACTTCTCACCAGCTAAGTGCCACTCACGAATAAGGATAAAAACGATAACGAGAGAAGTGCGGAAAAAAAAGAAAGATGAGAAGTTACAATTTCAAGAATAGAAGGAGGAGGAGGAGGAGGATTATTAGGAGGGCAGGAGAAAAGGAAAGAGTATAGGAAAGAAAAAGGAAAGGAGTAGGAGGAAGTGGAGAGGGTGGGTAAATAGGAGGAAATGGAGGGGTAGGAGGATAAGAAGGGAGAGGAGGAGTAGGAGGATAAGGAAAGGAGGAGGAAAGGAAAGAGTATAGGAAAGAAAAAGGAAAGGAGTAGGAGGAAGTGGAGAAGGTGGGTAAATAGGAGGAAATGGAGGGGTAGGAGGATAAGAAGGGAGAGGAGGAGTAGGAGGATAAGGAAAGGAGGAGGAAAGGAAAGAGTATAGGAAAGACAACGGAAGGGAGTAAGAGGAAGTGGAGAGGGCGGGTAAGTAGGAGGAATAGGAGGATAAGGAGGGGAGGAGGAGTTGGAGGATAAGGAAGGGAGGAGAAAAGGAAAGAGTATAGAAAAGGAAAGGAGTAGGAGGAAGTAGAGAGGGTGATGGCTAAGTAGGAGGAAATGGAGGAGTAGGAGGATAAGAAGGGGAAGAGGAGTAGAAGGATATACAGCGGAGGAGAAAGGGAAAGAGTGGAGGAGTAGGATAATTCGGAGGGAGAGAAAATGGAGGGAAGGGAGGGAACAGGGAAATAAAAGGAAGTGGTAGAAGATGGAGGAAATAGAGGAATAGGAGGAAATAGAGGAATAGTAGGAAATGGAGGAATAGGAGGAAATAGAGGAATAGGAGGAAATGGAGAAATAGGAGGATATGGATGAGGAGAAGAAAGAAAAGGAGTGAGAAGAAATGGAAGGGAGGTAGGGGACAGAGAAATAAAAGAAGTGGTAGAATATGGAGGAAATAGAGGAATAGCAGGTAATTTAGGAAGAAAAGGAGTAACAAAATATGGAGAAGAGGAATGGATGAGTAAGAATATTAAGAGGGGGAGGACGAGAAAGAATAAGAAAAGAAAAAAAAGAGTGGGAGGAAGTGGAGAAGGAGCAGGAAAAGAAGAAGAGAAAATATGGAAATTGAAGAAAACTAGGAGACATATTCATGAAAAAGAAACATTTTTTTGGGGAAATTACAGTGTTAAAAATAGAAGAAGGAAGAGGATTTAGTGGGCGGATATGGAGTAGGAGGAGGAATAGAAGAAGAGGAGAAAATAGAAACAGGAGGAAACGAGTAGGAGACAAGCATTGATGAAGAAAAAAACGAAAAAAAATATAAGAGATGTAAGAAACAAAAAAGACAGTGGATGAGGAAGAGGAGTAGGAAGAGGCGGAGGAACAGGAGGAAGAAGAGGAGTAGGGAGAGAAGGAGGGAGAGGAGAAGGGATAGGAGAAGAGAGAGGATAAATAAGGGAGGAAGGAAAAGAAGAAGAGCGAAAAATTGTGACAGGAGAAAATGAGTGGGAGGAGGAAGTAGAGGAGTAGAGAGAGAAGGAGGGAGAAGAGAAGGAATAGGAGAAAAGAGAGGGTAAAAAAGGGAGGAAGGAGAGGAAGAAGAGGAGTAGAGAGAGAAGGAGGGAGAAGAGAAGGAATAGGAGAAAAGAGAGGGTAAATAAGGGAGGAAAGAGAGGAAGAAGAGGCGTAGAGAGAGAAGGAGGGAGAAGAGAAGGAATAGGAGAAAAGAGAGGGTAAATAAGGGAGGAAGCAGAGGAAGAAGAGGAGTAGAGAGAAGGAGGGAGAAGAGAAGGAATAGGAGAAAAGAGAGTGTAAATAAGGGAGGAAAGAGAGGAAGAAGAGGCGTAGAGAGAGAAGGAGGGAGAAGAGAAGGAATAGGAGAAAAGAGAGGGTAAATAAGGGAGGAAGAGAGGAAGAAGAGGCGTAGAGAGAGAAGGAGGGAGAAGAGAAGGAATAGGAGAAAAGAGAGGGTAAATAAGGGAGGAAGGAAAAGAAGAAGAGCGAAAAATAGTGACAGAAGGAAATTAGAGGGGGGAGGAAGGGGATAATGCAACTAAGGTGGGAGCACAAGACGGTATTACCACCAAGATAAATGATTAGGGATGTAGGAGACACGTGCTTTTGAAACAGAATAGGAGGGAAACAAAATGAGGTCAAAAGAGAAAAAGGAGAAGATTGGTGATGTAATTGGAGAGAAAATGAAATAACAAATAAATGAGATAAAATATTAAATATAATAAAAGATACAAGAAGTAAAATGATAAAATGCAAAAAAGAAAATGAACAGATGAACACACTGAAAGAAAAAAAATATGTATTTCATTTAATTATAATTGAATAAATTTATTAATAAATTAAAAAGAGCGTGGTCGATGGCACTGTAAATACAATAGTTCAGTCACTGGAGTTAAGCAAAGCCCAGTGATGTTAGGACTTGGGTGATGACCATTCGAACCATCCTGATGCTGGCAATTGCAAGCTAAACCCAGGAGTGGCGAGGTTAATGTGGGTAGCTGGTTTCCAGCGAATAGAAGTTAAAACCCCCGTTACGAATGACCAAAGTCTTAACCCTTAACCCGAAACACCGGACTCACAGACCGCTACAGTTTATCAAAACAAAGATTGACAAAGATCAAAACAAAGACATTTTGTTCACATAAATCATAATAACATTTATTTCTCCTTTAGGTAATTTTATGTGTGTTAATCTCGGTAAAATAAGATAGCGGTCTCTCAGACCGGTGTTTCGGATTATGTACTAAAAAATCATGTTTCGGGTTAATGGTTAAAGAGGCGTTAAATGTTTTGTTGTTGTTGCAAACAAAACCTCCTAATCTAATAGGTAATAATTTCCAAAAAGGGAATTAATATTATATAATACATACTACATAAATATAATATTTTATGCATTTAACTAGTAATTTTATCCAATGCTCTTGAATAATTTCTTAGAATACGTTTGTATTTTTCTCGTTCTGTGTGCAAAGTTATTTCTTTAAAATAAATTATGTAAAATGTTGGATGGGAAAATAGAAGAAAGAAGACATGAAAAATATTGATGAAAATAAACCGACCTGGACATGTAACCTGGAGGTCGGTGGTTCAAGTTCTGGATTCAGCGTAGATTTTGTAAAGTGAGTTTGAGTTTAACACAATTAGGAAAAATGAAAATCAACAGCACTAAAAGTAGAGGTAAATAAAAATGTGATCAAATGAGATCAAAACATCAGAAATGAAAAAAAAACGAGAGGAATGAATAACGGTAAGTTTTAAAAAAAAAGAAATTAAGAAATGACAAAAAAAGAGAAGAGATGGAGAGTGAAATTGAAAAATAGGCAAAAAGTGCAGAGATTAGAGGTGACATGAGAAAGATAAATACCGGAAGAGAGAAACATAAGTGAAAGTTGAGGATAAAAAATGAAGGAGTGACAAAGAGAAGGAGAAAATGAGGATAAGAAGTCAGTGCGAATGTGGGTGTTAGGTATCGAGACAAAAAAGAATGAAAAATAGAGAGATAAAGAGGAAGAGTGAGATAGAGATAAGAGGAACACACATAATTAGAAAGGAGATTAAGAGCGGAAAACAGATAGAAGAATAGAAAAAAGAGAAGATAATAGCAAAGTAATTTATAAGAAAACATGAGAAAGAGAGAGAGAAGACAAACAGGACATATTAGAGATTGAAAAAAGTCAAAAGAAATGAGATACCTATGAAGAAACATTACATAAATGAAAGAAAAAAAGAGAGAAAGAAATAAGCAAAGAAAGAAAGAAAGAAAAACTACAGAGATAGAGAGGAGAAGAGAAAGACAGATATATTAAGGAGGAGACAATTATTTGAGAATAGAGAGAGGAACAGAGATAGAAAATGGAGAAGAGGAGAGAGAAAGAGATTACAAAACACTTTTCTCTGACTAAAAATAGAAACTTTTCCGGGGGGGGGGGGGGGGGCATGTTAGATTAAGGAAGAGGGGAGAGTGTTAAGGGGGTGTTTAGGGTGAGAAAGTAGGGATTAAGGGGATATGAGAGATTAATGTCACTGACCCCATTTCCTCCTAATAGCGGAGAGGAAAGGAGGAGGAGAAAGATAAGGAGAAGGAGGAGAATAAGGAAGGAGAGGTAATGAGGAGAAAGAGGAGGTGACGGAGGAGAAAAAGAAGGAGGAGGAAGAGTAGAGAGAATGATAAGGAGGAGGAGGAAGAATAGGAAGAGGAGAAGGAGAAGTATAAGAAGACGAAGGAGTGGTAAATCTTTTAATTCCACTCTTGACACTGATTTTTCATTCCAGGATTTTTTGTTAGTTCTTCCCACTGTTTTTTGTATCTCTCCTTCGTAATTTTCTTTTACCTTTCTATTATTTTTATTGATGCCATCCTACTTTCTCTTTTTCTTTATTTCTCTTTTTTTCTTTTAGTGTATAGCGGTATACACTATACCTACATATTTAATATTTCCTTCTCTATTTTGGTTCTTTGCTATTCTAGGATACTTAGGTCATTTATAATCGCATCAACATCATGTTGTCACGAAAAAGATGAAAAAAGATGATATATTTTTATATGTCGAAAAAGATAAATGAGATAATAATTTTCCACCACTTGGCTGAAAAGGTAATAATATAAGAATCCTGCCGGTAAAAACATGAAACAAAAAAAAAAAAATACACGGGACACAATACCTACTTCCACTTGATGGGTTCACGTTGTATAATGTATACACTTAGCAATTTTGAGATTTTATATTAAATCACTTGTATCTCCAAAACTGCTTAAACTTATTCCTCATGCCCTCTCCTATCTTTGATCTATTTCCATTCTATTTCTCTCTCCTACTCTGCCCTCTCCTATCTTTGCAGATTTGTTTTTATATTTTTCTTTACCTCTATATTTTTCTAACTTATATTCTTCCTATCACTTCATCTTTCCACCTAATAGTTTCCAAGTTACCGTAGTTTTTGTGAAAACTTTCTCCATTAGTATCACGGTTTCTTTCTCATTCTTCTTTCTCTTTGGTATGATGATCTCTTCCTCTATTCGTACTTCTTTTTTCTTTATTGTCTTTGCATTACCGATAAGTTACTGGAGAAACTTCTTATAAATATAAGAATGACTTATTGTATGTTGTAACTTTTGCAGTCAATGTTTTGTCTGGTTCTTGGCTGTTCACGGCAGGCGTAGGTACTTTTAAGTAGGCATTTAATTTGAGATAATAGACATGCAAGGAGCCTAGACATTGGATCTGGGCGTCCATATAATTCTCTCTTCACCGTGATAGGTACCTATTGTGTATGTTCCTATCTCACGGACACGGAATTTTTAAGATTTGAGTTATTTCTTCTTTACGATTTGAGTTATTTCGGAATTTTTACGAATTGAGTTATTTCTTCCAATCTTGAGAGGTGCATTGTTATTGTTCTCAAGAAAGTCATACTATTGTGAAAGATAGCAGAAAGAAGATAGAGCGAGGCCCAAAAACTATTTCAGGAATTTTTGGGCTGAAGACTTGGCCGGAAATTTCTATACCGCAAAGTGATATTTTTTATGATAAAAATATAATAAGCAAACAAAAATCCTGGCAGAAGCGGAAAATTCAGACCGAGTTTTCCCGTTTCCGGAACGGCATGGGTGTAGAGGTAAAGAGCCTTGAAGTAATACGACAGCGGTTCCGGAATACCTTTTCAAAAAAAAAATAGTTATCTTCACAGAGGTATTGCGAAAACGTCTGTTCATTCCGCCCTAAAACTTTATCTAATAGATTTATAATATAACACGACCTGACCAGTCAAAAAAGAGGGAAAATACAATACTCACCACAGATCAAGCGGGTCTCTCAGCAAGTTCAAATTAAAACCTGAAACAGTCATAAAAAGAAAATAAATCTAGATTATTTTAAGTCAAAATATTTATTTTTTTTTTACTTGCATAACTAAAAACTAAGAAAAAAAATCATTTCAGTAAGTTTATAAGCTTGGATGGAGAGATAAAGTAAAGGAGGATTTGAGAAGATAAGAATTGGAAGAGGAAAGACACCCTGGACAGAAAGTAGGAAAAGAGGGAGACCCAAGCTTAGGTGGAGAGATAAAGTAGAGGAGGATTTGAGAGAGAAGAGTTGGAAGAGGAAGGACACCCTAGACAGAAAGTAGGAAAAGAGGGAGACCCAAGCTTAGGTGGAGAGATAAAGTAGAGGAGGATTTGAGAAGATAAGAGTTGGAAGAGGAAGGACACCCTGGACAGAAAGTAGGAAAAGAGGGAGACCCAAGCTTAGGTGGAGAGATAAAGTAGAGGAGGATTTGAGAAGATAAGAGTTGGAAGAGGAAGGACACCCTGGACAGAAAGTAGGAAAAGAGGGAGACCCAAGCTTAGGTGGAGAGATAAAGTAGAGGAGGATTTGAGAAGATAAGAGTTGGAAGAGGAAGGACACCCTGGACAGAAAGTAGGAAAAGAGGGAGACCCAAGCTTAGGTGGAGAGATAAAGTAGAGGAGGATTTGAGAAGATAAGAGTTGGAAGAGGAAGGACACCCTGGACAGAAAGTAGGAAAAGAGGGAGACCCAAGCTTAGGTGGAGAGATAAAGTAGAGGAGGATTTGAGAAGATAAGAGTTGGAAGAGGAAGGACACCCTAGACAGAAAGTAGGAAAAGAGGGAGACCCAAGCTTAAGTGGAGAGATAAAGTAGAGGAGGATTTGAGAGAGAAGAGTTAGACGAGGGAATCCCAAGCTTAGGTGGAGAGATGAATTAGTGGAGGATTTGAGAAGAGGAAGGACGCACTAGACAGAAACAAGTGGAGAAAAAGACTTCGTCAAACTACCGCCGACCTTAAGTAGATTTCGACAAAGGTAGGGTGGCAACTAAACCTCAATAAGTTTTTTTTGAGGGTGGTTAAACGTTGCGTCGCTTTCCACTGCATGGTCATATCAAGACGAGTCAATAAGTTGCATGACCGTGAGACAAAACTTCCGCTAAGTACCTATTTCTACAATAATCTGGTAGTCAAGTGGTTAACGCGCTAGTCTGGTAATCCAGGTAGCGTAGGGATCCGTTGGTTCGAATCCCACCCAGTGCATGAATTTTTCCTCATTAATTTGAGTTTGTGTCCAGTAATTTTAAGACTCTCAGGGTTAGGTGGTAGAAAATGATTTTAGCATTAACCTCACCCGGTGGTTACCTTCCATGACATGTATAGAGAATTTCCGATTGTTGTAATCTGTGTGTTATTATTATTATAATCATACCTAGAATGAACATAATAAAATTATGGATACTAAAGTTTCCATAATAATTAAAATTTGGCACGTTCCAAAAAACTTTTCAGGACCTGCTACCCTGTGTCTCTGGCGTTCCTGGCACGTATACACGAAAGGTAAGTTACAAATATAGAGGAAGAAGTAGAGAGAGAGAGAGAGAGAAAGAGATGCAGAAACAAAAAGGAAGATGTAGGAAGAGAGAAAGAGGGGTAGAAATAAAGAGAGAGAAAGGGAAGAAGAGGGAGAAAAAGAGAGAGAAAGAGTTGTACAAACATAGAGGAAGAGGTATGAAGAGAGTAAGAGAGATACTGAGGTAGAAATAAACAGGTAAGTGAGAAAGAGAGGTAGAAATAAAGAGAGAGAAAGGGAAGGGGAGGGACAAAAAGAGAGGGATAGAATGAAGAGAAAGTTCGAGAATGTAGGAGAGGAAAGATATTTTATAAAAGACAGGTGTTGTAAGGCTGAGAAGTAGACATATATACTCGTAGACAAAGAGAGTGAGGGGTACAGAGAAAGAGAGAGGGGGAGAGAGAAAGAGAGAGGGGGAGAGAGAAAGAGAGAGGGGGAGAGAGAATACACCTCTTAAACTTTGTTCTGATAACAAGCAAACTCAATTTGACGTGATTTGGAAAATTTCCCTCTCTCTCTCTCTCTCTTTTCATCTTCTCTTTTCTCTCTCTCTCTTAATTATTCACGTGTTTTCTATATCCCTCTCTCCCCTTCTTGTTCAATATTTCTTCTTCATTTCTTCTCTCTTTCTTTATCTCTTTAGTCTTCTTTTTTTCTGTCTCTAGAAGAAAGAGTTATTCCTCTCCTTTTTGTTCAATCTTTCTCTTAAATTTCTCTCTTTTTCGCCTCCTCTTTACTATATTTTTCAAAATTCTTTTCTCTTTCTTTCTCTCCGCTGTCTCTTCTTCACTTTTTTGTCCTATTTTTTCTTTAATTTCTTCTCTCTTTCTTTATCTCATTCGCCTTCTCTTTACTAGTTTTTTTCATTACTCTTCTTTCTCTTCTTTTTTGACCCTCTCTTTCTTTTTCCTCTTTATTCTCTCTCCCTTTCTTTCTTAATTTCTTTCGCCTTTTCTGTATTAGCTATTTTCAATATCCCTCTTTTTTTATTTTAAAGATGAGTGTTTTACAGCTTTTTTTATTTCGTAGTCATGAAACAGTAGTTAATGTAGACGCTTGTGGTCTGTGTTGAAGCCTGCCCATCCCGTAGTATGCCTCCATCTGATGGGCGAGAAGTGACACAATACTACCCATTTAGGTGCTGGGTCAACACGAAAGGAAGGTGTAGTATTGTGGCCAGTCACAAGGACATCTGAAGCGGATGTGTAAGGGTCAGCAGAAGCAGCATTACGTGGATGTTGTACAGAAAGTTGAACACAGCACCATGGAAGAGAATATTTCACATTTGTTGTCCATCAATAGTTTGAACTATGTGGAGAGGTTTCAAGTTAGTACGCAAGTAGAGGGTAAGCCTATCAAATTTGAATTGGATACGGGTGCCTCGGTGTCAATTATATCTGAGAAACTCTATAATGAAATGTTTAATGATATAAGATTAGAACAAACTAATTTAAAATTGGCATACTGGGGCAATGAAAGTGTACACTTACTGGGTTGTATAAACGTGAACGTAAAAATTCAGTCTGAGCAGCATGAATGCACCCTGTATGTGCTCAAAGGAACTGGATGTGCCCTTCTAGGAAGAGAATGGATATTTATGTTTAATACATTAAAAAGTCATTTTGAATGTTTCCAAGATAAAGTTAATAAAATTGTAACATGTAAAGACATTGAAAAAATAATTGATATGTACCCTAATGTTTTTTCCCAAAGATTGGGCAAGTACAATGGCGAGAAAGTAAGCTTGAGGTTGACCGCTGATGCTAAGCCCAAGTTTGTGCAGCCGAGGTCTGTACCGCTGATGCTGAGGACAAAAGTTGAGGAGGAGTTGCAGCGCCTGGAACGTGAAGGTATAATCAGCAAGGTCAGCTACTCGCAGTGGGGAACGCCGATTGTACCTGTACTGAAGCCCAACGGTGACATACGTATCTGTGGAGACTATAAGGTAACATTGAATCCTTACTTACTACTTGAGCGCCATCCTATTCCTCGAATTGAAGAACTGTTAATTGGAATCAAGACTGGTGGTAAATTTTCTATTCTAGATCTCAGCCACGCGTACCAACAAATGGTATTAGAAGATAATGCTAAGGAATTAGTAGCCATCAGTACACACAAGGGTGTTTATATATATAATAGAATGCCATTCGGTATATCATCAGCACCAGGTATATTTCAAAAAAGAATTTCGGAGGAGTTCCGTGACATAGAAAATGTAAAAGTTTATTTTGATGAAATTCTAATTTTTGGTGAGGATGAAAACGTTCACCATAAAACATTGATTCAAGTGTTGGACAAATTGAATATGATGGGCTTAACTTTGTCTAAAGAGAAATGCATGTTTTTTCAAAAGCAAATTAAATTCTTGGGCTATCTAATTGACGAAGATGGTATTCGGCCGGGCCGGGAAAAAAATGAAGCTCTACTGCACGCCCCACAGCCTGAAAGTGCGAAACAGTTGCAGTCCTTTCTAGGTCTAGTGAACTATTATCGAAAGTTTATTCCTGACTTGTCTGCTATACAAAAACCTCTAAATGATTTACTTTGTAAAAATACTGATTTCTATTTTGATGTTAATTGTCAGGAGGCGTTTCTTAAAATCAAGAAATTGCTAACTGAAGATAATGCACTACTTCATTTTGACACAACGAAACCAATCATACTAGCCTGTGATGCAAGCGCCTATGGAATCTCTGCAGTGATGCTTCAGCCTGATGATAAGAAGCGGGAGAGACCGGTAGCTTTCGCGTCCAGAAGATTGAACAAAGCGGAGGAAAATTACAGTCAGGTAGATAAGGAAGCATTAGCCATTGTCTTTGGAGTAAAAAAATTTGATCAACAGTTATGGGGTCAGAAGTTTACAATAAAAAGTGATTGTAAGGCTCTCGCTAGTATATTTGGATCCAAACATGGTTTTCCTCAAATGGCAGCCAGCCGACTGCAAAGATATGCTGTTTTCCTTTCTGGGTATAATTTTGACATAGAATACATTACATCAGAAAAAAATGTTCTCGCTGATGCATTGTCAAGAATGCCCCTCGATAAAGCTGGACCGGAAATAAATAATGCTAATTACTTGAAATTTATCTGTGAAAACAATGTAATGGATACAGCTAAAATTCGGTCGGCAACTAATCAGGATGAGGTGTTACAAAAAATAAAGCACTATATGTTGAACGAATGGCCTGAGAGATCAACAATATCAGAAGATGAAAAGAAATACTATAGCAAGAGAGAGGAGCTTACTCTTGAGGATAATATTATCATGTGGGGTTATCGTGTGGTAGTGCCTGCTAGTTGCACAAGCCATTTGCTGAGAGAATTACATTTAAATCACTTAGGAATAACTAAAATGAAATCAGTAGCCCGTAGTTATTTCTGGTGGCCTGGAATGGATTCCGACATCGAGAAAATTGCTAACAGTTGTCTTGAATGTATTCAGAACAGACCAGAGCAGCAGAAAGTGTCGCTACACATGTGGGAGTATCCGACTGAACCGTGGCGGAGGCTACATATTGATTTCCTGGGACCTTTCCGTGGTAAGATGTACCTGGTTGTAGAAGATGCTTTTTCTAAATGGATTGAAGTGTTCAAGATGAACTCTACAAACTGTCAAAGTGTTGTTGAGAAATTTTATGAATTGTTTTCAAGGTTTGGTCTACCAGATTACATAGTAAGTGATAATGGGCCGCCATTTCAGTCTCAAGAATTTAAAGCATTTCTTAGTAGGAACTGCATCGTACATAAGACAAGTCCACCCTATTCTCCTCAATGTAATGGACAAGCAGAATCTGCGGTAAAAATAATCAAGTCATTTTTAAAGAAAATGC
This sequence comes from Bactericera cockerelli, assembly GCA_024516035.1. Lineage (NCBI taxonomy): Eukaryota > Metazoa > Arthropoda > Insecta > Hemiptera > Triozidae > Bactericera > Bactericera cockerelli. The sequence continues at coordinate 19,184,160 of CM044965.1, forward strand.
CTGACGATACACAACTACAGCGTTTCTTATTTGATTATAGAATTTCAAAACATACAACTACAAATAAGAGTCCAGCTGAGTTGTTGCAGAATAGAGTTTTGAAAACTAGATTTGACCTTATTAGGCCGAAAAAAGCCGAAAAAACTGAACCAGAAGAAAAACGTTATAGTAAAAACTGTAGTATCCAAGATAACAGAGTGCAGTTCATGAAAACTTTCAACGAAGGTGAAAACGTATGGGTGCGAGATTACAAGACAAACAGTCATAAGTGGACAAACGGTGTGGTGCATAAGAAACTTGGCAATGTAGTTTATTTGGTACGTGTTGGTGTCCAGGTATGGAAACGTCATGCAGATCAGATGATGAAATTTAAAGGGGAGAGAAGTAGTATTGTTAATGAAGTTTTTCGTGAACCCGAACAAGCAAGATATGTGTATTCAAGTAAGAGTACTACGAGCAGTGCGGCAAGTGATGTCAGTGACGCCGAATATGAAAGCTGTGAGTCCGAGTCCAGTGATGAACATGAGGAGCAAGTCAAGTCAAGTCAAATTGAAAGCTGTGAGTCCGAGTTAAATGATGAACATGAGGAACAAGTGGAGTCAAATCAAGTTGAAGAACCTCGGCGGTATCCTAGACGTCTAAACCGTAGACCACCAGAGCGATACCAGTGATGTCAACTTGTGGTCTGTGGTGAAGCGAACGCTTTTTTATGCACTGGGAGAATGTAGTATTGTGGCCAGTCACAGAAAAAGCTTATTCTGGTTTTCAAAGTTTGTGTTGAAATAAAGGTTGTTACGTTCTACAATTCCCTCATGTTTTTAGTGTATTAATTAGATAGAACAGAAGGTATCCGGGTATCCCTTACTAACAGCTGTAACCAAATTTTTAATACAAAATTTTGTCGACGCGGGGGTTCGAACCCAGGACCTTCCGCATGGAAAGCGAGTGCTTAACTGAGCTATTCGTGCGCTCAGTGGTTTTATTTTCTACCAGTTTCTTTCTTTATCTCCCACCATCTTTCTCTCTCCTTTTTGTTCTCTCTGTCTCTCTCTCACTATTTATGTTTCTCTATTCTTCTTTCACGTGTTTCATCTCTCTCTATTTTATTCACATCAGTCTGATTTTATTCATAATTTACATGTACTTACAATGAGAGAAATATTACATTATCTTTATTTCACTAAATATATAGGGTCCGCAAAAAACGGAGCCACTCGAAATATCCAGAACGGTTTAAAATGAAAGAAAATAGATAATAATTATTATTTCGAGTAGCTAATTTTCTTTGGCTGACTCTGTATACATACAGTATTTATTTATAGCTCTTCTTGTTATCTTCATTTCCAATGTTGTATTTTTATAGGTATGTAGCTTCATTTTATCCGTAAATTTTCCATTCCCTTTTCTTTCTTTTCAATTTTCTGACTCATATCTTCTTTCTCTTCAATTTTCTTACTTATATCTTCTTTCTCTTCATTTTTTTACTCATATCTTCTTTTTTCTCTTCTATGTCTTTCAGTATGTGAAATTTCAAAGTTACGACGTCTACATAGGAAAACATTTGTATTCCCCAATGGCTCATATTTTCATTCGTTCAGACCTTGTTATTTTTCGCGACTTGACAAGCAGGAGTTGCTCCCGAAGAAATTATGGTAAGAAATATGGTATTGGTACCAGGAAATTCAATGAAACCCATGCGAAAGTATATTGTATCATAAGGTGGGGATCTTAGCTATCATCTCTTTCTTTGTATAGGGTGTTCTTGACAGCTCTGCTGGGCTGTTTGATTATTTTAAATACTCCTTAGAAGTATTCCTTAGGGAGAGAGCCACAAAATTTGTAAAAAAAAAACTAAAATATATATTATACATTATTACATCCTCCGTGGCGTAACGGTTCTGACTAATTCCCGTAGACCGGAGATCTTGAGTTCAATATCCTGTTGGGGGCAGAATTTACACACAAAAAAATCTGTTCCCTTCAAACACTTGAGGCTGGCATTTCCGGGCCTACTAAGGCTGGGTAGCTGATACGATTTCCAGTGCATGTTGGGTAAAACCCCCATTCTGAACTTTCAAATTAGGTCGTTAAAACCAAATAGAATCAATGGACATAAAAAGGGACCTAGGTATTGGATCTGGTCGTCCATATTATTCTCTCACCACCGTGATATAGGTATCTGTGCCTTTCTCATGTACACGGAATTAATTATTTTATACATTACATTTAAAAAAAAGTTAAATCGTAGCAAAAAAATATTATTATTTTACAAAAGCGAAAACACAATACTTCCGATTTCTAATATTAGAAATTCATTGGAAGTAAAAATAATAGAGACCTACCTGATATTAATAGGTAGATATTATTATTTATTGTAATATCGTTTTTTTTTTTTACTTGCGAGGAATTTCTAATATTAGAAATCGGAAGTATTGTGTTTTTGACATTCATTTTAAAAAACCTGACATTAAAATGAAGACTATTAGACATAAGAAGATGTACTCTCCTTTCGCTAGAAAGTTACACTGCATCTACTTACGACACCTACGTCCTACATATAAGCTTAGTTTAGACAGGGTCCACCAGAAGGCAGGATTTTAGTTGCTACTTAAATTGTTAACTCACCGTGCACTTGTAGTCAAGTGGTTAAGCCGCTAGTCTGGTAATCCAGGTAGTGCAGGGTTCCGTTGGTTCGAATCCCACCCAGTGCATGAATTTTTCCTCATTAATTTGAGTTAGTGACCACTTGATAATAAGACTCTTGACAGTTGGGTGGTAGAAAATGCTGAGCATTAACCTCGCCTGGTGGATACCTTCCACTAAATAAGAGTATAATTATTATTAACTTTCAATGGTACTTTAATGGTTAAAGGCTAGGTTATAAATTGTTCATCAAAAAGCTATGAAATTCAAAAAGGGACTCCAGCCGCAGGCTTAAAAGTTATCAGTTGTACTAATACATTCATATATTCAGATCAAGAAGTAATATTAACTTTTGATGTGGCTGCTTACCCGCAGTGAAAAGTAGATTCTATTTATGTAAACATTCACATTACTGAAAATGGGTTGTTTTAATGAAAATTAAGCTTATTCATTAGGTAGTGCATAAGCTCATGATGGTATGAATACATCATAATATATAATATATTTAGGTACATTATGTATTCATAACGTTGTACAGGTAAACTAGGTTACCGTTCATTTCATATTATTTATAGTCATAATAATCCAGTGATTTTAATATCTTTTAATAACTCTCGGAACCTTTGAATTTTCAGTTTGATTGAAAGCTCAACGTTATCCTTGATGTATTAAATTCTAATTAATGTATGGAACATATCCTGAAAATTTCAGCTCGATTGGACAAAAACTGCTGCTTTTATTGCGTTAAATAAATTTGGCCCAGTTTTCGGCATAGCTCCACGTTGCCTAACATGAATTGGTCCAAAAAAACATACAAGAAATTCAAAGTATGTTTCATACCCTGAAAATTAGATCGATTGGAAATAAATTACGAATTTTATTGCGTTACATACATGTGTAATGCGTATAAATATAAAGACCCACCCCTTCCCCTGTATCTCAAGAACAGCTGAAAATATAGAAAAACACAAAACTCGTAATCCTTAATTTTTTGGGGGATTCAGTTTCAGCAAAAATAAGGATAAATTTTGTTGATATTTACTCCTTTTATTGAGACCTTTCGAACAATGTATAACTCAATATGTTTTTGAGTTAAAACTTTTGCGGCTGGTCGACCTGGTCGTCTGACCAACAGAATAGGTCAAATTATACTTTGTTCGGAAGGTCTAAATGAAAGAAAGGAGTAAATATCAACAAATTTCATACTTCTGAAACTTACGTTTAACTAGTTATAGGTCAGAAAATAGGGATATTAACTAGGACGGTCGACCCTGTATATCGAGAATGGTATGACGTAGCTTACTGAAATTTGTTGAAATGAACTTCACATAATCAGGCCTTTAAAAAAATATGCAATTAGTTACACAATTTTATTTAAAGTTGGTCCCTGCCCAGCCTGACTGGGGCAGTGTAGGCAATTTTTTTTTTGCTGAAACTTAATTCGCCAAAAAATTAAGGAATACGGGTTTTTGCGTTTTTCTATATTTTCAGCCGTTTTTGAGATACGGAGGGTGGGGTGGGACTTTATGGTTTGACCCTGTACATGTACACAAGTATACATAGGTACATACATACAGTGCCGGATTAACCATAAGGCGGATTTGGCAGATGCCAAGGGCCCCGCGCTTTAGGGGGCCCCGCGCTTGAGCAGCTTACACTAGATATTATGAGATTTTTAAAAAACTTGTACTAGGTATTATGAGTTTTTTAAAAGCTTACACTAGGTATTTTAGGATAATGAGTAAGAAGAAGAAATAAAAGGAGGAAAAACACACACTCACAACAAAGTACATAAATTGAAAGAAAAGCGCGGGGCCCCTTATTACTATCTACTCCTCGAATCAACCACATAGACACTAGTGGATTACCTACTCCAATTGCGGATTTGGTAGAAGCCAAGTTCCCCGCAGTTTTGGGGACCCCGCATTTCGGGCAGCTTACACAAATTATAAGTGTTTTGAATGGCCTTCAAGTCGAAATAAAGCACTACTTATACTTATACTGGATTTTAATATTAAATAAAATCATAGCCAGTTGAGAAAAATATTAAAAGAAAAACCACGGGCCCCCCTTAAAATTGACCACGTATATGAAAATAGGTAGATTTCTATACCAATTGCCTGCATCTCTTTTTATAATATAATTATAAATATTATACAATTACTCGTATTTAAAAAGAATAATATTGACGGACGTGATTATCACCTTAGGTAATCTCTGCCATCAAACCCATAAAGTGTCTTCTAAGTGCTAAGTGATCGGCTTTATCGACATCTTGATCAACGATCTTCATTATAGTCGCCTGCGACGCTTTTAATGTTTAAAAAAAAAAAAAAAAAAAAAAAAAAAAAAAATTGTATCTATTGTCCGAGTACTTTACCCCATAATTTTGCAAAAATTTCGCCTGCGGCGCCGTCAAAATTACTTATCATGATGTTTTGGATTGTCTTTCAAGACGTGCAATTCTAGTATGTACCATTAAAAGAAAAAAAGTCTTTGGGCATTTTCGAAAACGTCGTTTTGGATACTATTATGGATTAGTGCCCAGGACACTTGGCTTCGGTTTCAAGGTTCTAAAAATAGTATTTTAGAAAAAACTCAGTACAATTTTGGGGCCCCGCGCCTTGAAAATGCCAAGGGCCCCGCGCAGCCTTAATCCGGCACTGCATACATACATACTAGATTGGAACAAATGTCGCTCGAGTTCAAGCTGTTAAAGGTAGGCTCGCTTCGTTACTCTTCGCTCGCAATTATTTACAATTATAATTTTTATGTACATAAAAAAGAAATTAAGTGCCTCTGTGGGAATGTTAATTGGTAATTATTATGGAAAAATCGTTAATAAAATATTCAATTTTTTATTTGAATATTGAATATTTATAACTGAACGTGCTCTTGCATAGATATAAATTAGTCATCATGTCTGAAAATTGATAATATTGTAATTTAATACCTTTTTCTATTAAGGAGAGTAAACATAAGAGGAAAAGCCTATCGAATAGACGAGCAGCAGGCGAAGGTAATGATATGGCGGTCCCGATGTAGTTTATATGTATATAATAAAAGGAGGCGAAGGTCTTACTTTACTTTTCCGTGGCTGCGGCCTCAACGATCATATGCCTGCTCTATGAGTTGTAAACCATGTTTATTTATTTAGAAACTCTTTTTTTAGTAGAATATATACATTATGTATACAGACAAATAATGGTAAAAATTAAATAATCATAAACATTGACAATATTAATAATACTAATAATATAAACAAGAAAAAAAAAATAAACAAAATATATACATATGTCCTAACTAAAGGGCGGGGTTATTGCCTATGGCAATCTCTTCACCCAACCCTTAGTTGGGTGCTACCTTCTTAGATTTAGCAATATCTTCTCATTCGTTTGGATTAATTCCTATCTCTTCTAGATCCTTCCGTATATTGTCAATCCTTCAATCCAACGTGAGTCATTGTTCATCCTTGCTATATGCCCTGACCAATTAAGTCTCTTCTAGATCCTTCTGTGTATTGTCAATCAAATCTTCCTCTTGATCGGTGTCCTTCAAATCTTTCTAGGAATGATGTTTTTATTAGAGAGTCTGCCCAATTAAGTCTGCGTTTTTTACAGGAAAACTATACATGGCAAAAGGAGACTAAGAAGAAAAAGGAGAAGAAGAACTAGAAGAAGAAGAAGGAGAATATGAGAAGAAGAAGAATTGAGCACTAACGCAATAATGTTGTTACTGAATCCTTTTCCAAGAAAACAGATTTGTGTTCAAAACACAATCCTGCCCGTAGGCTCAAGAATTTTTATCCTTTTGTGAAACATTTTTCGGATTTGTTAGGGAGGGGTAAACAAAATAAAAAAAAATTCCTTGGTTTTTAGGTCCGTAAAATGCCTATTTTACTTCTCTTGAAAAGTTTTTTTTAGCTTAACATCTCTCGAATCCATTCGAGAAGGGGGTTTTACCCCCCACTCGTAGGAGATATACTAACTAGCTACACGAATTTTATTCCGAGAACATTTAAGTTAAGTGCTAGGGATACCTACTTGAATTTTTTTCAAAGAACTTTTTTTACTGTGCTACTTGAACTTTTAGGTCAGAGTAATATTAAAAAATATTTATTTTCACTACTTTATATAGAATACTAGTTTATATATTTTTATACATACATTATATATATTAGCCATGAAACTGAATTTGAACACTATAAGTTATGATAGGATAAAAAAAAAAACACACTCACAAAATTGTTTTTGGGGGAAAAAAATCCTAGTTTACACAGGACTTCTGCTGTAAAATAATAAAATACAGTTTCAAACGAACAAATATTTGAAAAAAATTAATAAAAATAAATAAAATCTCAAGTACTATTTAAATAAATAGTTTTTTAGGATTGTTCAAGTATACAAAAATAATCATAAAATGATTGAATTTATAGTGCATGTCGTTGGGTACATGTGCTAGTATTTACTATGAAACACTCACAATAAATGTAGACATAGGTAAATAATATGTATGCTATCCACTTGAGAAGTGAAAGCTCCATTAAGCTGGGCGCCGCTAGACGAAAAAGTGAATGCCAGTCCCAAAGAGAAGTTCAGGGGTGGCCAAATTTGAAGCCATCTCAAATCGAACCACCATCTTCTGAAAAGCAAGGAGTGATACCTTCTATATTTATTTATTTTTATTTTATTTATTTAGAAACTCTTTATTAGTATAACATATATGTATACAGACAAATAAAGGTAAAAATTAAATATAAAAATTGACAGCAATAATAAAATAAACAAACAAAAAAAAATATAATTATACATATGTCCTAACTAAAGGGCGGGGTTGCTGAATGGGTTGCTAACACTTTTTTCTTATTCTTATTCTTCAGTATTCTTACTTACCATGTATTCTTATTCGAACCATCATCCTATGTATGTATTATAAAAACTAAAAAAAAAAAAGTATTTTAAAAAAAAATTCCCACTTCACATGAAATGTCCTGAGATTCCTAAGATCCAGATAATGAAACAGGATTAAAGTTAACATAAGCGAAACTGTCCCTCAAGTCGGGCTATAATAATAATGATACCGCCTTATTTTAACTGCCCGATTAGGACTATTAAAGTCCCATTATTCCAGCAGTAAGCCCAAGACATATTATTATGTGGTAAAAATCCCAAATGGGAGGATAACTTGTCATGCCCCGGCTGGGTTTCGAACCCGCGACCTCTTTAATCTTTGGATTCATAGAGTGCCGCCTTTAAAACTGAGCTACGGGAACAGCTGTAGTGCGCTGTGATTGGAAATCCGAATAAAAACAGGTAATAGAAACTAAAAAACAGGTAATACCTTATAGGTAATAGAAACTAAAAATGTAATGATAATAAAATTACATATTTTAACTAATGAGAGCAATGCTAGAAGAAAAGTGAACTAACGTATGAATTATTTATAGTGGTGTAAATAGTCTTTTTTGATTCACCGCTCTGTGAATCAAAAATTGTCAAAGGGGAAATGCAAACGCTGCGCTGTGCTAAATACCATGCCCCAGAGTAAAAGTATGCAAAGCAAGTTTGACTATTTTTCTTCTAAAAAACATTTCATTTGTATCAAGGGTACCGAGATACGTTTGAGAACCCCTGAAAAAAAAATTGTGAAATTTAATATGATAGGGCCTCGGATTTTATTGTCCCTTTCAGAGCTTAAATCAACATTAACCCTTTGTTCGATTTGAAAATTCAGCACTGGATTGTACAATTAAGGTAAAAAAATATAACTCTAAGAGCCGCATGAAATAAGAGGATTAAATATCTAGGATTTGTTAATTAATCTGGACCAGTTAACAGCTGATATAAAAGCGCTGTGATTGGTTCCCACTATAGAGGGTGTGTTAAGGGATACTGTAGGATTAGTAAATCTCATTCTGTTTCATAATTTGGGTCTAGGTTTCATGTTGCAATAGAGAAATCAACCCCTACTACTATAAAGTTTTTCGATTTTCATCAGACCAAAAATAAAAAAAAATCCTAATGCAAGAAATAAATCGAGGTGGTTTATTTATTTCTTGCAATCTCTTCCACCCAACAGAGGTTTTCAATTAATTTCATTCGTAAATGGCTACTTTCAGTTAACCCATGTTTCAGAATGGAGGATAAAATTGCCCCATAAACTGTTTTTTTTTTACCACCGCCGCGGCGCCCTGATATGCTAATGAAGTTGAAAGGTAAGTCAAACCAATAAAGAAAAGAACAAAAAAAACTATTAATTTTTTTTTCAATCGTAGACACATACAAGTGGTTAAAACCGAAAGGCAAACAAACATGGAACTGGGATTTCAAATTACTCTTCTTGATTAGGACAAAGTAAATAAAAGCAATTTAATATGTCACGTTACATTGACTTTATTTAATTAAAGGCACAGTCATCAGAAGTATTATCAAAATCATCATCTTTAATGTAGTCACTAAATAATCATCTGCATTATCACGAATATAATTAATTAATTATACCTTCACAATCAGCATATTATTATTATCATCAAACGAATTCAATCAAGTTTCATTTTAAATTATATATTTTGTTTTTAATTTGGGTTTAATGTCGCTTTCAAAACTGCATGGTCAATTGGTCATATCACGACGGGGGTTTTAACCCTTTCGCTAAAAACTCACTCACCAGCAAAAATTAACCTCACACAGCCTGAGTAGGGCAGGAGATAGCCAGCATCACGAGGGTTCGAATTTGAATGGTAGCAACACGGCTAGTTATTATATTAATATATGATCTGAAACAATAAGAAAGAATAAGAAAATATGTATAAAAAAAAAAGATGTACTCTAATGTATTGATTAATATGCTGTGTTTTTAAGGAACCTTCAGATATGTGGGCAGCAACGTTTTATAATAAAACTGTATCTCTCTTTATCTGTAGGTGTGTATTATGTATGCTGATTTTATGCGCGCCGTTATTCTTATTGATAATGCAATACGCAACAAAAATGGTTTCTCTTGCGTATACGTATGCATACAAGTCCTAACCTAACTGAACCTTGCTCAACTTCAGTGACAGAATGTGAACAAGTGTATTCAACGTGCCATCGACATTGGAAATGAAGTTTTTTCGGGGGTTTAACGTTTGAAAGGATTTTATTTTTCATCCTGCTTTATTTTAGTTCCTACTCATAAACAAAACTGAAAAAGGGTTTAAATTGAAACAAAGAAAAGCTTTTTTTCTTAGTTATTGTTTGAAAAGTATAATATTGTATAATATCCATTTACTTTGAGCTATAACTCGTTAACCTAAATTCCAGAAGCGTAATTTAATGGGTAAATTTAATGATAATTACTCCTTATATTGAGACCTTTTGAACAAGTTATAACTCGATTTGTTTTTTCGTGAAAACTTTTCCGGCTGTTCGTCCAGCTGGCTGACGAAACCGACCAGAAACGAACATCAACAAAATATGTCGAGTTTATTTATCAAATTATAGAAGCCATAACTTTATTATATCGATAATCTAATTAGGCAACTATTGAAACAGAAATTTCTGAGAAAGATAAAAGAGTGAAAATTTAATAGAAGACAGAGAGGGATAAAGGCAAGGGGATGAAATGATGCCACGATACAAAAGCAAAGGAAAAGGGTGAATTATTTTATATACGCCATTTTACATTACGATTATGCAATGTGCAATGAAGAATTCATTGGTCTTAACTCCAAGGCCCGAATCGAAAAACACTGCTATGGTGGTCTCTGTTTCTATAGTGTCTGATTTCAGTTGGCCCTTATCATAATAATTATATAAAACAATGGGATTGGCTGTTACTATATTTATAACAACAGTACGGTTTCTGTACTATATTATTATTATTAAATACTTTATCTTAATATATAACTGTCAAAGTCACTGACTGACCACTAACTGACTGATCATCGCTCTACAGCCCAAACCGTAAGTCCTAGGAAGCTGAAATTTGGTAGGTAGCTTTGTTTTATAGTCTAGATGTGCAATAAGACGGGATTTTTCGAAATTCCCACTACAACACCTGCCATTGGCCAAAAAAGATTTTTTGCTTTCACGGCCATGCCTCGGCCCGCAAAGCGAGCGACAGCCCGCTAGTTAGATATAAAAAGACATAATTTTACAGTACAAATAATTATTATAACAATGGAAAAAAGAAAACTATATAATATACAATAAATAGAAAAAGAATAGAAAAATATATATAAACAAATGTCCTAAATAAAGACCGGGGTTATTGCCGAATGCTTTCTCTTCCATCCAACCCTTACTATACTGTTGTTAGCGTCGCGTCGCGTCGCCGCGTCGCGTCGTTCCGCTTCATCGACGTTCTTTAATTCAGGCCTTAAGGTGCCGAAGTGAACTAAAATTTGAATTCATGTAATACATACAATACAAAACAATGATAAATAATACGATCCGGTTTTTCGGTACCTATTTAGTGTGTAAAGTTTGTAATACAGTACAATTTCGGTGTAAACTTCAGCTCTACAGAATTAATTAAAAAACCTGGAGGAGTGTTGTCACTCTCATGTAATAATTAAAAACAAAGTTAGTTTAGGCGCTTGTTCAACGTCATTATAAATTTAATTATTTATTTTTAATAAAAAAAAGTTGTTTATATTAATGACTCATTTTATATTTTGCTACCTACTTGACGTGCCTCAAATTTTACAACCTTTATTATTTATTATTCTAGTTCATCATTGAACTGATTAATGTGAAGTAACAATACATCAACATGTGGTATTGTATTACTTGAGGTATCATTGTATAACAAAGCTGAATTATATAACATACCAGTCTTGAACTTTATTTGTTTATTTGGTTTTAACTCCGCTATTCACTTCATTGTCATTCACAAAGCGACGAGGGTTTTACACTCCATTCGCTGGATTTTCACGAAATAGCTACACATATTAACCTCACCTGGCCTGGAGTCGCCCAGTAATAATAATAATAATAATACACTTTAGTGGAAAGTAACGACCAGGCGAGGTCAATGCTTAATTGCTCAAAGTATTTTCTGCGTATTACGAGGGTTCGAATTTGAGTGGTCACCCATCGAAGACCGAACCTCGCTGGACTTAGGTAACCTGTTTCTGTTACTGAGAAATGAGTAACAGAAATATAACTCGTGTATTCAATGTACCATCGCCGCTGGCCGTTTTGTGATACCACTTGTATTAATTATGAACATGGTCCTTCTACCCGTATATTGATGTGGATTTTACATAGAATTAATTGCTATGGGTTTGGGTGGAAGAGAAAGCCACAAGTTTCAACCTCGCCTAATGATTCACTAAATGCCAAAGAAAATGTTCTTTTTAATGTGCATATATTATAGAGTAAAACCTGAATATAGAGAGAACTGGATTAAAGAGAAACTTCGATAAAAAAGAACGATTTCCAGTTGCAATTAACCTCTCCACAAGGGAAAATACCTCTTCATAAAAGAAACCTTCTTGGATATTTCTTCTTAGATATAAGAAGAAAAACTCCCAGTCCCTTTAGTTCTCTTATATTCAGGTTCTTTTAGTTCTCTTATATTCAGGTCCCTTTAGTTTTTTTATACTCAGCTCCCTCTAGTTCTCTTATATTCAAGTCCCTTTAGTTCTCTCATATTCAGCTTCCTCTAGTTCTCTTATATTCAAGTCCCTTTAGTTCTCTGATTTCTTATATTCAGGTCCCTTTAGTTCTCTTATATTCAGGTCCCTATAGTTCTCTTATATTCAAGTCCCTTTAGTTCTCTTATATTCAGGTCCTTTTAGTTCTCTTATATTCAAGTCCCTTTAGTTCTCTGATTTCTTATATTCAGGTCCCTTTAGTTCTCTTATATTCAGGTCCCTTTAGATAACTTATATTCATGTCCCTTTAGTTCTCTTATATTCATGTCCCTTTAGTTCTCTTATATTCAGGTCCCTTTAGTTCTCTTATATTCAGGTCCCTTTAGTTCTCTTATATTCAGGTCCCTTTAGTTCTCTTATATTCAGGTCCCTTTAGTTATCTTATATTCAGGTCCCTATAGTTCTCTTTAGTTCGCAGTATGTACTGATGTACTTTACGAAGTATTAAATATCAATAATAAGTGGGTGGAATTTCATACACACAGGAACATTCCAGTTCTTCGAATGACGCATTTTCATTTAAGTTTACCTGATGTATCAAAATCTCTGTTGTGCAATAATTACGTTTCCTGATTAGAATTTCGCATTACTTTAAGTACTTGGAATCTCTTGAGTGTGCAATACTGTGCAACAACTAACTGGAACACTCTTGCACTCTGCGAAAACTTTGACAAACTGTTTGCAGATCTTTACTTTCTGAGTTTCTTGTTTCAAGGAGTTGTTCAACTTGGGAATTTAGAATGCTGTTAAGACTTTCAGATGAACAAGTTTTGGGACTAAGTTTGCATCAGATGACTTGTATAAATTCCTTTTTACTTTCCTTACCCTATAATAAGGAAAGTAATGGAACCACCCAAAATTTTCGATAGTCAGTTTTCAGTGCCAAAGCACGTTTTAGGGTCACCAGACCCTGAATCCAAAGTTTCAGCCATTAGTCCGTGTGTCTGTCGGTCTGTCTGTTTGTAAACAGAATATCTCAAGAAAAGCAGTAGCTACAGACTTGAAATTCGGTATAGATGTCAGAAATATATCAATCTAGAGAAGATTATTATAGATAGATAAATATAGTTGCTTTTATTGAGAAGATTATTATAATAGTATTACGTATTCTGTTGTAATAATAACCACATGCATTGTACACTAGATTATAATAGTATTACGTATTCTGTTGTAATAATAACGACGTACATTGTACACTAGACTAAACCACCCATTATTGAAAATGCATGTTTTCAGCGCTAGCCTTTTACCACTCCGCGGTGCGGTGTGTGGTTTTTTTTTATTATACCATGGGGAAATTGAGTTTTCCATTAAGCGTTTTATGAGTAGAGTAGAAACGAGATAATTAGAGAAGAGGATTATTATTTAAAACTAAAGTAATAAAAAAAATACATAATTATAATACAGGGTCCGCCTAATATTATGTGCACTGGTAGTCAAGTGGTTAACGTGCTAGTCTGGTAATCTAGGTAGTGTAGGGATCCGTTGGTTCGAATCCCACCCAGTGCATGAATTTTTCCTCATTTATTTGAGTTTGTGACCACATAATAATAATAAGACTCTTCTTCATCTCTCTTTGTCTCCATATTTTTTATTTGCCTTTTCAATATGCACGAAGTGAATTTTTCCTCATGAATTTGAGTTTGTAACCACATAAGACTCTGAGGAGTCTGAGGGTTAGGTGCTAGAAAATGCTTTAATCATTAAAATCGACTGCTGATTACTTTCCACTAAATAGTGTTATTAATATTATTTTGAAAAAATGCAACTGAAGCTTCAAAATATTTTTTACTTACCTATAAGGTCTAGAAAGTATCGTTTTCGATCGTATTTATCGAAATAGGTCCGTACTTTTCCTGCAGCTACAAGCTAAATTTCATCGCTCTACGACTTACCGTTCTAGAGAAATTTTGTATACACATTACACATACACTCACAGCAAACTGCGATTTTAGTTTTACAAATTTAAGATTACCAAAATATAGTCCTCGCTTAGCATCGTAATATTATTTTATAGTTTAGCTCCAAAAGTGCATTTCACGTTCAACACTGCAAAGTTAATGAGAGCTATAATAAAGACCAATAAAAATCGTAGACTTTTGTCCTGTATATTTTTTTTCCAAAGCTCAGTCTGCTTTTATTATTTTTTATTAAAGTCGCCAATAATTTATATTATACAATATCATGCTCTGATGCATGAACATGGATTTTTGCTAAATTTTAAGCTATAAAAAACCCTCGACAATAATAATTGATGAAAAATTTTAATCATTATTTCATGCAAATTGTGTTTATTTTGTGTTTTTCGTATTATTTGCTCGGTTTCAACAAATGTATCTGCTTTTAGAGTGAAATAAAAAATTAGTATCAGAATAATAGTTAACACTGTTGGGAGAGAACATAGAAATGTAGTAATTGTAGCATAATTATGTATTTTATTATGTATGGTAGATGAAACCGCACGATTAGTTCAGTGGACTCGCTGGCCATGCGGAAGGTCTCGGGTTCAATACCCCGAGCCGACAAAAAATTCAAAATTTGGTTACATTTGGTTGCAAGAGATAACATCCGGTGCGCTCAGCACCTAAAAGGGAAGGATTATGTCACTTCTCGCCCATCAGAGGGGAGGTATACTACGGGATGGGCAGGCTAAAAGACAGACCACAAGCGTTTACAGTAACTCCTGTTTCATTATCTCTTAGAAGCTCTTCAAAGCTTAGGAAGTACCTTTGTATAAATGTTTCTTTATAAAGAAAATAAATAAACTATTAATGCGAAATATAAACGGCTGTAAAATACTCATTTTTTTTGTGCTCTGTATTTGGATGTTCAGGGTCCACTCATACCTCCTGAGGAAAAAAGACTAGTTACTTGTATGAGTAACAACCAGCGGCGGCATTACCAGCATGCGCGGATATAGCCCTCTTGTACTGGGGGGGCACAATCGCACAATATACCTAACTAGCGGGTTGCACCCGCCGCTTCGCAAGCCTATCACACCCACCCACCACACCACACACCCATCACACCACACCACACACCCACCACACCACACACACACACACCACCACCACCACCACCACGCACCCACCACGCACCCGCCACACAAGCCACACATACACCACACACATCACACACACTCACACAACACACACAACACCACCACCACACACACACACACACACACACACACACAAATGTCAATATTTTTTGTGTCACCCATCCATTTCTTGTCCTTAATGAAGCTCAAGAATTGCTACTTAGAATTTCGCGATCAATATGTCAAATGATGACTACAACCCTTGCAAAAAATTCTCGCTTTGAGTTTATAGTTCACCACGACATATTTCGAGAAAAAATGTCAGCCAGGTCAAAAAACGTAAATACTTTTTGTTTACCCATCCATTTTACCTATGTCCTTACTCAACGTAGCTCAAGAACGGGTCATCAGAATTTCGTGATTGCTATCTCAAATGAAAACTTGAACCCTTGCTTAAAATTTTCTAATTTTGAGAGTGAAAATTGTCATTTCGGTCGAAAAATGTGTTTCTTTTGTGTCACCCATCCATTTTTTGTCCTTACCCCGTTTAGCTGAACCCTAGAGATATATTCCCTGATCCAAATGGACCTGTAGGTAAAATTTCAGGTTTCTCGGACAATCTGTGTGGATTTGACAACTTTATTATTTAGTTATTTCTTATTGGTCTTAGAATTGGGAATTTTGATCCCGTGCCCCCCTAACTTATTGAGATTTTTTTTACGGGATTAGTCTTAGAATTGGGAATTATTTTGGGGCCCGTGCCCCCCTTACTTATTGACATCTTTTTTACGCGATTAGTCTTAGAATTGGGAATTATTTTGGGGCCCGTGCACCCTTAACTTATTCAGATCTTTTTTTTTTACGGGATTAGTCTTAGAATTGGCAATTATTTTGGGGCCTGTGCCCCCCAAACTAATTGACATTTTTTTTTTTACGGGATTTGTCTTAGAACTGGAAATTATTTTGGGGCCCGTGCCCCCCTAACTCATTGAGCTCTTTTTTTTACGGGATTAGTCTTAGAATTGGGAATTATTTTGGGGCCCGTGCCCCCCTAACTCATTGAGATTTTTTTTACGGGATTAGGTATAATGAAATTTGAGAAACTCCGCTTACCGAAAAAATCTGGGGGGGCACGTGCCCCCCGTGCCCCCCCCTATATCCGCGCATGATTACCAGAGTAAAAAGAAATTACATTAAATAGAATTCGAAAAGTGAAGGAGGCTCTTAGTTCTGCTGCGCTGCCCGGAAAAATTGTGAAGATACATACAAGTAAACAGAATTTAGAAGTTCACACTTATTTTATTTTTTTAATTTGGGTTTAACGTCGCTTTCAACTACATG
Source organism: Bactericera cockerelli (assembly GCA_024516035.1). NCBI lineage: Eukaryota > Metazoa > Arthropoda > Insecta > Hemiptera > Triozidae > Bactericera > Bactericera cockerelli. Next base: position 19,200,824 of record CM044965.1, read on the forward strand.
GTCATATCACTTATTTTATTTATCGTATGGATGTTTTATGTTAATAGATTGTACAATGTACATGGTATAGATGGATACAGAACTCGTTTCCACTAGTTTTAAGTTCTGGCCGTTGGGCAAGGACTTTTGAGACACACTGTACAGGCGGGCGGTGCTAAGGAGCTGCGGAACTGCAGCACCCCCAGACGAAAAAGGAAGGATTTTCTCTCAAGTTCAAGCGACCTAGCTCGTACATAATGAAAATTATCAAACTTTTCTAGAATATTTAATGCATAATAATTATTATCTGCCATATTCATGTACATCTAATACAACTTCTTACTTTTCTGTTTATACTGATTAAAATAGAGAGGTTAGTTGATGGCATGTGGTGTTCAGAACTTTTACTTTCTGATGAGAGCAAATAAGCTCGAAACAGCTGTCCAGGTATGTTTTGATATTCATTTACTCTAATACAACTTCTAACAACTTCTAACTTTTCTGTTACAACTTCTAATACAACTTCTAACTTTTCTGTTTATTGTTTATACTGATTATGATTGGCATGTTAAACAAATTCAAACTCTTTAGATACTCAGAGAGTGACTCCATAAACCCCATTTTATTCCGGTTTATGTGGCACCATCCCCAAAACATTTTCCCACCGGCCGCGCCTGATACTGTATAGAGTTCACTGATACCAATGCACAATTGACTAGGACAAATGCACCTGACGAACCGAACACACAAAACAGCAACCTGCATCAATAATGTAACAAAAAGACAACACCGCTGTTAGTCACCGTGTTGCTCCTCCTCCGCTCTGAAATGCATGTACTCCTGTACACGCATTCAAGACCCGCATTGCTCATAATTTATTCCTCACAGCGACGAGTGACTATAAAGAGTTGGAAACTATCAGATGGCTACTTAACTGCATAGTATGTATACTATCTAGTACCTATCTGTATAATATCTAGTACCTACGAGAATGTAGGGTGGGCAAACAAAACAGAGCAGTTTAATAATAAAGAATGAGCGCACGAATAGCTCAGTGGTTAAGCACTCCGCTTGCCATGCTTGCAAAAAATTGTATTCAAAATTTGGTTACACTTGTTTGTAAGGGATACCTTCCGGTGCGCTCGTGTTGACCCAGCACCTGAATGGGAAGTATTGTGTCACTTCTCGCCCATCAAAGGGGAGGCATACTATGGAATGGGCATGGGCAGGCTACAACACAGACCACTAGCGTCTATAGTAGCTCCTGTTTCATGGCTACGGAATAAAAAAGGCTGTGAAACGCTCATCTTTAAAAATAAAAAATAAAATTAAAAACTCAGGTTTGTTAGAGTATCCAGCGATTGGAGTTTAAAACTCCCGTCGTGATATCACCTTGCATTTGAAAGCGATGTTCAACCATGAGCTTTCCTAAATCGTTGTATGTTCCTTACATGGGTTCTTGAAAAAAAATATAAAATAAATATCATCGTTTACGATTCATACCATAACTCATAAATATAACCGACCTCAGTAGCTTGATCGACAAGGAGACTTGTAACCTTTCAAGGCGGTTCAAGTTCCGGTTTCAGCGTAGATTTGGTAAAGTGAGTTTGAGTAGTTGTGATATCACGAAAGTGATTATCACAAATATGATAACTTTTTTTTAACTCTTTTTCTTCCGAAGCTAACACGTATATTGCAAGGTTAATCTCAAAAATATTTCAAGCATTTACTGGGAATTTTAATTCTTATAAATAAATAAATAAAAATCAACGTGTTTACATCTGTTATTATGTCACAATTTTAGAGGGTAGCGCAGAATTATTGAACTTATTCCAATTCTTGAATATTTCAACAACTTATTTTTTCCCATATACTCGTAATTCCGCCACTGGTCGCTGCTCACATTAAAGCTTATCATTGTTCCTCACGAGGTATTGGTGCAGATTAAAATTATTTGGTTTTTTTTGCTCATCCCGTATTATTATTTTTATTGGTATACCTAAATTCTAGGTGTTTAGTGTAACACTGTCGTGCTTGCTAGAACTTGGCCTGGCGCACTGCCGTGCGCTCAGATACTGTGGCACCATCCACCGCATGATTGATTTAGTAGTCATTGATCACTTGTTACAGTAAGATGTGGTGCCTGTCATTTGATTGATTTAAGCGAAAATGTATGTAACAATTTATAGTAGGTATCAAACCATATATTACCTAACAACCGAACTTAAAAACATTTTGTTTGTGGGTACTATTCTCGCTAGGGGGCGTTAAACAGGTACGATATAAACTTTGTCAAGCGAAAACATACATAGTTACTAAACATATTGGATACTAAACTTAATACCGATCTTAGTAGCTGATAAAGGAACGGACTTGTAACCTGGGGGTCGGTGGTTCAAGTCCTGGTTTCAGCGTTGATTTAGTAAAGCTAGTTTGGGTAGTTATGATATCATGAAGGTGAATAATACTATTTGTGTTATTCACTTTCGAAATATTAACTATTGATAACTATTAAAAAAGAAAGATTGATATAAATTATAAATAAAGACAGAGAACATAATAACAATAATAAAAATAGAGAGATAAAATATCGGAGAATTTGAGGGAAAAAAAATAGAGTAGGTATACTCGTATATTATATATATTATAGATACAACACAATTGTAAATTTAAATATTTTTTCTATGTATCATTTTGTAAATATTATGGTAAGTTTTTTTTTCTTTATTTCTCTGTTAATAATTTATTGTTGATTGTTTAGTATAAAAAAAATAGAGTGTAAATAAATAAATAACAGTATTAAATTTTATCAATGTCACTGAGTATTTTATATCTCAACTTTCCCATCTTCACAAAGCCTCTTATCCATCCAAGGTGGTCACATCTTGTATAGTGTTCTTATGGAGTTTTCATTATGGAAAGTTTTCTTTGTTTTTTTCAGCCGTCTGTGTTTTCTTTCGTCGCTTCATATTATTATTTTTTATAATCCTTGCTTGGTAAGAAAAAAAATTCTACACTTAAGTCGCGAAAGTTATAGAGTTTTTAAGTCATGATTTAGCATTATTTATTACCATCTAAGACGCTAAGCAAAATCTAGAAAAGTTATCATATTTGTGTTAATCACAATCGTAATATCACAACTACTCAAACTCGGTTTACTAAATTCACGCTGAAACTGGGACTGGGACATGAAGCACCGATTACAAATCCGCCGCCTTATCGATCAAGCTACTAGGGTCGGTAGCTACATCTACGAGCCTACATCTCAATACATCATCAGATCAGTGAGAAATTCGCTCACTTTTCTATGTATACTGAAACTTTTCATCTTTAGTATATCGTTACATTCCAAGTTCCAAAGTCTAACTCTTTTCTTGTTTCTCAGAAAGTTCAGGTGACTTTCTCTTCCTGTGTTTGAAACTTTTCCACTTTTCTTCATCTTCATTCTCATCATTTTTTTCTTTCTCTTCCTCTTTCTCATTCCATTCTTTCTCTTTAATTATTTTGTTTTCGCTTTTTTCTTTTTTTCCTTTTCTTTTTAATGATTGCGTTTTCATCACTTCCTCCGTGTTCACTTTCTCTGAAACTCCTACCGCCTCCTAACATTACATAATGAATATCAAATCTATTCTTTTTACTACACTCTGTTTCACTATTATTGTTTTTGTTGTTGTTTTTTATTGTAGTATTCTCATGAACTTGGTAAGAAGATTTGATGTTCTCTAACTTGGTTTATAAGTGATTGTTTTTGTTGCGTCTCTCAGAGGTTTGTCAAGAATACGAGTATTTCTACGATTTTTAACTTTGTTGATATCTGGTAATTAAATTTATTATCCTATTGTATCGATTAACGAAACCTATATGTATATTTATGCTAGTATTGTTACATTTAATTCCTTTATTATATGTAATGTTGCATATCTTAATAATAATAATAATAATTCCGTGTCCGTGAGTTAGGTATTGATACCTAAGTCACGGTGGTGAGAGGATTATATGGACGCCCAGATTTTAATATCTAGGCTCCTTTCATGTCCATTAATTCTATTTGGTTTTAACGTCCTGACTTGAGGTAGACAGGACGGGGGTTTTACCCTCCATTCGCTGGGAATCGTATCAGCTACCCACATTAACCTCACCCAGCCTGGGTAGGGCCGGAAGTGCCAGCCTCACAGGTTCGGAGGGAACAGAATTTTCTGTGCGAAAAGTCTGCTCCAACCGGGAATCGAACTCAGGATCTCTGGACTACTGGCAGTAGTCACAACCGTCACGCCACGGAGGCTAGCGTGAGGCATATCTTAATAAAAAAAAAATGTAGATAGTATTTGTTGTTGTTGTTGCTGTTGTTCAATGTTGTGGTTGTTGTTTTCCTTGTTGTTTCCTCGTGCTCTTCGCCAATAAGTTTTGATAGTCTCTATCTTATCACTTCCTTCTTCTCTTCCTTTCCCTCCACTCTTTTCCATCCATGTCTTCGGTTGCATTGATATTTGTCTAACGTACCATCTCATCACGTACCTTCCACACTGCGGTTCGGTGTCATTTCAATGTCTGAAGAAACGTGGGATATTGGTTTTATTGTTTTTTTTTATATTATACATCTTTGTTTTCATTTCACTGTTTTGTGTCTCGATTTTTTCCCTTCGAGACAACATGTGTCTTGCCATTTCAAGCTTGGGTGAAGTTTAATATTGCAAAGCCATAAAACTTGTGGGGTTGTCTAGAATTTGTCGAACTTTTTTTTCGTGGTTTTTTTTTCGGGTTAAAGGTTTGGTGAACCGCCTTCGTGCCTGGATTTTCCATTTTTCCTGGCTTTAGGAAAAAAAAAAGTTTAAACATTTTTTATTTTCACAACGTACTGATTAAATTCATGTTTGTATTTACTTTTAGACATTTCCTTTGTTTTTGGGCTTATTAAGAATTCTACTTTAACTCTTGTCATGTGTGAGAGGTGTGGAGGAGGATGCAACGAGGAAGAAGAGTGGAGAGGAGAGTTTATGAAAACAAACTTCGGACTAAAAGTAAATACACACGCAGAGGATAAACAGAGAAGAAAAACACTAGAGGGAAGTAGAGAGAGAGAGAGAGAGAGAGAGAGAGAGAGAGGAGAGATAAATGTAGAGAAGAGGGAGTGAAAAGAGAAAAATGTGTTAAGAGAAAATGAGAAGGAGAAAAAAGAGTGAGATGAAAGAAGAACAGGAGTAGACAAAGAAAATAACAAGTTAGGAGAAATAGGAAGCTACAACAAAAGCTAAAAGGAATATAGAAGGAGAAAAGAAAAATGAAAATAGTTGGGTTAAAATAAAAAAGCATAAAAAAAATCATCCCACATTAAAAGGAAAGAAAAGAGAGAAAGAAAAAGATAAGGAATGCAAAACATGAAGACAAATTAAAAGTATTAGAAATTTAGAAAGTAAAAAAAAATGATTCCATTGCTTTCCTTTCTATAGGATAAGGAAAGTAAAAACGAGAGAGATAAAGAGACTAATGGAAGAGAAAAAGAGAAGAAAAGGTACAAAAAACAAATAAGAAGGCAAGAAAAGAGAAAGAATAAGAAAAAATGTGAAGGGAAGAGAGAAAGAAAAGCAAATAATAAAAGAAAGCCTATCTGAAGGGCTACAAGAAGGGGAAAAGGAAAAGAATTAAATGGAAAACTCAACTACTAGTCTCCAGAGAAATTCGTACTTTTTCGTGAAAAGTTAAATAAGTTTAGAGATTTTATTTGAGTTCCATATACGTCGTTATGTAGGACATAAGACGAGACTTCTACGTACAAGTCCCGCCCCTGTTATATTGGCTAAACAGGTGTAAGGTATAAAATTAAAAGTATAATATACGCAGCATAAATAGGACTTCAACATAATTATTATGTATAACATTAACAATACAATTTATTACGTTTAGAGCGCGCGAATAGCACTCGTTAAGCACTCGCTTGCCATGCGGAAAGTCCCGTGTTCGAACCCCCGCGCCGACAAAAATTTGTATTCAAAATTTGGTTATAGTGGTTTGTAAGGGATACCTTCCGGTGCGCTCGTGTACCTAAATGGGAAGTATTGTGTCACTTCTCGCCCATCAGAGGGGAGGCATACTACAGGATGGGCAGGCTACAACTCAGACCACAAGCGTCTACAGTAGCTCCCGTTTCGTGGCCACGAAATAAAAAAAAGGCTGTGAAACACTCATCTTTAAAAAAAATACCGTTAGTTCGACAAAATCTAAATGAAACTATTAGAATTTTTTTCTACTAGCAAAAACACTTTGTTGCTATTGGGGTTTCTATTGAGGTTTTGGCTAGCGTCCTATTTGGATTTTTAAAAATCCTTTCGTATGCACTTACATACTAAAAAAAGACTCGGCGCCAAATTGAGAGTCATTTGGTCTAGCCGCTTCGGAGTTCTGTTGATTATTCTGACCCGGTATAGCTCAGTGGTAAAGGCGGCACTCTATGAATCTAGAGATTCCAGTAGTCGCGGCTTCGAAACCCAGCTGGGACATGACAAGTTATCCTCCCATTTGGGCTTACTGCTGGAATAAGGGGACTTTAATAGTCCTAATCGGGCAGTATAAATAAGGCGATATTGTTATTATTATGAATGAATTAATCTAAATTTATTTTATATTATTAAGATAAAAAAGAACATTGTGCTTATTTATAATATTTATTTGCACATTATATTGTCCCCAGAAACGCCTTCGAGGTACGAGTTTTGTGTAAAATATCGATTGTCTTTAAAGTCTAAACCAGATATAACCAATATCTAAATTATTAAAATATTATTTATATTTGTTTTCTTTTATATAATAATGAATTGTTTTCACGATAAAGCTTGATTTTTTTTATTATTTAATTATGATTATAAGAAGAAATTATCACTTTTATCTCTACCTGTGATGATTATTGTAGAACAATACTTTCGTTCCTAAACCATATCTGGTTTAATTAAATTTTAAAAATAATATTTAATAGTAATAATAATAATGATAACAACAATTATAATAAGAACTCACCTGTCAGGCACACTTCCCTACTATCAAAGAGGAAAAATAAATAGACTTAATAATTAGCTTTTTTGTTCAATATCGTACAAAAAAGGATTTCTTGGAGTCAAAATGTAGATATATAATGGTATCAGAAAATATTTTTTTATTAAACCTACGTAAGTAGGTACCTTCATAAATATGGGATTTCCTAAGCCAGCGTGGTCGGTCTATGGCACATCAGTTCTGTCACTGGAGATAAGCAACGTCCAGCGAGGTTAGGACTTGATGGCCATTCAAATTCGTGATGCTGCCTATACCCGGCCCATCTATGGATGAGCTAAGCTGGTTTGTGATTTGCCCGCGGATGGAGGGTGAAAACACTGAAAACTCCATCTCCACAAGAACTTGGCAGTTGAAAGGAACTGTACCCCAAATACATAATAATAATATCAGGGAACTATTGTCTTATAATAAAATTCAGATATCCTATGAAAAATGTATGTTACATAATACGAAAAAACTGAAAAAGGCAGCATCCGTGGCGTGACGGTTGTGACTACTGCCCGTAGTCCAGAGACCCCGAGTTCGATCCCCGGTTGGAGCAGACTTTTCAAAGAAAAATCTGCTACCTCGAAACACGTGAGGCTGGCATGTACATGTCCTAAATAAAGAATTCAATAATAATAATAAATTCATTATTTACAACAATGTTGTGTCATAACACTCATAACGTAAATTATATACCTAGGTATTATAATTATACATATTGTATTAATACATTATTATGTATATTATATAGCTACATATTCTATTAATACAGTATTAAATTTAAGCTCAAGGGCAAACAAAAAATATGAAAACATAATAAACTGTCGAATTTCCTCTCCCCACATTCTTTTTCTCTCTCTCTCTCTGCCTCTTTTTTATTTCTCTCTCTCTCTTTGCTTCTTTTTTTCACTCTTTCTGCTTCTTTTTTTCTCTCTCTCTCTCTGCCTCTGTTTTATTTCTCTCTGCTTCCTTTTTATTTCTTTCTGCTTCTCTTTTATCTCTCTCAGCCCTCTCTCTGCCTCTTTTTTATCTCTCTATATGCTTCTTTTTATCTCTCTCTCTCTCTTTTTCTCTCTCTCTCTCTCTCTTTCTCTCTCCCAGTATCTCTCTCTTTTTTTTTTCTCTCTCTCTCTTTCTCTCTCTCTCCCCCAGTATCTCCCTCTCGTATTCTTCGCTCCCACATATTATAGCCACACCCACTCGCACGTCACAAACAAAGATGTCCTGAACAAACACCAGCATGTGATGAGAATTTACATGCATAGCTTACTGTACAGAGCGTGTCTAACGTTTATCAGATTTTTTGTGATTAACGTCACTTTCTACTGCATGGTCATATCACACCGGGGGTTTTACCCTCCATTCGCTGGAAACTCACTAAACAGCTACTCAACCTGAGTGGCTGGCTAACAACTCAACCTAAACACTCATAGCCTGAGTGGGCCCGGAAATATCCAACATTAAAAAAAAAAAAAATAGTGTTTTATTGATGTTTTTAACATCACAAGGGTTCCACTTTGAATGGTCATCCTTCCAAGTCCTAGCCTAGCTGCACGATGCTTAACTTCAGTGACTGAATAACTGGTGTATTCAACGTGCTATCGACTCTCGCAGGATTAATTTATTATTATTTTATCTTTGGTAGTTGTTGGGGGACTATAAAAAGGGAGTAGACCAGCAGTCTGGCTGGGGGACTATAAACAGAGAGTGAACCAGCATTGGCTTGGTTCTGGGGGCCCTTGTCAATTATTAACCTCCTTGTAAAGACAGTGGTAGAAGTGCTGAGTCATTCCTGCACTGTCTGGCTACCATCGTTCACGATGACGCCACCCTATGATGATGATGCAAAAATAATAATAATGAATCGTGCAGTTGAAAGCAACGTTAACCCGGGATCAGTACGGTTCGGTTTCGTAACGTATCCAGTACACGGTAACGTATACGGTTGTGAGAGAAATCTCTCACAACAGTACTGATTACGGGTTAAAAACAAATAAAAAAAACCAATACAATACTTCCGATTTCTAATATTAGAAATTTCTCGGTAATATTTTTATTTTTTTAATGGCATAGCGATTCCACCCCACCTTGTATAAAAAATAAATCCACCCGGATCAAGGCACTATTAGTCATAAATACGCTTTCAACAGCTTTCTAGACAGCGGAAAGCCACACGAGGTGGCGCCCACGGAATTTTTAATAAAGAGATGCCGCGAGGAGTTTTACATTGTGCAAGAGAGATGGATTCATATAGGAAGGCTTTGTACAGGGTCCGCCATTGATGGCCTGTTTTATTTCATTAATTTTTTTAAACATAATTTCAACACTATATTTTTATAATTCTAATTAATTATAATATAGCAATAACTGAAATGTTTAAAAGATATCAGGTTTTGTATCTAAATTATTAGGTGATTCATTGCTGCATAAATGGGTGATTTCAGATAATGATTGTTTCGAGAGTTTCAAACTCAATTTATTTTATTTATGTTATTTATTTTATTTTATTTATTTATTTTATTTTATTTTATTTATTTTATTTATTTTATTTATTTTATTTATTTTATTTATTTTATTTATTTTATTTATTTTATTTATTTTATTTATTTTATTTATTTTATTTATTTTATTTATTTTATTTATTTTATTTATTTTATTTATTTTATTTATTTTATTTATTTTTCCGTTTAACGTCGCTTTGTAAAGCATAGTGAAACCCTGTTTTCACTGGAAACTCAACAACCAGCTACTCAAAATTAGACTCACCTAGCCTGATAGAGGAGATGGGTATTTTCAAAACTACAGTTTTTTTCTTTCTTTTTTTTCTATGCTCGAAAACAATTAAGAATAATTTTTTATGATTTTTATACATAAAAAAACTCGGTAGGTCAAATTTTCGACGAATACAATACTTTCCTTATTATAGGATAAGGAAAGTAAAAAGAAGCGATTGATCGTTAGCAAAAGTAAGAAGTAAAAGCGAAAGGTCTGTAGGAATATGTAGAATATAAAGCGATTTATCTTTTTCGGATTCATAACCATTTGTTATGCTTTTGCTTGCGAGGAAAAGCAACTGATTGCGAGCAAAAGACATTTGCCCAAGCAATAATTGCTCCGTGCTGAAGCTAAAGGAACTAACTATTAATACATAATAGGAAAAAAAATCACCATGATGAAAATGTACCATTTACTCCCGAAGAAGCTAAAGCTTTTGCATTCAAGGAAAAGCAATTGTTCTCAAAACTTTATGAATTGAATACTGCATGTGAGAGTAAAGGGACTCTGCAGTCTCATTCTTGCAGGATAAACAGATTTTACTTGCAGGAGAGAGAGACAATAAAATAAATATATTTTACAGGACTGCTCTCATAATTGAGAGTTGCCAACAGACACAGTATATCAATCAATAATATAAATTACATATTTTTTCTTCTTATTATTGATATTTTTTTTTCCCTTTCTTTTCTTCATTTTTTCTTTGATGATGTTGTTAGGATCTACGTTGGGAGTAAATGTGATAGTGTATGATTTTAGAACTATCTTTGATAATGGATGATGATATATCGTGAAACAGTGACTTGTGGCAGTTCAATGATTTTAGAAATTGCACTGCATTCTTACTGATAGTGCCTCTACTCCCAAACCAAAGACCGATGACCTTGTATTCACGCATACCGAAGCCTTGGTTGAACTTTTCTTGCAGGTCGGGAATGCAACTTTCATAAATATCGCACTTTTCTTTATGTACTAAATCACCCTGGTCTTCCCTATTCTGTTCAAATCTCACTGTTGGATCGATGATGTATGCGGTTGTACTGTTTTTTTCGAATGCAATGATGTCGCAAAATCTGGTGGATCCATTTCTATCAACGGTTTGAACTTCTTCAAAACAATCCAAGCCTCGCCTTGTCAATTCATCTTTGATTAGATGTTTCACCTTATTGTGTCGCATGATGATCATTAAGTTATTATGAGAACAGCTGCCCAGAACGTGGCTTAGAATTTCCTTCTCTTTGCCGCAGTGACGTAATACCGACTGAAACAATTCCTTGGAATATCGCAAAGAAAAGCTTTTGCTTTTTTATAAATATAAATACGGCCCAGTGTTGTAGGGACAAGAAATGACGTTACTCGAAGAACGTTACATTTCCTGGAGCAGGATCTCAGCAGGATCTAGAAGATATTTCAATAATTTATTCTCGAAGGTTCGAGAAGAAATTTCCGGACAATCTTGGAGCATTTGTTTATTAAATTGAAAACCCGCACTTCCGAAATTTTGCCAGTGAATTTAAGTTATGATAGGCGAAGAATTTGTCGAGGAGAAATAATTCCGTTTGTGTTTTAATATGGAAAGCACGCAAGCATTCCAATCATAATTCTGGAACACTACGTGTAGATTGTTGAGAGAGAGAGAGAGAGAGAGAGAGAGAGAGAGAGAGAGAGAGAGAGAGAAGAGAAAGAGAAAGAGAAAGAGAAAAGAGAAAGAGAAAGAGAAAGAGAAAGAGAAAGAGAAAGAGAAAGAGAAAGAGAAAGAGAAAGAGAAAGTGAAACAGAAACAGAAAGAGAGAGAGAGAAAGAGAAAGAAAAAGAGAGAAAGAAAGAGAGAGAGAGAGATAGAAATAAAATAATGAGTAAGAGGAAATATAAAAGGAAGAGCGAAAGAAAAGCGTAGATATGTAGAGAAAAATAGAGAGAATTAGAAATATCATTTGAGTAGAATACAATGAATAATGAATACTGATTCTGAAAATAATCCACCAAGCTTAAGCGAAATTCTAAGAAAAAGAGTGAAAAGGTGAAAGAATAGGAGTTGGGGAAAGATTCATAAGAAATTGGAAGGTAAAAGAAAGAGACGGCGCGAACGACTTGCTCCAGCAGAGTTAAAGCGCCTAAAAGGGAAAAAAAAGAAACAGCGAGCTTCGCCTAAGCTCAAACTAAGTACCTAAGCTATACACTTACACTCAATACAAGCCAAAGAAAAACACTTAAATAGGTGTAGGACTTTAGGTGTCTATTGAAAGCTGTTCACTAATTCATTACTCAGTAGATTGTACAATGTACATGTCAAGACATCATATTATATCCATATTGTCTATGTATTTTATTATAGTATACATATATACACGTAATACTTTAGTCTATATTTGTTTATTTTGTGCCCACAAAGGCTCAAGATCCCCCGCCTTCAATACCCCAAAAGGGAGCCTAAAGGGGGGGAGTGGCCACCACTTGAGTTGCCCACCAACACCAATGTAAACAGAAAGCTATGTCTTCGAACTACCTTATCAAAGGGACGACACCTGCCGTTCGCGACCTTGTTTACATACCTGTTCAAGCCGGAGGAAAGCTGCTAAGTTTGTAACTTCTTGAGTAATTTTACTAGAATTTTTAATATCCATTGACCTTTTAAATTAATTTTCATTTTAATTTCCGAAAAACAAAGTAGTTTATTGACCTCAGTATTATTATTGTATACATATATTATACACTTATACAGGTATTTAAATCTTTATTAAGAGAACAGAGTACAATATTTACAGTGTGAAATTAAGAAACAAATAAATAACTGATATAATAGTATGAAAAATAAATAAATAAAGATGATGAAAATAATACTAATGTCCAACTAAAAGCTTAACGAGCTAGTCTGGTAATCCAGGTAGTGTACGGATCCGTTGGTTCGAATCCCACCCAGTTCATTAATTTTCCCTCACTAATTTGAATTTCTGACCACATAATAAAGGGTTAGGTGCTAGAAAATGCTTGGAGCATTATTCTCGCCTGGTGGTTACCTTCCACTAAAGAGTATTATTATTATTAAAGGGCGCTGTTATTCGCTGTGGCAATCTTTTCTTTTAAAGTAAAAGTAGTGTATTTACACTTTCAGCAGTAGTCTCATTATGCCACCAGTTTTATTTATTTAATTTGACACATTCAGAATTTCAACCGACCTCTGATCGATAAAGCGGCGGACTTGTAACCTGGAGGTGGATGGTTCAAGTCCCGGTTTCAGGGTAGATTTAGTAAAGCGAGCTTGCGTCGCACAGTGGGGTATTTGCCTTCAAAAGTTGCGCAAAACTATTTTTTAGATTCAAAAACTTGTAATTGTAATAGGAAAGCCTTTTAATGTGTACTGAAGTATTTTTCATGATAAATCACGTAAATTTTTGTGGGTAGCGCGGAGTTACAAGGCTTTTTACCTTATCGTTTTTTGTGCTTATATCCTATTTTCCCATAATACTGCCAAATTAAAAAAGCTACTAATTTTTCCTCACGAGGTACAAATACCGAAAATTTCCGAAAAAAAAAACACAACCAAAAAACATCAACTCCACTGAGATTCGAACCTAGGTTACCATGCGTGCAATGCTAATAATGCGTTCCACCATTCGAGCACGATTCCTAGTAATAAAAGGAATAATTATATTATAATAATATATTATATTATTTCATCAATTTATAGGAATTACTTAATGTATTTATTTTGAAGAAAACATCAATGTTTTAAATGCAAAAAGAAGTTATTGTTGCCGAGTGGTGTGGCGCACTAGGCTTTCACCTGAGTTCGATCCTTAGAAGGGCGGGAATTTCCCTGCTCTTTATTTGAATGACCATTGTCTACTCATACCTCGTGAGTTGTGAGGAGAAATGAGCTGCTGTAATGTGAGCAGTGACGGAGTTATGGGCAAAATAGATTCTAGGACATTAATTATACGGAAAAGTCATAATATATAATTCTGCGCTACCCACTGAAATTTTGACATAATAATACAACAAAGTACATTTATTTATTATTAAATACAATAAAGGGGTGAAAAATTGTTTGAAACGAAATTTATGGTGTAATAATTATATTGGCTCACTATAAAAAATTCCCGAATTTTCAAGTTCAAGTTTCAAAAACTCTTACAAGTGCAATAAAACTGCAAGATTTTCTTTTTAGATATAATAGCAAACACTTCAAAGTATTAGAAAAAGTTACCAAAACTGCTTGATCAAGGTATATTCTCTAACTTTTTTTCCATTGTTTCGAAAAAAAATCGTTCATTTAAGACAGAAGAGGGTCAAGTTGAACGTCCCGAAAAACACACTTAAAATAATAAATTAGAAAAACAAATTATACATACGTTATGCCGATGTCCTCCTCATAAAATATAAACCATCATTACTATCAATAAATAACTGATAGACCTAAAATTTCATTCATTTCAAATCAGACATGAAAGCAGCTGTATGTTGTGACGTAAGCTTGACAAGTCACGTGACTTCAAGCATCTATTGTACTTACCCAAGATGAGTTATCAAAATATTTCTTTTTGGGTTCTATCACATATTCTCTTCTGAAATACATTACATAAAAAAATATTTAGATTAAGCCTCTTTTTTTCGAGGGTTTTGCGCAACTTTTGAAGGCAAATACCTTACTGTGCGTCGTTGTGATATCGTACCACAGCTCACTATAGCCCAACTTGAGGGACAGTCTGGCTTACCGTAAGCTTACCGTAAGTTAATTAGCACCGCCCTTGATCAAGTTTTGTTGTGTTAATTTTAATTTCTATGTATGTATAATTGTATATATTCTATGTTATTTGTAAATAAAACTTGATCCAAAATGTTTAATAATATTATCTACACCCAGCTGAAGCTCTAAGCTTATTGGGTGTGAATACCTGATGTTTAATTAATTTTATACAACACACATAATATATTTAAATTACTCAGTCCATAATAATGTAAAAGTATACTTACTTTAAATACCTTTCTCATTATTATCTTATTCATCCTTGAAAATTGTACTATGTAATTATAGCTAATTTTTGTGTGAATTGTTAAAATGTTTATTATAAAAAAAGTTGAAATTAATAAATATTTTTTTATTTTTATAATAGATATACGAGTATAATTCGGGCTTAGGCCCGGTCCTTGAAAACCTCCGAATTATATCAGATAAATAATACAATTATTATTACCTAGCATGTCATAAAGAAGTTCTGAGAAAAAAAAAATGCCTAAGAGAATATTTGCAAGTAAAAACATGTAGTTGTCCAGAGCAATAATGTAACATAATAATATATTTATTTCAATGACTTCTGCATTGTGTTTTTGTCCATCTGTATCGTTTTTTTCGTGGCTCTGGCTCCTCCTCCTCCTCCTCCTCCACATCTGGCTCCTCCTCTGGTTCTGGCTGCTCCTGTTGTTCGTCCATGTACCATGCCGTTAGGTACGCCAGTGTGAGCCCCACTACTCCTGCCACCACCATCACGACTGCCTTTCCTGGAACCATCTCTGAGCGACTTTGATGCGGACGACTTTGATGCCTTGATGGACGATTTGACTGAGCCTTAGGAGCTGTTCACTTCAGTTGAATCAAAGATGAAGGAGGTTTTGTAACGACTTTCTTACATAAAAGATGGACGAATAATTGATTGAGGTGGTTTGATTTCTTATCTCTGGAGAAAAGTTGGCGGTTCCGGCAGCCTTATGAAATTCAGAATAAACTTGATGAGAGTTGGTTTGAGGTGATTTTCAAAAAAATTCACTAGGAAGAATATCTGATTTAAGATGTTCCAAAAATATTTATGAAAATGATTGTTTTAAATAAAAAATACTGGCTTCATTGCACAAAAATATAGTTCTATTTTTAGTACAAAAAAATTATACAGGGTGTTTTCTTTTCAACTTGCGACCCCTACATTTTCAAAAACCTTTTGAAATACAAAAAAACACATACGAGATGTGTAAATAAAGTAATGAGACTGGCAAACCACCGAAAAACCTGGGCCCTTGACAAAACACTTTCTCCATAGGCCTCCCGAAGTTTATCAAATGTTTCTGTTGCATTGTGTCCAAGTTTGAAGCACACCGTTGCTCAAAATTGACGCCTCTCATTTTAGAACGGACAAGAAAAAAGATGAGTGTTTCTCAGCCTTTTTGTATTTCGGAGCCATGAAACAAGAGCTACTGTAGACGCTTGTGGTCTGTGTTGTAGCCTGCCCATCCCGTAGTATGCCGCCCCTCTGATGGGCGAGAAGTGACACAGTACTTCCCATTTAGGTGCTGGGTCAACACGAGTCCACCGGAAGATATCTCTTACAAACAATTGTAACCAAATTAAGAATATAATTTTTTGTCAGCACATAGGATCGAACCCGAGACCTTCCGCATGACAAGCGAGTGCTTAAGCACTGAGCTAATCGCACGCAAATGGGAGTATAACTTGTCAAGTCCTGGCTGGGTTTCGAACCCGCGACCTCTGGAGTATCAGACATACGCCTTGACCACTGAGCTACCGGAACAAACAAACTAAAGAGATATATAAAGGAAGGAAAGAGATATAAAGGAATATAGAAGGAAATATTTCTGAGAAAGAAAAGAATAAGATGGAGGAATCAGGAAATTAACAACTAACCCACATAGATTGAAAATGCAAGGGACTTTGATCAGAACTTCCAAAGAAAATAATTATATTTTTATTCATTATTCCTTTGTATTTATCTCTCTCTCTCTCTCTCTCTCTCTCTGTTTCTATCTCAACTTTACTTTCTCTCACACAAACTAACTTTTTCTTTTCTCGCTCTCTTTTTCAATCTTTCTATTTCATCTACATTTCTTTCTGTATCACTTCCATTTCTCCTCCTCCCTTCAATCTCCCTCTCTTTCTTTATTCATCAATGTTTCTTTCACTTTCTCTCACTTCCATTTCTCTCTATATCTTTCTTACTCTCCCTCCCTCTCTCTCTATTTTTCCATCTCATCTCCCTCTACCCCCTTTCTTTTCATTCTACCTTTCTTCCTATCTGACACACTCGCTATCTCTTCTCTCTCTCTCTCTCTTGCTCTCTTTTTCTACTTCATTACCCTTCCTGCTTCTATGACTTTCATTTGTCTCTTTCTCCCTCTCTCTGCTCTCCCTTTCTCTCTCTCTCTCTCTCTCTCTCGCTTTTTTTATTTCATCTTCATCTCTCTATATCACTTCTATTTTCACTTAATCCCTCTCTCTCTCTCTCTGTGTCACTTTCATCTCCTTTCTATCACTTCCATTTCTCTCTATCTGTTTCTCCCTCACACCTCCTCTTTCTGCTTTCTCTCTCTTTCTATTACATTTTCCTTTTATTTTCACTGTCTCTCTCTCTTTTTTTCTATTTCATTTCCCTACCTTCCTCTATCATGTCTATTTTTATTTCTTTCTCTATGTCTCTGATTCTCTCTCTCTTTCTATTTCATCTTCCCTTCATTTTCACTCTCTTTCCCTCTTTTTCATTTCCTTTCCTTCTTCTGTAACTTCTTTTTCTAATTCTTTCTCTATCTCTCTGACTCTTTTTCTCTCTCTTTCTCCTCTCTCTATCTTTATTTCTCTCTCTCCCTCCTTTTCTTTCTCTCCCTCTCTCTCTCTCCCTCGCTATATTTTTCTCTCTCCTAAAACTTTAGCTAAAGAATGGGCTGGATTTAGACAGAAAATCAACAAATTTAATTTGCCTGCGAACAATTGGACGACAAGATGCTGAGAAAATCAATAGAAGTCAGGACAGGGGAGCGAAGACAGCAAAGGAACTAAAAACTTGATGAGAACAGTAATAATAATAATATCGCTTTATTTATACTGCCCGATTAGGACTATTAAGTCCCATTATTCCAGCAGTAAGCCCAAGACGTATTATTATGTGGTAAAAATTCCAAATGGGAGGAAAACTTGCCATGTCCCGGCTGGGTTTCGAACCCGCGACCTCTGGATTCACAGAGTGCCGCTTTAACCACTGAGCTACCGGGACATGTATAAATATGATAATAAAGAAAAGAAAGAAATAAAACTAGAAGTAAAGGCTTGATGAGAAAAAAACTAAAGAAAGAAATAAGACTAGAAGCAAAGGCTTGATAAGAAAAAAACAAAAGAAAGAAATAAGAATAGAAGTAAAGGCTTGATGAGAAAAAAACAAAAGAAAGAAATAAGAATTGAAGTAAAGGCTTGATGAGAAAAAAAAAAGAAATAAATAAGAATAGAAAGGCTTGATGAGAAAAAACAAAAGAAAGAAATAAGAATAGAAGTAAAGGCTTGATGAGAAAAAAACCAAAGAAAGAAATAAGACTAGTAAAGGCTTGATAAGAAAAAACAAAAGAAAGAAATAAGAATTGAAGTAAAGGCTTGATGAGAAAAAACAAAAGAAAGAAATAAGACTAGAAGTAAAGGCTTGATGAGAAAAAAACAAAAGAAAGAAATAAGACTAGAAGCAAAGGCTTGATGAGAAAAAACAAAAGAAAGAAATAAGACTAGAAGTAAAGGCTTGATGAGAAAAAACAAAAGAAAGAAATAAGAATAGAAGTAAAGGCTTGATGAGAAAAAACAAAAGAAAGAAATAAGAATAGAAGTAAAGGCTTGATGAGAAAAAAACAAAAGAAAGAAATAAGATTAGAAGTAAAGGCTTGATGAGAAAAAACAAAAGAAAGAAACACTGCCAATTATGGACACAATACTTCCTCGTGATTGTTTCACATGGTGTACACGTGCGAATTTTGAGTTTTTATACTAAATTGCTTGTATCTCCAAAACGGCTGAACCGATTCTCTTCAAATTTGTTTTATATGGTAGAAAACCGTTTTTTCTACATTCTAGATTTTGCAAAAAATTCTGTATCGGCAAGTCGTGGTCCTTATTTTTTGACTTTATTGTCCAAAATTTCGGATTTTCTTAAATATCAGAGTCAAATTAAAATTAATTAATAAGAAAATATAAAAAGCCTGTGTAAAACAATAATATGCATATACATATAAAATTTCATCAAAATCGGGTGTACCGTTCACGAGATATAAGCATTTAAGTAAAAAGTTAGTGGTCAGGCGCATGGTCTCTTTCACCCAGAGCCGCTAGTACGAATTCAATGAATTTAAAATGGGACCATCTTCAGAATGTCTCCTAGATGTGTGCAAAATTTCATCAAAATCGGTCGAGTAGTTTCTGAGATTTGCGCGTTACAAGGAATCGTTTTAACAGACCGACAGACAGACCGACAGACCGACAGACCGACAGACCGACAGACGGATACAAAACCAAATTTGCTCAGGAGGTTATGAAACGTCCAGAAATATGAAAAAAATTGAAATCGGAGCAAAAAAATATTTTTTTTTTACAAAAACGAACACAATACTTCCGATTTCTAATATTAGAAATTTATCGGAAGTAAAATAAGACTAGAAGCAAAGGCTTGATGAGAAAAAACAATAGAAATAAATAAAACTGATACAAAAAAATCTGGTGTAAACATCACACGACTTTCCTTATCCCCCAAAAAAGAGTCGAATTCCGCCACTGGTGACTCAACGGTAACAGATAACTAAAAACCAATGCCAAATTCGTAATCAGCACTTCAAAATCATTGAATTTGATATGTCACAACCCCCATTTAGGATGAATAATAAAAAAGTTAGTCAAAGCGGGTCCCCCCCAAATACCGGTAAATTGGGGCCGAGTTCCAAAAAGTTCAAGATATCAAAAAAATGATCAGAATAGACCCCTATTATTTTTTTAATCTAAGAAAATGTTGTTCTCTAAAAAAATTTGTATCTTTAACCAATTTAAAGAAGCGGCGCTTGCGGCTAGCATTTGCGGTCCTGTGGCCGCAGAATGCGGCCGATTTCAACCAAAAGTTTCGTGGTTCGTCTGGTGTATAAAATTAATTTGTGTACCAAATTTCAAGTTTCTAGCTTTTACCGTTCTTGAGATATCCTGTTTACACACAGACAGACAGACAGACAGACAGACAGACAGACAGACAGACAGACAGACAGACGCACGGACCAATGGCTGAAAACAACTTTTTTGGTATCCTGAGGCCATGATTCGTCCAGAAATGTGAAAAACTGGGTAGGTCAAATTTTCGACGAATACAATACTTTCCTTATTATAAGATAAGGAAAGTAAAAAAACTTTATAGAGAGCCGCGATGGTTCTAAGAAACGAGAAAAATATAATTCAAAACAAATTGAGAAGAGACAGCTTTCTGAAGAAACGATAATGTAATTTAATTGAGAAATCACAATTAAATAAAATTACAAGAAATATCAATTAGATGAAATCAGAAAATTTAATACCGAAGTGAAGAAGAAAAGGCATTGACAAAATACGAATTTAATACAGTCGAGCCTGGATAGAACCCAAGGGACAGAGATTCTATTATAAAGAGGTTTCTAATATAGCCAGTTCTCTATTACACATACACAGGTGACGCAGGGACCTGAAATTCTCTCTATTATAAAGAATTTTCATATAAATCCAAGTCCATTAAATCCATGTTTGACTGTAGTAGTCAGTAGTGAGAAACTAAAAAATAGAATTATAAATAATATTAATATACATATAGAATTTAATAGATAAAGTCACAGAGGACAATAATAATAATTGTTGAGATTCATAAATAAATAAATGTGTTACTTTGTGTTATTATATCACAATATTAGTGGGTAGCGTCGAATTATATGAATTTTCCCTTCTTTTAATTTTTTGTGAATTTTTTGCCGATAATTTCGCCACTGGTCGCTGCTCGCATCAAAGGAGCGACTCGTTTTTCCTCACGAGGTAAAATGGACCCCGCACATCCAAATTACAGAGCTGAAAAATATCCGATCGAGAATGAAAGACAGACAGAGAGATAAATAAAATAATAGGCTTGAAAATATAATAAGAAATAAATTCAGTGTGAGATTTCCCCGAGAATTAATAAATTATAATAGAATCGCAACGGTATTTTCCAAACGTCATTATTACTTCGATTTATAGAACTATCAATTCCTTGAAAATTCTGTGGCTCCTTCCTCCTTCTATAATTTCAGATTAGGCGCAAAATGTTCATGATAAGTAAAATTTCATATTTTCATACTACCAGACTTACCCAGGCTGGGTGAGGTTTATGTGGGTAGCTGGTACGATTCCCAGCGAATGGGGGGTAAAATCGCCGTCCTAATCCAGGACGTTAAATCAAAATAAAATCGTTGGCGTTAGGAAGGTCATCCAGCCGTAAAAACTGTGCCAAAACCAATCAACCTCAACCATGAGTTTGAACAACGTCGACCCTGCTTGAGTGGGACACGATCCATCGTTCATGCATGATTGGCATGCATGACTGTCATGCCTGCATGAACGATGTGTGGAAGAAGAAGATCACGAGCATAAGACCTCAGAGTGTGGGCGCCTTCAGGAAGACAGAGAAAGAGAATGTGTGAGTATAATTATAAACAAAATCTATCATTTTAATTAACTAAAGAGGAAATGTGGCGTTACGGATGAGCAAGGGGAGTGCGAATAAAATATTGGGAGGAGGAAAAGGACACTAGGGAGGGATTAGAAAGGGAGAAAAGGGGAGTAGGGAGGGATTAGAAAGAGAGAAAAGGGGAGTAGGGAGGGATTGGAAGGTGAGAAAAGGGGAGTAGGGAGGGATTAGAGAGGGAGAAAAGGGTAGTAGGGAGGGATTAAAAAGGGGAAAAAGGGGAGTAGGGAGGGATTAGAAAGGGAGAAAAGGGGAGTAGGGAGGGATTAGAAAGGGAGAAAAGGGGAGTAGGAAGGGATTGGAAAGAGAAAAAAGGGGAGTAGGGAGGGATTAGAAAGAGAGAAAATGGGTGTTGGGAGGGATTAGAAAAGGGGACTAGGGAGGGTTTAGAAAGAGAGTGCTGAAGGAGAGTTTGGAAAGTGGACAAAAGTATTTCGAGAATAAAGAATAAATTAATGGAATTTAGAAGTGTTGTGCAAAATAGTTTCATAAATGAACGGAATTAAATGCGGCGGGTTAAACCAATTTGTAGAAATTGGTTAAATTATAAACAAGGATTATCCATTATAATACTTTATAATAAGTAATTGAAACTCAAAGTTGCATTCTGTGATGGACATGTTGATTTCCTTGAACTCATGGAGATATAAGCAAGGGAGAACTCGTTATGCCTCAAACCTGTGCGGCCACCTTTGTTAGTTTTCATACAGAGGAATGCTTTGCATAAAAATAACAAATTAATTTTTATTCTGTAGCTTCTGCAGTAGCTCTTGAAGGTAATAATGGTAGGTAACAGGGAGTAGACTATCAGTCTGGCTGGCGGACTATAAATAGGGAGTAGACCAGCAGTCTGGCTGGGGGACTAGAAACAGAGAGTAGACCAGCATTTGCTTGGTTCTGGGGCCCTTGTGCATTATTAGCCTCCTTGTAAAGATAGAACTTCTGAGTCATTCCTCCACTGTCTGGCTACCATCGTTTATGATGACTCCACCCTACAATGATGATGATGATGATGATAAATATAAGGCTATATTGGATAGTCTGTTAGGGGACAGATGTATTACCCATGAGATATAGGTTATGACGCCATCATTACTTATTTCTCCTTGGTTGAACTTGTGGAGAGAAACAGAAGACCAGGGAATACATTGAGAAGGAGAGAGAACCAGAGATTGAAAGATAATTTTTTTTAGGATAATACCTACGAGTATTTATAATATTACAATAAGAAAGCTTCATAGAGCCCGAGAATATAATAAAAATAAGAAAAATACTTCCGATTTCTAATATTAGAATTTTTCGGAAGTAATAGAAAGATAAAAAATATTGGAGAATTTGAGAAAAAAATAGAGGATATAGAAAGAAGGATGAAAATAAAGAGTAGTAATAAAGATATGAAAGAATGTCTCATATAATAATAATAATAAAATGTCAAAGAAAATTCCACGATATAGAGAGGAAAAAGAGACAGAGGGTAAAAGAGAGAGAGGGATTGAGAGAAAGAGGGGGGGGGGTGTGAGAGAAAGAGAAAAAAAGGGGGAGAATGAGAGAAAAAGGGAGGGAGGGAGAGAGAGAAAGTGAAAGTAAATGGAGAAAGAGAGGTGAAAAGAGACGAGGGAGAGAGAAAAAAAAGGGTGGGAAGAAGAGAGAGAGAGAGAGAGGAGAAAAAATTACAAGAGATACGATTACAAGAGCGGAGAAAGCAATCAAAAGTTGTAATAGAGGAAAAAGGAAGGAGAGACAAAAACCAACAAGAGGTGTTGAGATAAAGGAAAAAATATGAATTACCCATAATATTCTACAAAAGGGTATTAAATATTACAATGATAACCTCGTAAACTCGTGTAACCTCGCATTTGCACAATGATTTCATTGATTAAAAAGCAGGAAAACTTTTACAAAAGGTAGCTCCCTCATACGGGTACATAATATAAATATTCACTCTCTCTCTCTCTCACTCACTCACATACAATATTCACACACGCACAAACACACACACAGACACACACACAGACAAACACACACGCACACATACACACACTCACACACACACAAACACACACACATATTTGCTCTTTCAACTGAACCCTTCCCTGCTAACTCTACTTTCAACTGCGATGAAACACGATATAAGGGAAGGCAGATAACATGGCAATAACATTAAAGCTAGCGTTGAAAAGCCGCCCAAAGCAATGACGGGAATAACAAACCCGACATTCATATTATGGATGTTCTAGACTAGAACAAAACACACAATATTTTTTATTATCAGTACACTGAACAGAATTGTATTCTCAGAATGATAATGGTAAGAGGCAGAAAAATGAAAAAGATAGAGAGAATGAAGGAGAGAAAGTGGAAAGGAAGGAAAAAGAGGAGAATATGAAAAAAGAGGCTGAGGAAAAGGACATTAGGAGAAAGCTAAGGAGAAGGAGAGACAGGAGATGGGCGGAGGAGGAGAAGGAGGTTAGGAGAAAGTTAAGGAGAAGAGGTTGACCACATCCAACCCTAAGTAGGTTTAGGAAAAGTCAAAAATAAGAAGAGTGTAATTATCATTATTATTATTATTTTACACGTTATTAATAAGGACATATAACACAGATAATTATTTTATTTTTTTTATTTTATTTTAACATATTAACGGGGTTAACCCATGTTTATTTTTTGTAAATTAATTACAAACAAAAACTTATACTAAGATATAATATAAATACTTAGAATAAACTTAATTAAAAAATTGATAATTGAAAATTGGACAATATTGATATTTTTGTTTAGATATTATTCAGTTGGAACAGTTTATTTTTTATACATTCATAACTATCAAAGAAAAGATCGATTGAAGTGTCTTTCTCGCAAGCTTCATTAAAAAGGCGAATAAAACGATTGAAGGGCTTGAAAAAAGAATAGTTTTTTGTACAAGATTTTTCATACAATAGATTTTTGTTTCTAGTATTCTTAGGATTTGTCCTAAATGAAAGTTCCTCCAGTAATTCTTGTAAAACAGTTCTATTGTTTAATATTTTAAAAAGTAACAAAACATCATTTGTGTCACGCCTGTGTTCTAGACTAATCACATTATTTGCTTTCATTATTTCCGAATAATTATGGTCTGTTATGCTCATAGGTTTATTTTGTTTGAAAGCAAGGCTCCTTAGGAATCTATGTTGTACTGATTCGATTTTTGATTTATGTTTTTCATAGTAAGGAGACCACACAGGTGAGGCATATTCAAGTATGGATCTAACAAATGAATAATATAGTATGGTGTATGTTTTTGGATTTTTAAAGTCCCGACTGTTTCTATTAATGAAGCCAAGAAGTTTGAATGCTTTCTTAGTTATTATAGAATAATGCTCATTATATGACAATTGGTAATCAAAAGTAACTCCTAGGTCTTTGACTTGATATACTCTTTCAAGAGGAATATTATTAATAGAATATTGAAAGATATATGGGGATTTCTTACGATGAAAGGACATTACTTTACATTTGTTGACGTTTAATTCCATTCTATTAATCTGACACCATTCATAAAGAGAGTTGAGAGCTGATTGTAATTGTATAGAGTCAGATAGTCCATTGATACTCATTCCGGTTCGTTTATCGTCAGCAAATAACCAGAATGTTGTTGGTAGGTAAAAGTAAATGTCATTAATATAAAGGTTGAAAGTGAGACCTGATAAATGCCCACCCTGAATACAGCCAGATAAAACATCAAAAGGTTCAGATAAGTATGTGAGATAGTTGTTTATCTTTTTATTTTGATAACACTGACAGTTGTTATTGTCCGTTTTCATCATTTTTAATTTTACTATTTGTGTACGGTTGGAGAAATAGCTGTAGAAAAAGGAAAGCATAGGATCTAAAATACCATATGCACGGAGTTTTGCACATAGAATATTTGTATTTATTTTATCAAATGCTTTAGAGTAATCTGTCATTATACAATCAAACTGATCTCCTTTGTCAATTATATTACATACATGGTCAGTAAATGATAAAAGGTTAGTGGTTGTCGATTTTTTTACTACAAACCCATGTTGTTGGTTGATTAAAAGTGGAGTTAAGATTGGTTGTATTTGTTTGTAAATAAGTTGTTCCATTAATTTTGGGATAGTTGATATTTTGCTGATAGGTCTATAATTGGACACGTTTTCTTTTACTCCGCTCTTAAAGATAGGGATGACGTATGAAGTTTTCCAGTTATCAGGAAAAGACCCTGAGGATAGCGACCAGTTGAATAGAAAGCAGAGTGGGTTCACTAATGCAGAGGCACACTCTTTAAGTAATATAGGGGGAATGCTGTCTGGACCACTAGAGGAGTCAGATTTAAGTTTTTTCATTGATTTGTATAAATCATTGGGATTAATTGTTATTTTATTCAATGGTGTAGAAAGTGTATTCTCAAAATTGAAATTTGGAGGAGCTAATTGTTCTTTGGAATATACTGACGAGAAATTTGACGCAAAGAAATTTGTTATTTCAAGATAATCGTTGGATGTATTGTTGTCAAATTTCATTATTGATGGTAATCCATTATTTGTTTTCTTCGAATTAATGTACTCCCAAAATTTTTCAGGTCTATTAGAAAATTCTTTTTCTTTAGTTTGGACATAATCAGTGTAGTCTTTTTCGGATTTAATTTTACATTTTGATCTTAGAGTTTTAAAAATGGTATGATCACTGATTAATTTACTAATTTTGAATCTTTTATGGGCTATTTTCTTTTGGATTATTAGTTCTTTCAATTCTTTAGACATCCAGATCGAGAATTTGAGGTCTTTGATTGTCTTTTTAGGTATAAAAGTTGTCATTTTTTCTTTTAAAATTGAATAAAATTTAGACACGGCTGAGTTTATGTCATTATATTTTTGGAATTCTGTTATCCAGTCAGTCTCTGCTAAATCACGTTCAAGTGCAACATAATTACCTTTCTGAAAGCAGTAGAAATCCTCATTACGTTTATGGATATCACATACTTTGTTTTTTACAGTTTTGGTTTTGTTTTTAATATTAAGTAAAATTTCTAACGGAGGATGATATTTATCTATCGGTATCGGGATAGGGTCAGTGGATGTTGTTACTGATAAGTCGCTACTTGGAAGATTGGTAAACAATAAATCCAATATGGTACCATGTTCGTTCTTCAGGTAATTAAATTGTTCGAGTTTGTGGTAATCAGTTAGTACAGATATGAGGAGTTCAGAATGGGGAGTGTGATTACCTACTGGAGTTTGTATTTTTGGTTCAGATGACGGAGTCCATGAAATATTGGGTAAATTAAAGTCACCTAGTAATAGTAGTTTGATATTTTTATATTTTAGCTGTATTTCTTCTATCGATTCTAATAGATCATTAACTACTTGTATAGATGGTTTAGGTAAGTATATGCCTCCTATAATGAACTTGGTAGATTTAATTTAATTACAAATTAATATAGAATATAAGAAGAAGTAAAAAGAGAAAATATGAAGAAAAAATAAATAAATATATACATAAGTCCTAACTAAAGGACGGGGCCTTTGGTTATACTAACAGTTTACAACATAATTATTATTATAATTATTGTTGAATAATATTAAGTGCATTGTCTCGTTCTGGTTTTTCAAAACCGTTCACAGCCTTAATAACCAGTTGTTTGTCAGATCGTAAAAATATTGTTTTGTATGAAGGATCTAGATCCAATCCGTTCACACCGCCTTCCGGAGTAGTTCAGGGCTCAAAATTGAGCAGTCTCCTGTTTATTTTGACTTTTGACTATGTGAAAACACATATAAAACACTCTCAGTTCAAAATGTATGCTGATGACATAAAACTCTATAAGGTCATCGAATCAGACGCAGACTGTACTTTGTTACAAGAAGACATTAATAACATTGAGACATGGCTTACATCCGTTGGCTTGTCTTTCCATCCAGACAAAAGCCTAAAAATGTCATATGGATATATAAAAAATAAAATACAGTATACCTATGTAATAAACAGCATCCCAACAAAAGAAACGTGTACCTGTACAGATCTTGGCATTACGTTCAAAAACAACTTATCATGGGACACTCATATTGAAAACACTAGAAACAAATCATTTCGAAAGCTAGGTATGATAATAAGATATTGTAAGCCAGTTCAGGATATCGACGCAATTCTTACTCTATACAGGGCAATAGTCAGGTCCACATTGGAATATGGTTCAGTATTATGGACACCAAAATCAAAGAAGGACATAAAATCAATTGAAGATGTTCAAGCAAGTTTTGTCCGTTATCTATTCCAAAAGATCAACGGGTTCTACCCCAAATACCCACAAAACATAGGATACAAGACTTTGCTTGAACATCTACCTATAGAATCAATTGAAAGTAGATTTACAGATAATCACATCAAATTACTCCAAAACACCCTACTTAACAAAATCGACAGTCCATACATTACATCAAAAATATACTTCAAAATACCTGACCCCAGACTCAGAATGGACCCAAACAAACTTTTCAGCTGTCCAACATACAACTTACATCCCTTATTAAAGTCACCAATTATTTCAGCCATGAAAACATACAATGACTTAGACCACCAACCAGACCTTTTCCATCATGATTTATGAATGAATGTATGTATCTTATAATATGTATGAATGAATGAGAAAATGACTGCGTTAGTTACTGCTTGTTAATGCTTAACCGCTTAACAAGTGTAAACGCAGTATAGAAAAAAAAAAAAAAAAAAATACTTTATTAATAATAGTAGTACTAGTAGTAGTAGGATATTTATACAACAAGTAATGACAAAAAGTATGAACAGTATAAACAAGAAAGAAAGAATAAGAAAATAAAGGTATAAAGATGTCCCAGCTAAAGGGCGGGGTTATTGCCTATGGCAATCTCTTCCACCCAACCCTTACAGACAACGTGATGGATTTTATTTGTTATTTTCAAAAATAAAATGTCTGAGGCAGATTATAAATAAAGTACTCCAGAGGAATTCTGCTCTACGGGTAGAGATAATAAAAAAAACTGCTAGCGTATTTAGTTCCAAGAGGTTTAGTTTTCTGACATTGAAAATTTTCAGTGGCTGTTTTTGAGGAGGACTTATCCTCCTCTAAAACAGCAATAAGAAGACTTATCCTCCTCAAGAACAGCAATAAAAACTAAAATAAGAAGTGAATGCTATGTGTGATAAAAAAAAATAGACTGACTTTGACTGTGAAATCTTTAACCAAAGAATATAGCCATATTCAAGGAGTGACCGAATCAAAAATTTGTACAGAAAACAGAAGGCATTAAAGGACAATGCTCTTGAATTCCTGAAGACGTGCCCCAAAAGCCGATGGCATCTCATGGAAGTACTGGTCACATATGGTACAAAGGAAAGATTTTGATCAAATAACACTCAAAGATGCCATCAGCAAACATAAGTACAGAAGAGTGATGGATAGAGCCCGGATTTTTGCATATTGCATATTTGCATATGCAATTGCATATATTGGCGGTTTTTTTGGAGTTTGCATATTTGAGCAAAATCCTGCATATTTCAACAATATTGGCCAAAATTTGCATATTTCGGGGTTTTTAGGGGGAAAAATTCGGTAAATAGGTATCTATACCTACTCAGAGCTACCGAAGTCCATTCAAATCTTAGGACGTAAATCGTAAAATCACATTTTGTGAGTGTACCTCTACCTACCTTCATTGTGAAGTCATGTGGGTACTTACTGAGTACCTACTGCTGACAAGCAGCTGGCCTACTGAAATTATCTTTCCTCTCTATTAGTTTTCGGCTGTTCTCTACTTGCAATTAATTTATTGTGCTTGTAAACGATTAACTTTTCTACTGATTTTTACTCGAGAAATGTGTATGCATAACGGAAACTCTAGTTAAAGGAGTAGATTATTTTGAGTTTAAAATATAATTTGCATTTTTGACTTAGATAGATACTAACTTTAAAATGCCAGTTGACAAAAGGTAAAATTAAGTCCTGGCTCAGTGAGTTTACGGGTTTATATTTTTGCATATATTGGGCTTTTTGTTGACATGTTTGCATATATTGGTCTTTTCGCTTGCATATGCAATTGCATATTTTAGCCTTTTTTTGCTGCATAAAATCCGGGCTCTAGTGATGGATAATCTGAAGAAAAATATTTAATAATATAATAAATCTTTAAATGATAAATGGTAAATGCCCGCAGAACAGGTAAAAATTGACGAGGAGAGCTCTATTTACACAAATAATATCAATAAAACGAATAAAGAAAAAATAATAAAAATAAAAAAAAGAAAAAATTGATAAAAAAAAATAAAACACTGACTGAATATGCGAGTATTACATAATTATATTATTACGTTCCTAAAGTAAAATATTTAAAAGATATGTTGACCCAGCAGCTAAATGGGAAGTATTGTGTCACTTATCGCCCATTAGAAGGGAAGCATACAACGGGATGGGCAGGCTACAACACAGACCACAAACGTCTACAGTAGCTCCTGTTTCATGGCTACCAAATGAAAAAGGCTGTGAAACACTAATCTTTAAAAAATAAAAAAAAAATAGCCGCACCGACCTCGAGGTTTGGTAAAGCGGAGGACTTGAAAAAATAGAAAGGAATATATTAGGCAAATGAAAGGATCGTTGAATGAAGGCCTAAAAGAAAAATAAATATTGGACAGAACAGAAAGAGAAGAGGAAAAGGATTTTCAGATTGGAAGAAGAAATCAGACTGGGTGGAAAATAGGAACATAAAAAAGCGGAGAAAATTTCAAGCCATGTGTGAACAACAACAAAATCCAAACAAAAAAAGGAATTGTGTTCCGAGAATTTGATGGACAGAGCGCTTCCTCGGATTTTTCAAACTTGCTCCACGTTTCATAGATTTTGCTAAGACAAACTCCACAAAAATTTGAAAATCCACCAGTTTTTCCTCAATTTTAACATCAATCGTATTTTAATTTCGTATAAGAACAAGAAAGCGACAAAAGTACTTTGAATACAGAACCACATATAAGGGAAAGCTGGATATACGAGAAATTTGAATATAAGAGTAACTTGGACATAAGAGAACCGTCTTATAGATCAAACTAATGAGGTCGGTTTACAGAAAAAGTGTTTTCTTTTTCAAACTATTTTATCACTTATTTATTTTTTCTTAATTTATGCTGTAAATATTGTACATTACTTTGTCCTCCTGATAAAGATTTATATAATATAATTATTCTTCTTTCACTTTGCCTTTTCCCAAACCTACTTGAGGTCAGCATTCAGTTCATAGCTCTGTGTATAGTCGGCATAGGGTTGGTTTATAGAAACAATAATTCATAGAAAATACATTCCGACTTTCGGAAGAAACGAAAACTTTACATAGAACCTACGACAAAATAAATCGAAATTTTACCCAAAAACTTTTCGTCTCAAACGTCTTTCCGACATTTTTTATCCCTTGCGAGATCTTGGAAACTTTTCCCGACTCAATTTCTCCCTCGGGCGAATTATCCCCAACATATGTATTTCTGTGGTTGCCTTTTTTTTTCAATCTTTTTCTCCTTATTTCGGCTAGCTCTATTCAGTTTCTTCTAGGAAGGCAACGTATTTATTGAGGCAACATATCTACATATCCTTATGTACAACATAATTATGTACATATCCTTATGTACAACATAATTATGTACATATCCTTATGTACAACATAATTATGTACATATCCTTATGTACAACATACTTAAGTACATATCCTTATGTACAACATAACTATGTACATATCCTTATGTACAACATAACTATGTACATATCCTTATGTACAACATAATTATGTACATATCCTTATTTACAACATAATCATGTACATATCCTTATGTACAACATAATTATGTACATATCCTTATGTACAACATAATTATGTACATGTACTTATGTACAACATAATTATGTACATATACTTATGTAATACATAATTATGTACATATACTTATGTAATACATAATTATGTACATATACTTATGTACAACATAAGTTCAAGGCTAAGCAACACACGGGAACATGATCCTCACCGGAAGCAACATAGAAAGCATGTAATGGTAAGCAAGCTTCAGAAAGCCTGCTTCAGGCAACATTTTTTCTTCGAAAGCTTTCCAATGAGTGCACCATGTTTTTCCCAACGTTGCATAAGTAATCATAATAATAATCTTTAGTAGAAAGTAACCACCAGGCGAGGTTAATGCTCAAAGCATTTTCTACCACCTAACATTCAGAGTCTCATTATTATGTGGTCACAAACTCAAATGAATGAGGAAAAATTCTTGCACTGGGTGGGATCCGAACCAACGGACCCCTACGCTACCTGGATTACCAGACTAGCGCTTTAACTACTACCAATGCCTTGCACAACATTTTGTCTGGTAAAGGGGAAGTGTCGCAAGGAAGCAATGTTTCAGGCAGTTGGATTCGATCTCATTTGATTCTAAAGGAAGAGTGGAGCGTGAAACGTTGCGAAACGCTGCGAGAAAAATCTTGGGATTCGAACCTACGACCTCGAGATTACGAGTCCACCGCACCGTCGGTCAAGCCACTGAAATTGGTGTGCATCATTACTACTATTACTATCGACATCATTTTTCTCCTCAGAAGTTAGACTTAGCTTATAGCTTTAGTCATCAGTAGTCACAAAATGTTTGGTCGTTCTTTCCTCAAACAAGGTGTTATCTTCTACAACAAGCTATCAGAGGAGTACAAGTCCCTACCTAGATCTGGGTTCAAGGAGGCGGTAAAAAGCCATCTCCTTGATATAGTTCCTTATTCTTTTCAAGATATTCTCGACCAACTATGACGGACATTGTTTTCTATCCTTCCTCGTCTACCCCCTTTTGTTTCTTCCTCTTTCTCGCGGTTTACGAGAAACAAAAGGGAGCTATCTTATCTTATCTTGTTTAAACTATTTTGTTTAAGCTTAAACTATTTTCTTTTAAGTTAAGTATTGTTTTCCTTTAATAATTTTCTTTCTAGATTGTATAATTTCTATAATCTCTTTAATGTGAAACACATACTTTTGTATTGAAATTTTTTGACAATAAATAAATTGAATTAGGAGATGTATTGTTTATAATATCATTCTTGTACAAATAAATAAAAATATTCAATTCAAATATTGGGCTATAGAGAAGCTAGATTTTTTTTATTTTTTTTTATTTTTTTTTGGTTTAGCGTCGCCTGCAACTCCATGGTCATATCACGACATTCACGACGGTGCGGCTATAGTTTTTTTAAACTCGCTTTACTAAATCCACGCTGAAACCGGTACTTGAACCACCGACCTCCAGGTTACAAGTCCTCCGCCTTATCGATCATCGAGGTCGGTGCGGCTATAGATAGGTTTTCAAGTAGGGCAATTATATTATTCTTGCAACTTGGTCCCTTTCAGCACACGTGTGGGAAATAATGACACTCTTTCTGCTCAGAACACATCAAATTGTCTCTTTTTGTGAAATTAATCCATGTCTCTTTGTGTCCAAATTGTATTCTGCAAATCTTTAATTTAGCTAACGCCATTACGCCCATTACCTTAATTAATTTAACATCCGCCCATCACAAGGGCCCATTGGGTCCGCGAGTGGAATCAGAGGAAAGCCCCATTGTTCATGAGTGCTCGTGTGGGCAGAAAATCCTTTCGATGAGAATAGCTGTGAGCCATGTGTCTGTTTTTATATACCGGGGGGGCCAAATTTTTTTTTTTACAAAACAAAGATGGAGTTTTTCAAAGCCGACCCGAGCAGTGCAAACTGATATAGATCAAGGTAAGGGAGAAGAAGATGGATTTTTTGGACAGATTTTTAGAGCAGATTTTTAGGATCACTCTATCACCCGATTTAGATTGGTGATCTTTTGTCGATCAATATAGATTTTTTTGGGTATCCCGAGACCAAAAAATAATAACAAGATATTTTTTCAAGTGGATTTTTCTTACAGAATAGGAAATTGATCTAGAGAGAAAAAATAGATATGAAAAAGAAAGAATGTTAACAAAAACAACAAATGCTACAAAGAAAGTAGCAAAAACCACAACAACAATAAAATTACAGCAACAACTGATGGTATAATTTTTTGCTGATGTGTGACCTGAATTTATTTCTTATCCAAACACACCCTATTTCCATTGAACCACCCTGAGGTCTTCAAACATTGAAAGTTTTCATTAAAGTTCGTTGTTTTGTTTCAAGCAATGCAATGGCTAGCATTTAATTAGGACACATTGCTTTGTTGCAGGTATAAATTATCTGTGATCATAGAAAATACATTATCATAATGCATTTACCATTCATACAAGAACACACATGGAGTTAATTGAGTAAATAACTACCCATTGTGGCTGTATGGAATGGTCTTACCTACCAATGACAAAAAAAAAAACAAAAAACAAAAAAAAAACAAACAAAAAAAACTACCCCATTGGTAAAAATGGTAGGAATTACGGGAAGAGATAGTTTAATTTAAAAAGTTAAATATTAAAAAAAAAAAAAAAAAAAAAAAAAAAAAAAAAAAAAAAAAAAACATTGGGAATTTTTCAGATTTTTGTGTTAAAATAAAATGAATAATTTTATTTAATTATTATTTTTTTTCTCTTTTCCTTTCATCCTCCTTCTCTCTAGTATTTCTCATTCTCATTATTTATCTCTCTCTCTCTCTCTCTCTCTCCCTGTCATTATCTCTCTTCCACTGTCTATCTCTCTCCCCTCTCTTTCTTTTATTCTCTCTCTCTGATTAGAAAATAGCATTAGCTTATAGACTATGTTTTGTACTTAACAATCAATTAAAGGCAACTGAACCACAGATTAAAATACAGTCATCAATAATCATAGTACACCAGAAGCAGTAATCCTATTACCTATCAACTTCTGCAACTCTTACACCTCAACCCACAGATAAAAGTAGCAGGAAATTTCACAGAAATAGATAATTTCTTGTATTATGTGATTTTGCAGAAATAGATAGTAAGTAATTTTACAGGAATAAGGTGTAGGTAGGTATTTCTACAGAAATAGAGATTTTACAGATATAGGTAATTTTCTTGTACTATGTGATTTCACAGAAATAGATAATAAGTAGTTTTACAGGAAAAAGATTTACTTAATAATAATAATAGAAAATCTTATAAGGGCAAAGTTTTATAAGTAAAGCTATTAAGCCCAGAACTTTTACTGAAATAGGGAATTCACAGAAATAGTATGCAGAATTAGTGAGAATGGTACTAAGAATCAAACATATTTCACTGTATGAAAAAATGTAAGTGAGATCTTTGTGCACTGGTAGTCAAGTGGTTAAGGAGCTAGTTTGGTAATCCAGGAAGGGTAGGTATCCGTTGGCACATTATTATTATTATTAAAATTATGTATTTATAGTGACAAATAGTTATGTATTCTGAAGTAATAATACTTAATTTCGTGGGCATTGCATAATCAGTTTGATTCCCGGCGATAGGTACTTCTTTTCTATTAGAATGAAACCTATAAGTTCTCAGGAAAAACTTATAACAATACACAACTCTTGGTAAACAAGTAAACATCGAAAAAATTTGAAGACAAAAAAACATTTGGCCTTTTTAATTAAGTGCAGGAGTAGACTTTATAATTTTGTCAATAAAAGATTGTTGACTTTATAATAATAACAAAAAACACAAAAAAAGCCAAGTGTTTTTTATCTTCAAAGTATTTCAATCTTTTCTATTATTGATTTTATTTTTCATCAAAGCTTCCTAACTATTCTTCTCCCTCCTTCCTCTCCTGTCATTCTGTCTCTCCCGTCTGTGTTTATTTCTCCCGAGGCGACAGAGAGGCGAAATAGGTATTTTGATGATCCGAAATCCCCAATGAATTACTCGCCAGAGCCACCGTAGCGGATAAAAAAACAAGCCCATTTCGAAAGCCATTAGATCCGATATTTCCTGAACTTTGTGCCAAAAAAATTGCCTGTTCTGCTATGCCGACGAAAGTTGAAACGACTCTATCCTCCTCGCATTCACTGGAATTGAATAATGCGAATAATATTCTATATCTCTCTTTTGCTCTATCTCTATATCTCTCTCTATCTCGCTCTCTCTCTCTCTCTCTCTCTCTCTCTCTCTCTCTCTCTCTCTCTCTCTCTCTCTTTATTAGGTAAAGACAAAGTAAAATATTTTCAGTACAATACAATGAAAATATAAAGAAAATATAAATAGTTCTTGAACAAAGAAACAAGAACAAAAAAGAGAATGTCCTACCAAAAGTGCGGACTTATTGACTGTGGCTATCTCATTCACCCAATTTTCCTTTTTTTCCTCCTTATTGTTTTCTCTTTGTCTTTCTCTCTTCCTCAATATCTATCCCGGTAGCTCAGTTTTAAAGGCGGCACTCTGTGAATCCAAAGATTCCACAGGTCGTGGGTTCGAAACCCAGCCGGGACATGACATGTTATTCTCCCATTAGGGATTTTTACCACATAATACGTCTTGGGCTTACTGCTGGACTAATGGGACTTTAATAGTCCTAATCGGGGAGTATAAATAAGGCGATATTATTATTATTAATTGCTCTCTCCTTTGGGTCTCTGTCATCCTGTTTTTCTCTTTCTTTATGTACTAATTCTACATTATACAACTCTTCTCTGCTTACTCTACCTCTCTAAAGACTCTTAAAGACTTTAAACTTACCAAGCCAATATTATTGTTTTGCCATTTTCATTTATAAACATACCAACATCACTAATCAGCTGTATATTGTCTTATCACCCTGGTTAGTGTGATTGATAAACGTAACCAAGTAGGTGACTATCCCTTCGAGTATATTCAGCTTTCTTTCTCTCTTTTTTGTCTCTCTCTCTCTCATTACTTTTTATCACTTCTTTAATTATTTCTTTTTTTTCGCAAATCTTTATCCAATTCCTGTCTTTCTCTTTCTCTTTCTCTTTCTCTTTCTCTTTCTCTTTCTCTTTCTCTTTCTCTTTCTCTTTCTCTTTCTCTTTCTCTTTCTCTTTCTCTTTCTCTTTCTCTTTCTCTTTCTCTTTCTCTTTCTCTTTCGCTTTCTCTTTCTCTCTCTCTCTACCTATCTATCTAGTTATTCCCTCCCTCCGTCTATCTCTTTCTCTCAATCCCACTCTATCTAATTCCTCCCTCTCTTCTTCCCTCTATCTTCCTCAGCACATTCCAACATATATATTCTTCCTCCCCTCAATCCCACTCTATCTGATTCCTCCCTCTCTTCTTCCCTCTATCTTCCTCAGCACATTCCAACATATATTCTTCCTCCCCGTTCCTCCATCTCATTCAGCTCCTCAACCTTCTTCTTCTTCTTCTTCTTCTTCTTCTTCTCTTCAATGTTGAAAGCTTTTCTCATATCCGTTTCCTTCCTTTCCATCTTTTTCTTTTAGTTGACTTTCGTCTTGTTTATTTCCTTATTTATCCCTGTGTGTGGTTTTTTTACTGTTTGGATTCAAAGGAAAAGGGTGAATATTTCCAAACGTGGTTTTTTCAGGGCAATTTTTGTCCCCAGCCAATTTTTTTTAAATAACTAGCTGAATGTGGGGAAATCAAGTACCTAGGATATTAATATTTAGGTATTTAGAGGGTGCACTTCTGAGAAATTATTTTTTCTCTATTTTTCCCTGTTTTTTAAAAAATAGAGATAATAGGTACAAAATAGCCAGAGGAAGGACTACCAGAGGAGAGACATTTTGACTATAACTCTAACTTTTAAGTGCAATATTAAAAGAAAAATATTAATATTGTTTTCGAAATGGAGAAATAATCTGCAAATAAAATAGAAACATCTCATTATATTTTTTTAAAGTAAAATAAATCTTTTCTTTTTACTTGCCAGAGGAAAGACAAGTTCTTCTGTGACGCACTTACGCACAACCTTACTTCCTGAAAATCTTCAAACAACCAAAACATCGAACAAAACTAACGTGGAAATTAGAATCACAAGAGAGGTAGGAGATGTTTCCCCTCCTTTCATAGAGTGACGTTACTTTCCCCTCTTTTGAAAACGGCAATAAAGTGGCTTGCCAGAGGAAGGACAAAAAGTATGGGGACACACTTTAAAGTCAAAAATAGAAATAATTGAAATGGTAATTAATAAAATAAAATTCAATGTTAAGTAGTTGTCTTCTTGGCTTTTGAAAAAATTATATTTTAATTTAAATATTTAAAAAGGAATTGAGCTATTATAAATTTAAACAATCTAAAACAAGCTGGGGACAGGCCAGAGGACGGACATTTGCTGATATCATGTACTTATTTTTTATATAAATAATAATAAAAAAATATGTTTTATGTACTTTCAAGTTAAAGCTAATGTGTTCCCTTCATTTCACTAGTGGATTCCTTTATTTTTTCCTTACCGATTTGTTTTTATTCAATGGGGACATCAAAAAACCACGTTTGGAAATATTCACCCAAAAATACAATGTTTTTTATTCCAAAATCTTTGGCACAAAAAAACTTATACCTGCTCGAGATGTAAA